>CM037780.1:21775155-21825155 GCA_021229015.1 Solen grandis | reverse complement strand
AAGAATATGGCATTATTAAGGGTATATATCCAAATATTTAATAGAGAAAGGAGAGACTGACCTACTAAAATATGGGAGAAGACAAATTTTGCATTTATGAAATATAGATATTTATATATATTTATATATCTATTATATCATAATAATATCTTTAATAATAGTGTCAATGAGCATTTCGCTATATAGGCGAATAAATAGTATCAATTTACAAGGTAAATGAATATATCAGAATAACCAGTGTTTTCGTGAGAGAGAGAGAGAGAGAGAGAGAGAGTAAACACACAGCAAAATTTGTTATCAAAATAAATTTTAGCTATTAATAAATAACCATAGGAATTTTCTTAAATCGTTTTTGTTGGTCTTCATTTTAATAATAAGTAGAATACACCAATAGAGAGAGATAGAGAGAGAAGAGAAACAGAGAGAGAGAGAGAGAGAAAGTATGACGCTTATTCTGTTACAAAGGCTTGCCAGTGATTTCTTATCCAATCAGTTTAACACCACACAACTTTTCAATAACCGCAGTTGCAAGCATTTCACGGTAAAAATGACAAAGATGTATTATAGAAATAAAAAATATCGCGGAGCAAATTGGTTTATATAGACGACTTTAACTTACAATTTCTTTCTTATTACGATTGATTCAATGAAATGAGAAATTTAATTGGTTTATTTACATCAATATCTTTCAGTTGAAACCTAGTTGTAATCAGCCGAGCGTATTCCTTTAATGCTTTTATCACAACCCCTATTAATCGCACTCATCGATCGGGATATGGTTCAATGGGTATTTGTGACGTCACAGAAAGGTAAACATGAACAAAGATGGCGGCAGCCATAGCCGATCGAAATCACAAACTTTAAACAGCTATATCTTCATAAATATAGCGTGTATAGAAATGAAAGTCATGTCAAAGTGATCTACACTAAAAGGTTTATTGATGGTTAAATTTTCATTTCAGCCGAGCGTATTCCTTTAAACTAGATCTGCGTACAAAGCACGTGTAAGGAACCATCGTTTTGAACAGATTACATACAGAAAAAAATCTCATTAACGTTAGTATGTTTTTACTTACGATGAAAGTATGTAAATTTTAAAGAGATATGACATAAAACTATCTTTGGGGAATTGAATTAGATAATATTACCAAACATAGTTGTTGTTTTTTTCCATTATACTCCTTTTCAGACATATGACATTTTCCCAGAGTTCCAGACAATGATTTCGCAAAATAACCATCAAAGATACGTTTGCCTCCCCGGTTTAGAATTAATAAAAAGGTATCACCAATTGTTCTTAAACTTGACCACAGACGATTAGCTTTTCTTAGCAATTGGTAGGGTCCCATGACGATTGCAAAACGTTCCGTTAGGCACCTAGAACGATGTGTCCGCTCAAATAAAAAAAATCGCTTGTTTTTTTATTTCTTCTTTTTACTCAGAGAGAGAGAGAAAGAGAGAGAGAGAGAGAGAGATTACCAAGTGGAAAAAAATTCTTTATCAAAAAGAGCCAGAAAAACTAGAAAAAAGAAGTTTTTTTTTGTACATTTGGATAATAGTTAAGAAGCTTGGTTATTTCAATATTATGATCATTCCTTTTAAATGTAAAACAAAGTTAAAATTCAGAATTATCACGAAAGATTGCAAGATTCAATCAAACCTATTTTTAAGATAAAAATGTTGTTTGTGTTGTCTTCAGTATTATCTGAATATGTCTTACATCAAAAAAGTTTTAATTTTCACAATTAAGATTATCATGTCAAGTCTTGAGAGTGAAAGATTTAAACAACAACAACAACATGTAGGTTCATACCTACTCAGGAGGATAGGGTCAGAAAGTTGATGTCGTTATAGATAATATTTAAATCATTTTTGTTTTAAGTAATTTATCCTAATTTCACCCATCTAGGAGATTCCAGTAGAACAATACACATGTTCATGTCGGACGATACAATACATTATATCAAATAAAGTACATAAACAATAAGATGCAACATGCAACAAAGGAAGGACAGAAAAAATAAAGAGTCCAGCCATAAAATAATAATTATGTAAGTAACTTATAGAGACAGCATGTCTCAGATAGTATATTATCTTATCTACAGAATTATTAATTATAATCATAAAACCTAAGGATCAGGGGACTGTATTCATAAAGCTCCTTAGGAACAAATTTCCCTTAGTCTCTAAGATTTTCCTTAAAATCACATAGATTTCCCTTAGGTATTAAGGATTTCCTTTAGTCTTATATATAAAATACCTTAGGAGATTTATTCCAGTTAAGGAATTATTTTCCTTAAAAACTAAGGAGCTTTATGAATACGACCCCAGAATGGTCTTGGAAAATTAAAATGAGTATATCTGTATAGCATGTAAAGCAGCTGCTTAAGATTAAATTTCACCTATGGAAACTATTTTTTCAAAGTAATTACAGTAATGAGTAACTGTTATGTCATTATATTGCTGAAAAATCAATTAATGACATGCGCGGTTTACAATGTATCTATATAATTATGAAAAACAAACAGCATCAACTTTACTTTTCTAATATTAAAAAATTCAGATTTTTTTCTTTGACGTCGCGTGGAAACAGTATGGAATATGTTTTAAATTTATTCATGGAGCCGCATAATCGAAAAAGGAGCAACATTTGTTATTATTGTAAAGTTAAAACATGTCATATGTTTGAAAAACAAAACAAAAACAACAACAACAAAAAACAAAACAAAGCAAAACAACAACAACAACAACAAAACAAACAAAAACAACAACAACTCTTTGTGAATCAATTACTTGTATTAATTAACTGATGTGAAAAAAAATCCACAGGATTCAAAATATGCAAGTATTTTATCGTTATTAAATGGAAACTCGAAACATTTAATGGGTATCTGATAATTTCTCCCTAAACTCGTAGGCCATGGGTTTAAAAACTTGGTTAACAGACCTTGCAAGTAACCTGATTCATTAAAGCTCAGGAAGATTTTGAAAGGCAAAATCAAAGTTAGACTTTTTGGGGTTTATGGGGATGCCCCAAGCAGTCTCATAGCATTTTGACCGTCTCAGTCTAAGATTGACCAAAGCAGAAACAAACTGCGCTTTTCAACCCTTGCCTATTTTTTGCGAATATTCTGAGATTCAACCAACAAGAAGATCGGGAAAATGTCACAGAAAGGTCGCCGAGCATTAGTCTGGTTCCCGACTTCCTATGTTAGTATGACCCTTTACTATAGTATTAAGGGGAAGGTACTCCAGACTTAGTAAACATTGGGATATCCCTGAATTACCCCTGATACTTTGGCGAGACATCACCGAAGCATCAGGGATTTCTCGGAGGAAAAATATTTCGCGGAAGCTCCGTGAATATTTCCAGTTTGTTCATCTTTATAAGTCTGCTCCATTATCAACTTCCGTTTTTGTTCGGCCGATTTTGAATTGAGCGAAATATTCTTTACATCGTCAGATTGTGAGAAATTGATTGCGTAGATGTTTTACGTCATCTAGTCGGAATCGCCGAAAAAAAAAACAGCAACATGAACAACAATAACTGACTAGAAAAAGTGATGAATGAAAAGAGCCGCTTATTAAATAAAGGTCATAAGTTTAGAACCTTCTTTATGCGGCAGAATGTTTAACCATATAATCCCTGAGTTTACATATAAGTCTAGATAAAAGTGAATATTTGTATGTATTATTTTTCATAGTTTAATTATTTACTTCGATTCACATTTTCCGGCTGAATGAAACATTACATCTCTTATGCAAGGATGCAAGTTGACAAACTTCAGTGCATTATTTATAACTTAGATATAAAGTTTATGAAATGCGAATGAATGCAGTTTTGCACCCTCCGTCTAACCACTACAGACTACTTTTCGTATTTAGGTCCGCAACTCATCCTATCGCTGTACAGTTAAGTCTCAATTAAAGCGTAAACTATCCTTTGTTATTTGAGCACATTACGTATTTTGTACGAGTATAATTATTGATCCTGTATATTAATTGCTGTCCAATATTAATAATTGGCCTCCAGTGTTTACATTAGACAACACTACGTAGTTCCGGTTTCATATTGCCCTCTATGTGTTGGGAGAATTTCAACCAGTCTCATTTACATAATCCTGGGCTTTCCTGCTCATTCATTTCCGACTAACCTAAATTTCTTTTCTGTTAGTTATACAATCCTCACTCAGATTCAGTCTTTTAAGATATTTTTTTCTGTATTAATCTCACCAACTCTTGTCTCTCTCCGCCCCGCTGTTTCTTTTTCTACTTGCCTTTTTACCAGTCTCTCTCTCCCTAACATTTTTTATGCTCTATGCCCGAATTTGATATATTGTTCCAGTTCTGCCTTAATCATTTGTAATCTTTTTTTCTTCTTTACCGCGTGATTTTCTACTAATCTATATCAGCTGGCCATATTTGAAACGAGAGAGATGATAATATGTAAAGTGCGATGTGAACTATTATTTATGGTATGATAAATTATGAAGTTGCAGTCGTGTTTTTTAAGGTCTGGTCGTATATCCATTATTTTGACAGTAAATATATATAAAATGATAACCATAAAAAACGACTTTCTTTCTGTTGTTTTAATCGTATACAGAACTGCAACATCAAGTGTCTAAGCACGCTTACTCTACCTCAAAACGAAGGAGGGTATCAAAATGGGTAACATTGTATTTATACTAAAAACTACATATTATAGATTTATGTTTATAGGACGATAGGTTATAAATATTACTTTTTGTTACATAAAGTACGTAAGCATGCTTAAAGAAGTATGTGTTTGGAAGATAAAGTTAAAAGAGACAAAAAATGTGTGAGATATTACAGTGACTGTATTCTATGACACAGAAAATGAGGAAAAACATTTTTTTTCAAAACTCAAAAGTCATTTTCTACGTCGATAGCAAGGGACTTTTTAGTCAAAATTTTGAGTTAAAGAAAAATAAATAAATAAACTGGATCCAGAATGGTCATGGATTTACAATCCTTGGGTCTGACATGGTTCAATTTTTGACACTGAACGACCTTGGTACATGTATGAATTTCACAATCTGATGGACTAACTCTTAGATAAAATGCCCACTTTTTTGTATCAATTTCGATTCTTGATTCTAAAAAATATTTTTTTTCTTATTTTTACTTTCGTTTATTTAATACAGGTTTCCAAGCAAAAACTTGATTAATGAACAAAATTATTATCACAGATGATCTTTTAGTTTAGTATCTTTCGATTTCTAGGACATTTTCAGAGATGTCCCGATTCACTTATTATATCTGACATTTCAACTTTGATCCCCTTGATACAATTAGTAGGGGAAAGATAATAATATTGTTTTCCATATACAGTCGAAATATGCCAATGGCCTAGAGGAATTTTTCAGGCATCCCACGCAACATGGTAAATCTTGTTATACTGATTGAAATGATAATGCTGAAGACGAGTTAAAGATGGAACGCAAATACTCTCTGATTTTTTATTAGAACAGTAAATAATGATTCTCAATAGGACATTCCTAAAAATGAATAATTCCTACTCATGTTGTCACCGATTTGAAATAGAAGTTGTTTTTTTTAATATTTTCTTTAAAAAATAAGTGAAAAAACAACAACATGCACATCTACTTACTAGTATACCTAGACCATTTGTTTAAGGCACAACAATTATTCAAAATGTTATTTGTGGTCATCGTTGAAACATGAACTAAATAATCCGGTCTTTTGTCTCTAATTATATAGATCTCACATTAACACCGACATTTTACAAATCAAGTTTTGTTTTACATTTTCAACGATGCAATAAAATATGCCTATTATCCGTTGCTGACACCGGCCGGAAGTCGTTTAGAGAGTATATCTTTGCATTTGGATTTTATATCAAGGCAAAACTAACACTCCATGCTTTATCCGAGTCTATGGGAAAAATCAATTCTAGTTTTCTGTTTTTAACATGTGCAATGTCCTTAAAATCTCGTTAAGACTGCACCTTGTATAAAGATCCAGTTTGGAAACTGAATTGAATTAAAAAGATTGGAAAAATAATGGGATAAAAAATTGTTGTGGGGGTCCTGAAATGTTAAGTCAAGTTTGATAAGATCACGTGTCCTTAAGATGAACTGTCACGTGACCATGTGATATGAGACCATTTTAGGGCACATCGGCAAAGTTAATGGAAGGTCTAACTTTCAGAGGTAATGTTATTTATCATTTTCTTTCATTAAGAGATAAGAGCTGAAATCGTCGTCTACTCTGATATTACTTAAAAGTACCGGGATGGGCGAGAACCCCAGAAAATCCCAGATAACTTCATTAAAAGACCATATAAAATCTTTTTAGCCGAGGGGATCCAAATGTCATCCTTATAGTAAATCGTTTTTCTCTGACTGTCGCTGCTGGACTTTTACCAAATCGAACCAATATCACAATAGTTTTGAATGAATATATAAACTATGTTTTGTCTAAATATTTTGCCTTAATGTTGAAATCGACCAAGTTTGAGCATGAACTGATAATAAATAAATAAATAAATAAATAAATAAATAAATAAATAAATAAATAAATAAATAATAGGCATTATGTAGTATTTATTTCTACGGTGGTTTTCGATTTAATTTTGTTTAATTTGTTTGTCAACTGGAAATATTTAAGAACATTGAATCGAACCTGCTCTCTCTCTGTCGAAGCATTTTCAAATAATGTTTGAAATCCTCAAACATTTCGTAGAAAAACCAAACCTTTATATGAGTTTTTTTTTTCATTCGCGTCAATGAATCAGAAACAAACTACAGCCCTAGTGCATTAGCGGAATTTTTTTATTATTAGTAAAACATATAAGGTTACCGTAATTCTGCCGCGGTCGGTTTATTAAGACATTTGAATTATGCAAAGTTTGAAGGAAGTTATTGTTCAAGTGTCCCGGTGATTCTAAGAAATGAATTTCTTGGTATTTGAATAATTTTGTTCTAGTTTTCTTTTGTTGTACACATGTATTAGATATTAATAGTAAACGCAGTAAACATGACAAATTTCATAATTCCACGTCCGTTCACATTTTTCTGATACCGGTGTTCCACTTGGGATGAAGTTTGCAATAAGTTGGAAACTTCGTGTATATGCGGGCCGAAATTTCCATCCGGTCTCAGATTTCCAGTCTGAAGTATACGAGTAATAACACGGGTAGATAAAGTATAGTTGTGTTGACTGGGGTTTTAGATAAAGAAAACTTAGCCGGTGCAGGTTCATTGTACGTGATGTTTTATTTTGAAGAGAGAAAAACCTAATACAGAAATGAATTGCAATATCTAAATAAATTTCAACTCTAAAAATGCTAAAAGTTAACTTTCACAATTTCAACAATTCACATTTCCGAATTATAGATAGGCATTTGAAGAAAAACAATTACAAAACTAAAAAAAACCCATTATAAATCAGTTTACAAATGCTTAAATAACTTACCGGGCGGTGGCACCAAGGAATTGATATTTTGCAGAGACGTTAACAGGTCCAAGACCTAGCCCAAAGTGATGTTAGCTGGACAGTTTTTCAGGTGGTTGAAAGATATGAAATGTGATTGGTTAGTAATTTTAGTTGTTGATAATGTAGTAAGGCTGCCCAACCAGTTCCAAAACTGACCAGACCACTCATTCACTCTAGACATGTATTTACAGTGGACAGAGACAGGACATAACCAAGACTGGAAACCAATCATGACAGAACACACACTTAATACACAAAATATTGGTTTAAGACAAAATGCATAATTAAGAATAATAAAGCATGTTGAAATATTGAATAATGAAACCTGGGTAACAGTTGGGAAGAATGACCGGATGAAACATCTGCCCGTATATTAATGGGCTGAGATTTCCAAAGGTGCCCGAATTTCCAACCTGAAGTATAATAGTTTTAAGCAAAAGTTCCTTCAGGGCATTTCTAAACTATGAAGTATAAAGTGAAAGCAGTATATGGAAGGTATAACCTTAGAGTACGAAGAGGACACACTGTATCGGTTTACTATGGTTGCACATTTCTACAAGTCAAAACTTTCTTAAGTTATTTCATTTCTTTAAATCATGGTTGCACAGGAAATCAAGCAAGAAATTCAAGGACTTTTTAGGGCTTAGTTCAATTTAGTATGGCATCGTGTTTTCTTTATCGGGACAACACGAAACCGTAATTTAAACCTTCGCGCACCTGCTAGACTGATACCCAATATTCGCCACTGATTCACTGTAGACTTAACAGAAAACCAGCACGTAATCAAAAAAGTTAAAATGGCCGATAAAATGGTTTATAAATGGCTGACTTTTATATAACTTTTATATAGACTGGATCACGTCTCATCACCAGAATCACGATGCACACATAATACTGAGCGGGCAAACATCTCACCAGGTGCTAATCTTATATATCCGGCAAGTAGCGAGGAACGACTATGGATGTTCCTTTCCATGGGAAGAAACCACAACATCATTTTTCTTAGATGATAACATATTTGGCAATTTAATTCTTCCATATGACCTTCTTATCAAGTGTAGGTATTAAAAGTGTACAAAATGACTTTATGTATAATACATGATGACGAAACTGATTCAAACTATAAGCATATAAGTGCAGGTTTTCAAAATGGTATTATTATTATTTTAATTTGATTTTGGAGAATCATTTTAAGTAACTTTTACTAAAATGCAATGATTATAATAATGGAATCTGAATCAACAATTAAAAACAATATCCAAATGGAAAACTGTTGGAAAAGAAAAATTGTGAAAGGTATGGTAATTAACAACAATAGATGCATAACAAGCTTATACATTATTGACAAGGAGGAATAGGAGTAATATCTTAGTTATATATAGTAGAGGTGGAAATATTTGCCCGATTGAAACCAGTTTGCCAACAGTCGGCTGAGATTTCCACCAAGGCCTAGATTTCCAACCTGAAGTATATGAGTGATATCCTAGGTGAATATCCGGAAAAAAACTTGATGGAATCACCAGTGCGTATGTATGGCCTGAGATTTCCACAGGGCTCAAATTTACAACGTGATGTATACGAGTAATAACTTACTATATATTTTAGAGATGGAATGGCTGGTCCAATAGAAACATCAGCCTGCAAATAATGGGGTTTTCAAACCAAATTAAGATGAATTTGTAAGGTAATGGTAGAGTTGGAAAAACTGGCCCGATGGAAACATGAGCTCGTGTAAAAGTTGGCTGAGATTTCTAGGGCTCAGATTACCAACCTGAAGTATATTACATGTAGTTACATCTTAAGTGTATATGATAGATTTGAAAACACTGGCCTGATGGAAACACCAGCCCGTGTATAAGAGGGTCGAGATTCCCAGTCGGGGGTTTGGGCCTTTTTTATTTTCTAATCGAATTTCTAGTAATAAGGACCAAATACAGAGATAAGCTTTTGACCAACCATTTCTCCCTTTTTTCCTCTTTGCTTATATAGGTGATGGGTAAACCGGTAAAATGATATTTTGATTAATATTAAGGATCATAAGAATCTTGAATTTATCTTAATTCGCTCAAAGACACGTACGTTACCTGCCGCAAGACTGTACGTAGATCTATACGCACAATGAGTTTTATCAATTTCCATTATCAGTTGCAATTTTGGCTCAATCTGTTCCAAGTCAACTTTATCCAAGAATATTATCTGTTCTATATAAAGACAGTTTTTTTTTGGCAAAAATATGTAATATCTATGTGATTCATTTAAATGCATGGATCATGCAGGACTTTATCCCAATAACAGGAGTGCGTTGAGAATTCGAATATACCGCCCATATTAGAGAACCAGATGTTGGAAGCCTCTGCCCTGGTGGTTAAAAATAGCTATCTGGCGCATGCGCACAATAGACATGGAAGCTTCAGCCTGGCTGTAATCTCAGCCCATGACACCAGGCTAACTTTTCTAAAACTACCATGATTTATGCTGAGCGCGAAACAGTTATTATTTTAGCAAATTGTTTGATACGGTCGGATATCGAACAAAGACCTTCCGGGTTGGCTTTGGACACTTTAACCTCTCGGTCACAGGGGCGGGCTTAGTTCCTATAAAAATGATAAATAACTAAAAACAAGCCTCTTTTATTATAGTATTTTATTGTAGAAATTGATTTGATTCTCGACTCAACACACAGTCATTCAAAGGACAACCACTGGGTAGTGTAATTTAATATTCTTAAATCTTTGCTAATTATTGTTTTCTTGTGCTGGTGGATTTGCTGTAAATTGAGATCACTATATGTTTTGTTTTTTAATTTGTTCTAATACAAAACTGACATTATGGAACCATTGTGCTATTTTTGCAATTTAACAGTGCTAATTTTGCAATTAAACACGATTAAAAAAACAACAACAAAACAAAACAACAAAAACATCAAATAACTGAAATTATCGACTTTTAGAATGTTTAAAAAGGCGATATTGTCTTCTTATATCATTTGCTATAAAAAATTATTTTACGTTTTTGTGTGTGTGCAGTTACCTGTCTCTTGTCACCACGGGGGAGCAGAAAGGTCATTGTGATATTTATGCTAAAATTAAAAATAGGTTATTCATATAACCAAACTATATTGAAATTCAACTTCGTAGTAGCACTTTGTTCGTTTCAGTGACAAAAACAATCGGTGATATGTTTTAATTTCTTAAAATGCAGAGGCCTTGTGTATAATTTTCTTATAGGGACTGATTCAACTACTGCTCATGTTTCCAGGCATCTCGTGGGTCTGGTTCCTGTCTGTACTGGACACAGCGACCGGAAGAAGCCTCGTGAGCCCTGTAATCCCAACATTCACCTACCCTCCAACGCCGCCGGTCTGTCATGTTGATGGAAAGATTATATTCCCGGGAACAAGCTTTGGTCAGTGTGCTTAGACCTTAACCCTTTCCCTCATATAGACTCATTTTGACGCACTCAGTAGGTACCACATAAAGCCTGATCTGCAGAAAACCACAGTTAAACCTTACCAAATTTAATTATAAAATCCTCATTTCCAGACCACTGAGGAGCAGCGAACAGCATAAAACCTGATCAGCCTGCGAGTTACTCGCAGGCTGATCTGGTTTTATGCTGTTCGCATAGGTCTTTTCATGGTGTCCTCTATGGTGGAAAGGGTTAAATTGTTATAATATATAACATTATACTTATTTCCATAACATTAAATTTTGCTCTATGTTGTTCAACACGTAAGTGGTTACTGTACTAAGCAGTCGATGAGTTCGAATCGTAATAATCTCTGTGATTTCAAAAATTGGTGTAATTTATCATACATATGATCATTCGGAACACCTCACAATTCGATTATCATTTAGACGACCACTACGACGCCGCGACCAACCGCTGTTCCAGTAGGTACTGTATGCCCGACGGCAAGGTAACGGTGATAGAGAGGGACAATTGTCACCCCACCACACCTTCCTACTCTACATTGCCGGGATACGTCATGTGCAGGTACGAGGGCAGGTATCTGGATGTTGGCGTTAAAATAGGTATGTTTTACAAATTCTTAATTTACATGAAAACAGAAGACTGAAGAAAATAGAGTGCAGGCTATAAATACTTGATCTTCATATGAAGCATGTGTAAGAAAATATCGTCTTGAATATGACCGATTGGATACAAACATGCAGGAGCTAGATTTAAAAATGCTAAAACGCAATAGAATAATGAAAACGGCGGGAATACAGATATCGGATATTACATGAAATTCTTTCGAACATAATTTGAAAAGTGTTAATGATCTCGATAGTATGTTTTTACCTCAGATGGCGATATCCATATACATGTATTTATTTAAGAAAGATATGATATGAATACAAGTTTTTGGAATTGAAGTTACATTTGTATTAGATGTAATTAAATGATAGTGTTTTTATCCTCGAGTAAATATTCTTATACCGTTGTTGCTAACTTTATCTAAGTATACTTCCATCCTCATGGTCCGATGGTGTTGTAGTTGTCCTTTAAAACAAAAGAATAGCATCAGTGTCGAATGTAACTAAAGTGTTAATGGGGGATTGGTGGTAGGGTTACATTATCAAGAATATTAGAAAATAGCTACAGTCTTATTTAAACAACAACAACAACAACAACAACAACAACAACAACAACAACAACAACATGCTTTCTGACAGAGCTGAATTTTGTCTTTATTGCACCACAAGTTTGAATACAGTTGATAATATTTAGATAGATTATGGTTTTAAATCATGAGTGAAATACATGCATTATGTTTAGTCAGCCTTTTGTGTATATATTAAATGTGAGACAAGACAAGTTCATTGTTTGTCAATGGTATTGCATCTGTAGGTTACGAAAGAAGACTTTAAAGGCATAGGGATATACTAATATTAAGAATTTTCGTATACTCAATGCAGATAATATACATATTATAATTTGTGTAAACAATACTGTCGAATTACGAAAAATTGGGTCCACCAAAGCCGAGTGCTTTTGATCGCTGACTTTATATCATTTAACCCCTAACTGCAATGGGTTGGAATCCGGGCAGGATCTCTCGGATCTGTCTTGTGAGGTACTTGACTTGCAAAAGATCGGTGGTTCTACCCGCCGCCATGTCATTCGACAGTTAGTGGTGCTGAGACTTTTTCAAGACCTTCCGACGTTCAAACTATAAGACCAACCCTGGAACCGTGGAGATGGGATTGATTAATTTAGCATTAACTTATTTCACAACATTCACAGAGTCACTGATCCTAAAGAAGTATTGTAACTCTCTTCATCAGATATTGGTTACGACATGGTCAATAACATATGTTCTGGAGTGTACTGTACAATGTCTGGCGAAATGAAACACTGGAAAGGCACCTGCCCCACACTACCAACAACATCACCGGAAGTTACGTCAACGTTGGGTGGTCCTATTGTTGGATAGATGTCTTAAAATTGTCCAATATAGACGCTCATTACAGTTGCTGCTTTAAAATACATTTATTATTAGTTTTTCTACCCTTCTTATATTCCAATTGTGTTCATTTGAAAGGAAAATATGATGATATATCATCAGATCTATTTATTATTGATAATTATCGTATTTCAATATAATAACATTAAACTGGATAAGGTAGACAAAAAATAGTCATTATATAGTTTTATTTGATCCACATATACTACATGACAACAACAACAACAACAACAACAACAACAACAACAACAACAACAACAACATGCAAACCAATTTTCAAGTATTTTGGTCACGATAGCCGACAGCAACCCCTTAAAATAACTGTTTTGTCTTGCCTAGAATATCAGTCCATGAACTCATTTCATGACATTTAATACACAAGCCCGCATTGTTTACAGCAGTTGTCGGGCTAGAAAACTCTGTGGCAGAACTTTAGTTCCATATCTGGTAAGAAAGGATTGGAATAACTATAAGTTGCCACTTATTTTACATCCTGAGCAATATTTTGAAGCAGCAAAATATAAAAATGGATTTTAATTAAAACATCAAGAACACCATTGCTTGTCAGAAAATAAAACGATATACAGTAAATATTGGTTCTAGTTATATATTCATTTATTCCTGATAAAGCATAAAAAGCGACATTAAAGGTTCTAGTAAATGAAAATTTATTTTGATAAATGACTAAACAAACCTTGTTTTTACAAGACATGCGTCATTTCAAACAATACAGGCTTGTTATATTTTAAAAGGAAGTACATGTGTCTTATAAAACTATATTTTGGGAAGTCTTCGGCAAAATGTAAGGGTATTGGAAGCTGATCAGTGTTAATGTTGCTAGAGTACCCGATATTAACGACCTCTGTCAATCAAAATCAGCTCATTTGCGTGTAATAATGTCCAATAAAGATGGAAAATATCATTTGTAAATCTTTTTTCTTGCAGGAGTACCTATTTTATGAAAGGTCTGCACAATAAAGATACATTAACCCTTTCCCTCATAGAGGACACCATGAAAAGACCTATGCGAACAGCATAAAACCAGATCAGCCTGCGAGTAACTCGCAGGCTGATCAGGTTTTATGCTGTTTGCTGCTCCTCAGTGGTCTGGAAATGAGGATTTTGTAATTAAATTTGGTAAGGTTTAACTGTGGTTTTCTGTAGATCAGGCTTTATGTGGTACCTACTGAGTGCGTCAAAATGAGTCTATATGAGGGAAAGGGTTAAATAACGGATGAGATGAAACATTTAGGAGTGGTTGGGAACATCGGTTAAAAACAAAAAAGTCAAAAACAGCGAAATAAAACCAGGTGTAAAACGGATAAGGTATAACTACAAGGGCAAGGCAAATGTCTTATTTTTAATATTCGTAAAAAAAAAAATTGCCATCCCGGAAGAACTGTTCATCATGACAGTCAGATAATGGCATAAACAGCAGCCATTTACCGCATCCTCACTGTCAAAGAGGCCCTACACAGTTTTAATTTAAGCTTTAGAAATTTATTAATAACAGCTCTTTCCAGCTCAGATGATACGGGGATGAAACATAAAAGCGAAGCCACACTCATTTGCTGCAAAAACTGCAGCTTGTAAGGTGGGGGCAAGTGCATTGACCTGACGTGAAAATAACTACTTTGGGGTTTCCTCTCCTTTCCTCTTTATTGTTTTCCCCCGCTTGAATTTTAAAATCCATAGTTAATACATGCTCCAGTAAAACAATACAGTCCTGTCATATTTCAATACAGAAGTGCACGTATCATAAAAACTATTTATTAACAACCACTGTCAATCAAAACATGCTAAATTGCGTTTTATAATATCCAAAAACCAAAGAAGGAAAATAAAATTTTATACCTATAATATGAAAGGTCTGCACAAATAATGGATGATTTATAACATTCAGGAGTGGTTGGGACCATCGGTAAAAATGTCATAAATTAAAACATCGAAAATAAAATCTGGAACATTATTCACCATTCATTCCTCGTGTTAGACGTCTTAAAATAAAATCAGTTATCATTAACAAACCTTTCAAATTATTTTAAGATAAAAACAAACAACGGAAAACAGCGGCCCAAAAGCAAATCAATAACAACGTAATAAAACTACAACAAACATTACAGATAAGACATAAATACGAGGGCAAATAAAAAATGGCCTAACATTACAACATGTATAAAGACCTTACTATTCAACAGTCAATGGATTTGTTTAAATTAATTATGCCATCGTGGATGGAATGTCAATCAAGACCGTCCAAAATGCATAAACAGCCATTGACCGATTCATCACTGTCAAAATGCCTCCCACACAGAAGGGTGCCAGATCAGGGAACTGCAGGAAATCAAATTCACACTCAGTTACTGCATCTTCTACAACTTGTGAGGTGTGGGCAGATGCATTGACCTAACCTGAAGATAACTGTCCTCTCCTTTCCTTTATAGCATAAATTGTCCCCTCGCTTGAACTCTGAAGCCCAAATTTAATATCAGGATATCAAAAACAGTCATCCCAAAAAAATCTTCCTCATGTTGCCAAGGTATCTTATTATGTCGTTCAAAATTTCTTTGGTGAATGCATTTGGGAAAGAAAAATGTCAGGCCAGAGATGTTCTGCTCTTGGAAAAGAAAAAAAAGCCAGGCCAGAAATGTTCTGATGTACTTTCGTATGATAGAATACCAGCGTCCATCATAGTAATGATTCCTTTTCTGTTGAAAGAGTTATCTACATTGCAATAATAAAGTCAGACTATTCTTTATGTGACATAATGTTTAAATAAATCTGAATATATGTGTACTTTCCTATTTTTATGACTTTTCATTTTTAATTGTTTACATTGGGACTTAGAAATTCAGTGGGCCATCAAGTGTTTTTCTTGTTGAATGTTAACTCCAAGCAAGGGCACACTACATCTCTAATGCAAGGATGCTAGTTGACATTCTTAGGCGCACCATTTTAAAAATCAAACCCCATTGATGTCATGGCATATTTCGCTGATGTAAAAAAATTTTTTTTCATCAGTAACAAAACAGACAAGCAATCATCTTCATTATCCAAACTTCAACATGATCGTATTCTTAAGGAGCACTTCTTACTGCAAATGTCATTTCCAGAACACAGGGGAAAAAAAACTCTTAGGTTGTTACTGATTTTTTTTTCAGTTTAGTTTTCATCATAATTATAAAGGACAGTTTGAGAACCCATCCCTTGTAACATGTATCAAGAATGCGATGTGAAACACCAGTAGCATTTTGTATTCTAATAGTTTTTAAATGCAAATACAGCTGAGCATGCAATAATGATGGCACCATCGATATTTGAACAGCATGTAAATATATTTTAGGTAAGCTCCTGGTGAATAATAAAGAACTTATCACGTACCAAGAAGGGTTATGAAGAATTGAAAGTTAACGACCAGATAAGTGACCAAGAAACGTATGCCACGAAATAGTGCTCGCAATTGTTTATGATTCACTTATAATGTAAGGGTCATAATGACATAACATTTATAGGAATGATTTATCTTAAATAAAGCATGATTTATATGTTATTATTTAACTAGGTACTGGTTTAGCAAATGGTTATAATTATATTTACAATATTCTCGTTTAATAAATCTGCTTTGTTTAAGATGAATCACGATATATATATATATATATATATATATATATATATATATATAAGAGAGAGAGAGAGAGAGAGAGAGAGAGAGTGGTTGAGTATTCCTATATAAAGTACTTTGGAATATATTTTTGTATGCGTTTTCTTAATTGACGGTTGTTTATGTTCAGTTCTTTAAATATGGATAAAAAGTTACATGGATGCTTATAATCTGAATATATAAAAAATTATCATTGGATTCAGTGAGCTCTATTATGCGACAAACTATACATATCTTTCAATCATAACTTAATTATCTATTTTTGTCGCAGTTTTAGTACGTTCAGTCCTTTCATTGAGTTTTTTTAAACAGATTACCTTAAGTTCAGATATTTATTTTAAAGATTGTGTTTACAATGAGATTTTTATCGCTGTTTGCATTTAGATTATAATTAAAGGAAATTAAATTCTGACCATCGGTTTCAGAGATGATTTTTAAACTTTTTAAAAAGAAATGGTGTTGGTTGCCATGACAACCAGAGTTCTGCATGTATCAAGTTTATTTAAGCAATTTGCGAAGGTTCACTCAAGGATCATTCATGCCAAGTTTCATCAATTTCTACCAAGCGGTTTTAGAGGAGATGTCTTTTAAAGCAAATTGTTGACGACAGACGACGATGGACGACAGGTGATCCCAATAGCTTACCCCTTGAACACGTTATGCTCTGGTGAGCTAAAAATGATCATTTCGCAAGATCTGTCGATATGGCATAAAACGGCAACCCATATCCCAACATTGAAACGTACAATATTCTTTTTTGATTTAAACAATATCAAAAATGTATTTAATCATAAAAACCCTTTCAAGCTAAATGCATCTCACGAACTAATCAAATATATAGTGTCTCGTGTTTGCGTAGTAAAACTTTGTCATTGCTTACTTATTTTGTATTCCATTTTTTTTTATTTTAATAACGTGGTTCTTTCTCTTACCGCTGCGGATGCAAAACCCGGCAAGATCACCCTGAATTTTCATATGAGTTCAGTTCTACATTGTGATATGTGGGAAGTTAAGTTCTACCTTGTAATATATGGGTAGTTCTTCCTTGTGGTATGTGGGTAGTTCAATTCTACCTTGTGATATGTGGGTAGTTCAGTTCTATCTTGGGATATGTGGGTAGTTCAGTTCTATCTTGGGATATGTGGGTAGTTCAGTTCTATCTTGTGATATGTGGGTAGTTCAGTTCTATCTTGGGATATGTGGGTAGTTCAATTCTACCTTGTGATATGTGGGTAGTTCAGTTCTATCTTGGGATATGTGGGTAGTTCAGTTCACCTTGTGATATGTGGGAAGTTCAGTTCGCCTTGTGATACGTGGGAAGTTCAGTTCACCTTTTGATATGTGGGTAGTTCAGTTCTACCTTGGGATATGTGGTAAGTTCAGTTCACCTTGTGATATGTGGGAAGTTCTTCCTTGTGGTATGTGGGTTGTTCAATTCTACCTTGTGATATGTGGGTAGTTCAGTATTATCTTGGGATATGTGGGTAGTTCAGTTTATCTTGGGATATGTGGGTAGTTCAGTTCTATCTTGGGACATGTGGTTAGTTCAGTTCTATCTTGTGATTTGTGGGTATTTCAGTTCTATCTTGGGATATGTGGGTAGTTCAGTTCGATATGGAAGTTCAGTTCACCTTTTGATATGTGGGTAGTTCAGTTCTACCTTGGGATATGTGGTAAGTTCAGTTCACCTTGTGATATGTGGGAAGTTCTTCCTTGTGGTATGTGGGTTGTTCAATTCTACCTTGTGATATGTGGGTAGTTCAGTATTATCTTGGGATATGTGGGTAGTTCAGTTTATCTTGGGATATGTGGGTAGTTCAGTTCTATCTTGGGACATGTGGTTAGTTCAGTTCTATCTTGTGATTTGTGGGTATTTCAGTTCTATCTTGGGATATGTGGGTAGTTCAGTTCTATCTTGGGATATGTGGGTAGTTCAGTTCTATCTTGGGATATGTGGGTATTTCAGTTCTACCTTGTGGTATGTGGGTAGTTCAATTCTACCTTGTGATATGTGGGTAGTTCAGTTCTATCTTGGGATATGTGGGTAGTTCAGTTCACCTTGTGATATGTGGGAAGTTCAGTTCGCCTTGTGATACGTGGGAAGTTCAGTTCACCTTTTGATATGTGGGTAGTTCAGTTCTACCTTGGGATATGTGGTAAGTTCAGTTCACCTTGTGATATGTGGGAAGTTCTTCCTTGTGGTATGTGGGTTGTTCAATTCTACCTTGTGATATGTGGGTAGTTCAGTATTATCTTGGGATATGTGGGTAGTTCAGTTTATCTTGGGACATGTGGTTAGTTCAGTTCTACCTTGTGATATGTGGGAAGTTCAGTTCGACCTTGTGATATGTGGGAAGTTCATTACCTTGTTGGTATATTGGGTAGTTCAGTTCTATCTTGGATATGTGGGTAGTTCAGTTCACCTTGTGATATGTGGTAGTTCATTCCCTTGTGATATGTGGGTAGTTCATTCTACCTTGGGATATGTGGGTAGTTCAGTTCTATCTGGATATGTGGGTTCAGTTCACCTTGGATATGTGGAGTTCAGTTTCTTGGATATGTGGGAGTTCAGTTCTACCTTGGGATATGTGGTAGTTCAGTTCTACTTGGGATATGTGGGTATTCAGTTCACTTGGGATATGTGGTAGTTCAGTTCTACTTGGATATGTGGTAGTTCAGTTCTATCTTGTGATATGTGGGTATTCAGTTCTACTTGGATATGTGGGAAGTTCATTCCCTTGTGATATGTGGGTAGTTCAGTTCTATCTTGGGATATGGGTAGTTCAGTTCACCTTGGTATGGTATTGTTGAATGTAGTTCAGTTCACCTTGGATATGTGGTAGTTCAGTTCACCTTGTGATATGTGGTAGTTCAGTTCCCTTGTGATATGTGGGTAGTTCAGTTCCCTTGTGATATGTGGGAAGTTCATTACCTTGTGATATGTGGAGTTCAGTTCTACCTTGGATATGTGGGTAGTTCAGTTCTACCTTGGATATGTGGGTAGTTCAGTTCACCTTGTGATATGTGGGAAGTTCAGTTCTACCTTGTGATATGTGGAGTTCAGTTCACCTTGTGATATGTGGGTAGTTCAGTTCTACCTTGGATATGTGGGTAAGTTCAGTTCACCTTGTGATATGTGGGTAGTTCAGTTCCTTGTGGATATGTGGGTTTCATTCTACCTTGTGATATGTGGGTAAGTTCAGTTCACTTGGGATATGTGGGTAGTTCAGTTTACTTGGATATGTGGTAGTTCAGTTCTACTTGGATATGTGGTAGTTCAGTTCACCTTGTGATATGTGGGTAGTTCAGTTCTATCCTTGGATATGTGGGTAGTTCAGTTCTACCTGGGATATGTGGGAAGTTCAGTTCACCTTGGGATATGTGGGTAGTTCAGTTCTACCTTGTGATATGTGGTAGTTCATTCACCTTGTGATATGGGGTAGTTCAGTTCTACCTTGGGATATGTGGGTAGTTCAGTTCACCTTGGATATGTGTGAGTTCAGTTCCCTTGTGATATGTGGGAAGTTCAGTTCGCCTTGTGATATGTGGGAAGTTCAGTTCACCTTTGGATATGTGGGTTGTACAGTTCTACCTGTGATATGTGGGTAGTTCAGTTCTACCTTGTGATATGTGGGAAGTTCAGTTCGCCTTGTGATATGTGGGTAGTTCAGTTCGCCTTGTGATATGTGGGAATTTCAGTTCGCCTTGTGATATGTGGGAAGTTCAGTTCGCCTTGTGATATGTGGGAAGTTCAGTTCGCCTTGTGATATGTGGGTTGTTCAGTTCGCCTTGTGATATGTGGGTAGTTCAGTTCGCCTTGTGATATGTGGGTAGTTCAGTTCGACCTTGTGATATGTGGGAAGTTCAGTTCACCTTGTGATATGTGGGAAGTTCATTTCACCTTGTGATATGTGGGAAGTTCAGTTCGCCTTGTAATATGTGGATAGTTCAGTTCGCCTTGTGATATGTGGGTAGTTCTACCTTGTGCCATTTGGTCACTTGGTTTTATATGGACTAACATAATTATTAAAAAAATATCTTCTTGTTAGGAACCACAAGGCCTGGAGTTTTTATATTTAGTAGTATAATGAGTGAGGCAATGACAAAATGAGACCCCACTCTGATCCTGATTAGAACAGTTTCCCCACTCTGATCCTGATTAGAACAATTTCCCCACTCTGATCCTGATTAGAACAGTTTCCCCACTCTGATCCTGATTAGAACAATTTTGTGAAGCCGTATATTTATAGCTTCCTCTTTTGTACTTATGATTAAAATTTTATTTTTTGTATAATAAAATACTTTAAACTCTTTTTTGGTCTCAAATGTACCCTATCGATTATGCTGACTGGCAATGAAATACAGCTGAACCTGTATTAGTGGCCACCTGTACTAAGCGGTCAACCTGCCTTCAGCTGTCAATCTCAATATTACCAAACAAGCATTTTGGTACATTTTTAACATTTATTTCGCGGTCACCTCTGTTAAGTGGTCACTTTCTATTGTTCCCTTGACTGACCGCTTAAGACAAGTTTGACTGTAATCTATTTATCATTTGATAATTTCATATTTTTTTACTGTTGATGTCCTTCTTTTCAAATTTAAATTAATGATAATATTTTATATTTATATTTTGATTTAATAATATGATAATTCCCCTTAAACGAAATTTATAAAAAAACAGATAGCAACATGGGCCGTCATAAAATTGTTACCATAATATTTCTATGTGAAAGTCACTCATAAGAATTGTAGTATTATAAGGTAAATGTTAAAGATATCAATATAATTGTATCTTATATATTCGGGATAATAGTTTAGCACATATTTCGTTGCAAGGCGTTTAATCAGTGATTTCTTATACCGAATTATATGTAGCTTAAGTGACCCAGACTCGTATTTCTCCCGTTGCGCAGTGTTTTATATGTAAGAAAATGTTTCATCATCATTAGAGAACGTATACTTATCCTTCGCCCAACAATTCAACAAGTGATCATTTACCGGCTTTTATATCTTCACCTTTTTATGTTCAATTTTATATGTTCACTTTTATATGTTCAATTTTATATGTTCACTTTTATATGTTCAATTTTATATGTTCACTTGTGCACATAGAGCCTTGTAATCGCACATTTTATTGTCTAGAAAAGCTAATTTCAGCGATAGGATGGTGCGCAGTGCCTATTAACGTTTGGCTGTCTATATAGAATCAACAATAGGAAACGGTACTGTTTTCTCAAAGCATCTTCTCTTCATCTGTATTCCAATAATGTGTTCCATTGAAGTAGAGGGATTTGTTTAATCTTTATCATTGAAAATAAATTGGTTCCTTCGTAAGTTTTTTTTCAAAGAACTACTAAAAGCTATTATTCAACACAACGCGCGCGCGTGTGTGTGCTTGTAGGTCAGAAAGCTATACATGTCCTTGATTAATCATGTCGATTTCACTGACCTAATGCTATATTTGCAGTGATTGCTATACTTTATCTTGCGCGATACATATTTTTTCCAGTTTTGTAATACACATAGCCATATTGTCTACAAGTATTCATGAAATAAAACTTACATTTGAAGATAGTAGGCGATGTTCCTTTGGTCGCTGAGTATGTACTTTCTAAAATGTTCTAGACGAATGAAAGGAAGACAATCATTCACTGTGTTTCCCTACGACATACTAGGGGCTTGTGACGGGAACGAATGGTGTTGATTTGATTATTAGTGCAAAGAAATGTAGGGGCACGGTCTCTCCGTGCCCGATATTTTGACTGTGTTTCACAAATTGATAAGGGCGAGGGGAAAGTTATGAGGTCTTTTGAATAATTTTTAAGTTTTTAATGGACAAAAATATCAGAAGATTAAATTACTAGTGTTTACAGGTAATTTTAATGCAATATGTAATTCTGTAACGTTTATCTTTGCATATCTTTTAGATAATGATTTGTTTGTTTTTGGTTGGTTTCACGTCCTGCCGATAGTATTTCAGTCATTTGGAGACTGTCTACTTGAGAAAGATAATGTGCTGCCACACTGCAGTTTAATACCGTAGACATGCAGAATTATTCTTTTATAAATCCAGTTTACAGTGGAAAAATTACAACTGTTCTTTGATCTAAGAAATTGAATGCATTTCTTGTCATTGGACCAAAAAGTAATGGAACTACCTTTCTGATCCCGAGGTTAGATAGCTTCATTAATATGTATATCGTCATACAGTAGAAGCAGAACAAGTTGTAGTATTAGCAAAATCATTAGTACTAGTAGTCATTTTTGTTTTGTGAGTGTTGAAAGTTATAACTTTGCTTTAAACAATCATCATTTGCGAGTTTAACATATTAAACACTTGGCATTCAACTTTGTAATATGGTTAGGGTGAAATCAGGACTGACAAGCCCAGTATCAGAACGGTGTAGCCTATACCAGTATGTTAAGCAAGAATGATACTTGCAATACTTGAATCAGTAAGCATAAGTTATCCCTAAAATTAAAATTATAAAGAGAATTTTGTTAGCGGAGAAAGATGAGGTTCTGAATTAAACAACAATATTAACAAAAATATGAACAAAGTTTCTTATTTTTTAATCTTCCATGGTTAGTAGGAATATATCATTCTTTTAAGAACTGGCACTATGTTATTGAAAGACAAAGTGTAAAGTGAGAATGGGGCTTGTACAATTTCTGTTTACTTTCGTTTTATTTTTTTCCGCTTGAGTATAGCGTATAGAGAATTCGTTAACTACAAAGTCTGAAAAATCGAATTCCTCAGCAAAGCATTCAAACATGTTATGCAGATAATCTTAATTCATTTTTCATGTTGTGGCACTTAAGGTTTCAAGTTGCCATTTTAAATTGACCCACTAATCAATTTGTTTTTCTGGGATTGTAAACGACATTAAACAAGCCATTTCATTTATTCTGGGGATTATTGTTATGCATGGATCGTGGAAATGCTCGGGATTTCTGATGTGAATCCGATTTTATTGACCTTCATTCAACCTAATATTTCTCTCTTGGCATTCCGTAATATCCAGCCAAAGAATGAAAGTGATATTTTGTACTTTTCTCGAACAGGAGTAATATACTGAAAAGACTTCAAATTGAAGATATATCAAATAAATCAATTAAGTAAGTTAGAGAACGAGGGGACCATAAGTTAATGAAGCCATATAACAAAATGTCGAAAAGAAACAAAACAGAATACGTATTTACAACAAATACACACACACACAACACACACACACACACACAAAAAAAAAAAAAAAGATGGAAACGCAAAACAATATTATTATTCATCTTTAAATTTTCATAATACACGTATAATAGTATTATATTGAATGCTATTGTTAGTTTTATTTAAAACTCGAGTCTATTTTTATCTAATTTAATTCGACATTTTAGAAAAAAAACTTTTCGAGATTATTCGTTTAAATGAAATGATTGACAAAACTGAAATAATATTTCATAGTTACAAAATAAATATTTCAGAAGCTCGGTATATGCTTCTTCTGGAGCAAAAAAAGTTCCCAGTTTTAAAACTGCCTTACTTTGATTAGAAAAAAAAAAAACACTTGTCATTTACAGAACTCGAAATCAGCAAAAAGGAGGAAAAACTGAGTTTTCAATTGAGTATAATAACCCAGAGGATATAGAGTTAATAGCCCTTGCCATACAAACGGTGACACGACATCCTTTGTATTTAAATCTGGCTTAAACAAGTACTTTCTGAAAATACGAAATAGTTGAAGTCTACAAATTACTTTTTAGTATTTTGTGAATATTCCAAGGAGGCTCATAGTGAATAATAAACACATCAGGGGTTGGTTAAGATTTATAACAGGAGTTTAAAAAGCAAGAATCACGGAACCTTTCCACGTAAGCCACTGTAATACTATATAATCATTCCATCGTAATAATAGAATCAAATCGTTTGCATTATTAACAAAATTTCATGACAAATGAATACGTCGTTTCAACCACACGTCTGCATATTTTAGTCTAATCTAATTATCACAATCAAATGAAAGAAATGTTTTTTATAGAGCGATTTCTTAGTTATGATTTGCTCAGTGATATTAATTTTAATGGGTTTGTAATTATTTATTCACATAAAATTATAATACTTCTAATCTATAATTGTTATTTATCGTTTGAAAAGATATAAGAAAAGAAGGTTTCTGACATCTAATGATTGCTTTCCTGTTAATGTTGATTGCTTTTGTGTTAGTCATTTGGTTATTATGACTTTATAATACTGTTCGGGTCAATATGTTTCGAAATTATATATATAACGATGAATTGTATTAACTTATAAATGTAAATTATCATTACAAATATTAGTCAAAACATGTTGCCTTTTCAACATGCCTTTTAAGGCTTACTTTTCTCTTTAGTTTTCATAGGCAAACAGTGTAAAATAATCAATATTTGACTTTTAAACTTTCTTGAAATAAATAAAAAAATCTGATTTTTTATTTTGTCTTTATGAAATAATTATTTGATGATATAAAAGAATACACATCAAAAAGGAGGAAACTTGTTTTTTTTTTGCGTGGGTATAAATCTCGTTAGTATCTCCCTCATTAGGCAAAAGCGGGAGAAATTGAATCTTTTTAAAACTTTGAATAAATTTATGGTTCTACAATGGCTATATTATTAGCAAACTGAAATAACTTACAATATTTATGCAAAAAGCGTAATAAGTATTCATAGTTTTCTAGTTCATGGTCATAATTCAGTGTATAAAACAAGAAATTCAATAAAGAGAAGCTATTCCTGCTCATAATACCAACTAGGCATGCTTTCCGATAAGGGCATTAAATAAGACTCCCAAACGAAGTTTGGAGACTTATTGTTTTTACACCGTTTCTTCTCATTATTATTAACTATTATTATTATTCCTATTCTTATATTTTCTTCCGCCAGCAACTTTGTATGGGCCATATCTCGGATGCCACTTCCCACACTTATAGTCCTCAATGAGTAGTGGTGCCCCCCTCACCCGATTTTTGTAATGTAGGGTAGTAGTATGGTAGGTGGTGTTGGGGAGGTTTCGAGGCAGAGGCACTAAACGAAAGCACGCTATGACGTCATTAATTAGGACAATGGCCTATTGTTGGGAACCCCGACCCCCCTTTAACGAGGTCACGTGACATTAAAAATTTATTTTAATTGTCTCCCTAAACAATTAGGACAATGACCTTTTTTGGGGAATAATCCCCTTATCCACCCCTTAAACGAGGTCACGGCTATCGTTTTCGAGGATGAATAAACCGCAATATTTATTCTTTTATAATATCGTATTGTTATTCGGGACAATTAATCAACTACGTCATTCACCGCAAAAAACGCGATTGAAACAATCAAATCGGGCTGCAGCCCCTACCGCTCCCTTAAACGAGGTCACGTGACATTCTTAATAGACCGCAATATTTATTCTTTTATAATATCGTATTGTTATTCGGGACAATTAATCAACTACGTCATTCACCGCAAAAACGCGATTGAAACAATCAAATCGGGCTGCAGCCCCTACCGCTCCCTTAAACGAGGTCACGTGACATTCTTAATAGACCGCAATATTTATTCTTTTATCATATCGTATTGTTATTCGGGACAATTAATGAACTACGTCATCGATTTCGCTATTGTCGCAGAAGCATTGAATGAGCGACGTTAAATAATGAGTATTGTCTCTTCGAATAATAACGTATTTACTTTCTGAACAATTAAACGACGCTATCCGGAATACCTCGAGCCGTATAACGGACACATTCCCACGCGTCGAGAGAAGATTTCTTCATCATTAATTAACGGTAACTGACCACTCAAACATTTCCGTAAACATAATCTACACCCGTAACACCCGTATCGATCGGTTATCACCTATTATTGACCTAAGGCCTTACGAATCGCGGACTAAAGGAATGTAAACAACTATCTCGCCCGTCCTCGGACGTATAACTCTGCGTTTACTAAACCGAGCATTCGAAATCGCCTATCTATACGTATTAATGCTCTTTTTTCTACCATTTCTGTCTTTCTCTACACATTTCCTCGTAATACGCGTGTCAATACGTATATTTTGACAATCGGTGTGAAACGATTTTCACCTTTTCATGTCTAAATTCTTTAATCACAACCAACACCCGCAGCGGTATTTGATCCACGGCGAGTTAATCCGGCTTAGTCTAGCGACGATAAACGGGTATTAGCGGTTTTTCATAAGCCGAGATAGTCGCTTTTGGCATTGTACGTTTTTCACTTTCTCCGTGTATGTAATCGAGAAATTTATCATTTTATTTATTTATTTATTTATTTATAAAACGTAACGCGTATACAGCATTGGTTATTCTCTGTTGAACAAGAGTATTAGTAGTTTGTTGTAGTAGAACAAATACGTAACGCATATATTTCAGGCGGTTATAACGCTATACAAGTTATAATTTATTCAATAAATGCATGTACTGTGTATTATTTGTTGCGTCATTGTCGGGTGTCATTTAATTTCTTCGAGAGTATATTGATACCTTATGTCATTCCCACTTTATATGTTCTTGTTCAATAAAAAGTTATGTTCAGAAATAACAATTTTTGTTCTCTCTCTCTCTCTCGTAACGCTTTTCTTTCATTTTTCTTCATCTTTTTCGTAATATTTCCTTTTTTGTGTATACGCATTATCGCTTATTATATTTCTTACTTTCGTTTTTTCTCTCTCTCGGCAATATTATTCGTAGGTATTATTTTGGAATTCTAGTAAATAAGGTGGAACTTCGGGTGTAAAAATGAATAAATACAACATTCGTGTGACGAACAAGTCCTAGCAATAAATATGAAAACAAACTTATCTTGTATTTTGATTTTATATGTAAAGATTTATTAATAACACCTGTTGCGGCACTGAACCGCCGCGAGTTAATCCGGCTTAATCTAGCGACGAAAAACGGGAGAGAGCGCTTTTTCATAAGGCGCGGTAATCGCTTTTTATTTATTTTGTCAAACATACGTGGTCGAAGTAGTAGTAGTAGTTGTTGTTGTTGTTGTTGATGATGATGTTTTTTATGTTGATATTAATGGGTTGGAATAAATCGAGACTCTGAGGTGTAATCACAACGTTTCTTTACATTTTGTTTTTGTAGTTGTTGTTTATGTATTAGACTATTTGTAGTTGTAATTGTGGTAGAAGTAGTAGTAATGTTACGTACTAGGGGCAAAATCATCCTCGCATATACACGCACACGCTTTAAATATCGATTATCACTTATAGTATATTATCACGTTATTAAATATCGGCAATAGAAATACGTTTATATACAACGGACACGGCAATATCCGGACTGGACAATCATTGATTTATTTTTCTGTAGAAGGGTAGTTTATAAATAACGAACGGATATATAGAGTTGTTTTTTTATTATTATTATTGTTACGAGTAATATATATATATATAAATATACAAATACGTGTCTACAGTATCATAGGTAGGAGGTTCATCATTTTAGTCACTACCAAACGATCATTGCTTCGTCGATTTGGGCCAAATTCTTGCAAGATGCGTTTCATGGTCTGTCCGCCACAACGTTTTATAACGTAATAAACGCAATACAACCCGCAAACGGTTGACGCCGACTGTTGTAACTGTCCTTCTACGCGTAAGTATTGTCTATCGAGAACGTTTTCGAATCCGGTTTCGTAATATTTAGGTTCATTTCCGAGAGAATCGAAATACTCGTAAGGTCCCCTGTACGGAAAATAGAACACGGTCCAGTGCTCTCCCGGGCCGTCGCTGGAATCGGTGTTACAAACGACGAAACGCCCCTTTTCTTCGCGTAGCTGATCGGAAGCGCATACTGTGACTGGATAGTTCCGTAGTATTTCCTCCAGCTGATAATTGTTCATGCTAATACTTGAAACTATTCCAGTCCATGTCATGTGTCCGTCTCTTACGCTCCGTAGGTTCTTGACCCATTTCGCGCGATTGCCGTCTGAGCTCCGATTTCGCTATTTCCAAGGCTTGGGCTACAGGCGTAACCATTTTCATTACCGGATGTTGGGAAGTCCTTATCTTGTCTTCCGCTTCTTTCAGTTTATCCCGGGACTCTTCTAGTTTCGCTTCCAACCGTTTAACTTTTCCGCGTTCGCTACATGAACCGACGACAAAGCGTCCTTGGTGTTCGGATTTCTGTGATTTCATTTTCATCGTACTTGGTTTCGAAGAAATCGTTCATCCATAAAACATAAGTCGTATTGACCTCATCGTCCTCGATTTCGATGGCGTCGTTCTCATCATTCTTGATTTCGGTGACATCATTCTCATCGTCCTTGATTTCAATGACATCGTGTTCATCGTCCTTAATTTCGATTGCGTCGTTTTCACCTTGTTGTCCCTCCTGGTGTTCTGTGAGCATGTGTTCCTCATCTTGATGTTGTTGTCTCAATATTGTCTGATGTTCCATAAGCATATAGGCATCATGTTCACCTTGTTGCTGTTGTCTCAACATTTTCTGATGTTCGATGAGCATATAAGCATCATGTTTATCTTGTTGCTGTTGTCTCAACATCGCCTTGGTTGTGCTGTGAGAATATGACAGAATGTTTGTGTGTATAAGTTTAATGAGGGTTCGTCTACAGATATATTACTGCTTGGTGAGCAGACCTCGTTATGACTGAATGCTTAATGCGATGCTCTTTTATAGTCTTGAGGCGGATTGACTTTCTTTCTAGCGAATGTTTGCGCGCACCAATCAGAGAACATTATTTTCATCCAGTGAAAATGACGCGCGGATTAACATTTCACAATAGGTTGATTGGCCTACTTTGTATTAATGTTAACACAACAATCAGGAGTTACATTTTAAATGATTTTTTTTCTAAATCTTTTTGAACCTTTTTATACTTTTTGTAACGTTTTTTTTATTTTGTAACTTTATATTTTGTATATTTAAAAAAATATAGGAGGATATTTTCCTGAAAAACATTTTGAAAAAAGGGAATTTGAAATGGTTTTGATAATTTAGGTATAATCTCTTTCGAGACATTAGGGTTGGCCCTGAAAAGAGCAGTTGTGTTAGAAGTGTTTTTCTTTTAACTGTGGACCATACCACACGTTGTTCAGTTCTACCACTGACCACTCACCACCTCTATCATCACTCACTCACTCACTCACTCACTCACTCACTCACTCACTCACTCACTCACTCACTCACTCACTCACTCACTCACTCATTTTCACTCACTCAATTACTCACTCAATTACTCAATTACTCACTCAATTACTCACTTACTCCCTCAATTACTCATTCGATTACTCATTTACTCACTCAATTACTCACTTACTCACTCAATTACTCACTCAATTACTCATTTACTCACTCAGTTACTCACTTACTACTCAATTACTTCACTCACTTACTCACTCAATTACTCATTTACTCACTCAGTTACTCACTTACTCACTCTTTACTCACTTACTCACTCTTTTACTCATTTACTCACTCAGTTACTCATTTACTCACTCAATTACTCATTTACTCACTCATTTACTCACTTAATCACTCTTTTACTCATTTACTCACTCAGTTACTCACTCAATTACTCATTTACTCACTCATTTACTCACTTACTCACTCTTTTACTCATTTACTCTCTCAGTTACTCACTCAATTACTCATTTACTCACTCAATTACTCATTTACTCACTCAGTTACTCACTCAGTTACTCACTCATTACTCATTTACTCACTCAATTACTCATTTACTCACTCAATTACTCATTTACTCACTCAGTTACTCATTCGATTACTCATTTACTCACTCAATTACTCATTTACTCACTCAATTACTCATTTACTCACTCAGTTACTCACTTACTCAGTTACTCATTTACTCACTCAATTACTCATTTACTCATTCAATTACTCACTCACTCACTCACTCACTCACTCACTCACTCACTCACTCACTCGCTCACAGGAAATGAATGTAAAACACGTAAGAAGAGATCTATATTATATATATTAAACAGAAAAGATATCACGATGAATTGTTCTACTTGTAACCGTTCGTTTTCGAGAAAATACAATATGTTGAGACATATGCGTCAATTACACGGAGAGGGACATACTGCTGATACGCGAAGCCTTTACCGCGCGCCTAATTCGATAATATTTCAACATCCGTTTTCCATGATGGTGTCGGGACCTAGCGGGAGCGGTAAAACGGAATGGGTAAAAAAGTTATTCTTTTCAAACCTGATACAGCCCTCGCCGGAAAGAATAATCTGGTGTTTCGGTCAATGGCAACGGTTGTACGAGGACCTACAACGTCGTTTTCCAACGATCGAGTTTGTTCGCGGTATTCCTGACTATATAAACGAGCCTTCGTACGTAGACACGAAGAGAAGAAATTTGATCGTGTTTGACGACCTGATGACGGAAGCGAAATGCGATCAGAGAATAGCGGATCTGTTCACCAAGGGAAGACATCACAGAAATCTATCCGTTATTTATTTAACCCAAAATTTGTTTCCTCAAGGTAAGGCGTGCAGAGATATAGCGTTAAATACCCAGTACTTGGTTTTGTTCAATAACCCTATTGACAGACAGCAAGTGTCAACGTTGGCCAGACGAATATATCCTACAAATAGCAACATTTTCATAAAAAGGTTTCAAGAGGCAACGTCTAAACCGTACGGATACTTGATAGTGGATTTGAGATCAAATACCCCGGAAGAAGAACGTTTACGCACCGACATATTCGAAACAAATTATCCCGTCAAAAGGTCTCGTGAGGAATACGATGATATATCGGATATTGAGACATTAGATGGGAATGGTAATAAAGAGCGGCTCGAACCCTCCGATAAAAGGAGTCGAAAACACTGGGAGGATATATCAGATACTGCAACGGTAGATGATGCTGCAGAAGTAGATGATGAAGAAGAAGAAGATGATGATGATGATGATGATGATGATGATAATGATGATGATGAAGGGAGACTCGGGCCCCCCGGGCAACGCTTGATAGATAAAGAGGAAGAGGAACGTTTAAGACAAAACGTATGGGAGAAACGATTTAAACAACCTCTCAGGGACTCGCGAGCTGAGCAGTTTGAAGAAAGATTAGACATTTACTCGAACGAAGGTTTATCGGTCGACGAGGCTAGCCGCAGGGCCGCTAATGACGTATTACCTCTTCTCAGAAAAGACTTGAGACGGGATCTCGCGCAATTTCTCATCGATTACCGACAGTTACGGAAGGATCCGACTCTACAAAAAATTCTGCAATCCGCGAAGAAACTTAAAACCGAACATCATATGAGTGTCAGCGAATCCATAAGACAAGCGATTAAACTCAGGAAAGACTCCTTCCTATTTCTGTGGCCGGACCAGGTGATCGAAGAATCTGATAAAAGTACGTCGATCGATGACACGCAACGCCAGATATTTGAATAATGGGTTGTGGCGTTATCAAAAAATAAATAAATAAATATTATAAAAAAATATGGATATGTCATCTAGCTTAAGCCACGGTTGACATCACGCTGATTTTTCATTGGATAAAACATTCCCGGATTAATAACCTCATTTACCTCGGCGCTATAAATTTTGAGCGCGTGTCTAGCTCATCTACAAAACATGGAGAACGCAAACGGATCTTTTCAAAAACCGGATATTTTAATATCGCTTACAGGAAAATTTCTGGTTACAGAACCGTATATGGAGAAATACATGAACTGGTGGCAGAAGCCTATCCCCGAAAGAGGACCACGACCAGAGCCGGTGATAGATAATCATTTTATTAGGGATATGCGGGTGAATGATCCAACCAAGAGATTGGTGCACCCAAACATACCTAATATATACAGGCAAGAGACAGATTGGTTGTAAATAAATTGACCAATCAAAACACTCGAAATTTCCGATGCTTTAAAAATACGTAAGAACGCCCGATGACATTAGACTAGAAACGCACAAAAGAAGACATACTATGGGCTCCATAGAAGTGTACGATTATAAGCGCCAAGAGTGGGTGCCTTACGTTCCCGACTATGACAAGTGGTATCAACATTTCAAGGATTTGCGGGACGGTTACGTTCAACCCGACCACCAGGGACGCTATGTCGTCGGTTCCGGTAGCGAACGCGGAAAAGTGAAACGGCTGGAAGCGGAACTAAAAGAGTCCCGGGATAAACTGAAAGAAGCGGAAGACAAGATAAGGACTTCCCAACATCCGGTAATGAAAATGGTTACGCCTGTAGCCCAAGCCTTGGAAATAGCGAAATCGGAGCTCAGACGGCAATCGCGCGAAATGGGTCAAGAACCTACGGAGCGTAAGAGACGGAGACATGACATGGACTGGAATAGTTTCAAGTATTAGCATGAACAATTATCAGCTGGAGGAAATACTACGGAACTATCCAGTCACAGTATGCGCTTCCGATCAGCTACGCGAAGAAAAGGGGCGTTTCGTCGTTTGTAACACCGATTCCAGCGACGGCCCGGGAGAGCACTGGACCGTGTTCTATTTTCCGTACAGGGGACCTTACGAGTATTTCGATTCTCTCGGAAATGAACCTAAATATTACGAAACCGGATTCGAAAACGTTCTCGATAGACAATACTTACGCGTAGAAGGACAGTTACAACAGTCGGCGTCAACCGTTTGCGGGTTGTATTGCGTTTATTACGTTATAAAACGTTGTGGCGGACAGACCATGAAACGCATCTTGCAAGAATTTGGCCCAAATCGACGAAGCAATGATCGTTTGGTAGTGACTAAAATGATGAACCTCCTACCTATGATACTGTAGACACGTATTTGTATATTTATATATATATATATTACTCGTAACAATAATAATAATAAAAAAACAACTCTATATATCCGTTCGTTATTTATAAACTACCCTTCTACAGAAAAATAAATCAATGATTGTCCAGTCCGGATATTGCCGTGTCCGTTGTATATAAACGTATTTCTATTGCCGATATTTAATAACGTAATAATATACTATAAGTGATTATCGATATTTAAAGCGTGTGCGTGTATATGCGAGGATGATTTTGCCCCTAGTACGTAACATTACTACTACTTCTACCACAATTACAACTACAAATAGTCTAATACATAAACAACAACTACAAAAACAAAATGTAAAGAAACGTTGTGATTACACCTCAGAGTCTCGATTTATTCCAACCCATTAATATCAACATAAAAAACATCATCATCAACAACAACAACAACAACAACTACTACTACTACTTCGACCACGTATGTTTGACAAAATAAATAAAAAGCGATTACCGCGCCTTATGAAAAAGCGCTCTCTCCCGTTTTTCGTCGCTAGATTAAGCCGGATTAACTCGCGGCGGTTCAGTGCCGCAACAGGTGTTATTAATAAATCTTTACATATAAAATCAAAATACAAGATAAGTTTGTTTTCATATTTATTGCTAGGACTTGTTCGTCACACGAATGTTGTATTTATTCATTTTTACACCCGAAGTTCCACCTTATTTACTAGAATTCCAAAATAATACCTACGAATAATATTGCCGAGAGAGAGAAAAAACGAAAGTAAGAAATATAATAAGCGATAATGCGTATACACAAAAAAGGAAATATTACGAAAAAGATGAAGAAAAATGAAAGAAAAGCGTTACGAGAGAGAGAGAGAGAACAAAAATTGTTATTTCTGAACATAACTTTTTATTGAACAAGAACATATAAAGTGGGAATGACATAAGGTATCAATATACTCTCGAAGAAATTAAATGACACCCGACAATGACGCAACAAATAATACACAGTACATGCATTTATTGAATAAATTATAACTTGTATAGCGTTATAACCGCCTGAAATATATGCGTTACGTATTTGTTCTACTACAACAAACTACTAATACTCTTGGCTGTATACGCGTTACGTTTTATAAATAAATAAATAAATAAATAAAATGATAAATTTCTCGATTACATACACGGAGAAAGTGAAAAACGTACAATGCCAAAAGCGACTATCTCGGCTTATGAAAAACCGCTAATACCCGTTTATCGTCGCTAGACTAAGCCGGATTAACTCGCCGTGGATCAAATACCGCTGCGGGTGTTGGTTGTGATTAAAGAATTTAGACATGAAAAGGTGAAAATCGTTTCACACCGATTGTCAAAATATACGTATTGACACGCGTATTACGAGGAAATGTGTAGAGAAAGACAGAAATGGTAGAAAAAAGAGCATTAATACGTATAGATAGGCGATTTCGAATGCTCGGTTTAGTAAACGCAGAGTTATACGTCCGAGGACGGGCGAGATAGTTGTTTACATTCCTTTAGTCCGCGATTCGTAAGGCCTTAGGTCAATAATAGGTGATAACCGATCGATACGGGTGTTACGGGTGTAGATTATGTTTACGGAAACGTTTGAGTGGTCAGTTACCGTTAATTAATGATGAAGAAATCTTCTCTCGACGCGTGGGAATGTGTCCGTTATACGGCTCGAGGTATTCCGGATAGCGTCGTTTAATTGTTCAGAAAGTAAATACGTTATTATTCGAAGAGACAATACTCATTATTTAACGTCGCTCATTCAATGCTTCTGCGACAATAGCGAAATCGATGACGTAGTTCATTAATTGTCCCGAATAACAATACGATATGATAAAAGAATAAATATTGCGGTCTATTAAGAATGTCACGTGACCTCGTTTAAGGGAGCGGTAGGGGCTGCAGCCCGATTTGAATTATAAAAGAATAAATATTGCGGTCTATTAAGAATGTCACGTGACCTCGTTTAAGGGAGCGGTAGGGGCTGCAGCCCGATTTGATTGTTTCAATCGCGTTTTTGCGGTGAATGACGTAGTTGATTAATTGTCCCGAATAACAATACGATATTATAAAAGAATAAATATTGCGGTTTACTCATCCTCGAAAACGATAGACGCGTGACCTCGTTTAAGGGGTGGATAAGGGGATTATATCATACCCGAAACAATAGGTCATTGTCCTAATTGTTTAGGGAGACCAAACCCCCCAACACCACCTACCATACTACTTAGGGTCTCTGGGGGATCAGGCCCCATCCCCTCAAAGATGGATTTTTGCATAAAAATGTATTTTGGTTAAATATTTCAAATTTCCAATCCAGAATCATATATCTTTTTGTTCCTCATAATGAGAAGTATTGAATAGTACTACTTTGGTGTCCCCAGTGGTCATCCAGGGGTTAAAAATTCCCCCCCAACCCATATTATTCTTGTTCTTCATGGTGAGACAGATTGAATGGTACTACTTTGGTGTCCCCTGAGGTCACCCAGGTGTCAGGACCGACCCCGTCAATTTTACTTATGACCTTATATCTCAAAAACTGTTCAGATCCCCACCCCTTAAGGTTTCCCCGTAGTTTTACTTCTGACATTTATTTAAAAAACATTAAGATCCCCACCCATAAACAATATATATTTTTGTTCCTCATGATCAGATGGATTGATTAGTACTTCTTTTGTGTTTACATGGGTCACCAAGTGGTCAGAACCCACCCCCTCAATTTTACTTATGGCCTTATTTCTAAAACGTCGTTTGTGAGACTTAGTAACAATTCACTGTTACATTTATTACTTGTTTAAATTGAATAGTTCTAATGACTTTTAGTATCACATCTGAATGATCAATAGGAAATATGAGTCATAGCGCCAATCTGTTGATCCAATAACATTTGGTAGTGTTGCTCATCATCTTGGGGCAAGGACCTGAACGAAATCATTTTGTGGTTAAGCATCATATGCTAATATTAGACCGGCCGGCAAATAATTAACTTGACAAATCTTCCCATATAAAAAGATATTTTATTCGATTTATGTATTTCATAATTTTGGATTTCGCGGAGACTCATTGTTCAGTTTTTAGACTTAGTCTAGTTGAAATAGCCATATATTGAGCAATCTTGAGGCGATTAACATTGACTGAACGAGAGAACAAATGAGATAACTTTGAAGTTCGAAAGATCGTTTTGATTATTGAAGTATATCAATGGTATCCTGTTAAAATTAATGAAACCTTAACCTAGTTGGTTATAGGAAATGAGTTGTGTCGCGAGTCAATTAAAGGAGTTAACCTACTTTTCTTGATTTTAAGTCCAGAAAAGTTTTTTTCTCCGTTTTTCGAGGCTATGGAGTTAAGATATATTCTATCATATCTGATAATATACAAACTAGCTTTTAACTGGGATGGAGGTGTCACATACGGAACATAATATGCATATATCGTTGAGCTATTTCAATAATGACCATAATTATGGTAAAATTTAAACATTTTAAACATTAAAGTAAAACTTCAAATATGTGTTTGTACAGATAAATTTACATATAATAATAATAATGATAATAAAAATCCCAACGTATATTTCGTTTCATCTCTTGTTTCATCTTAAACCCATGTTCTGATGTAATAATGCAAGAAAATTCTATCATTTATAGTGGCAAAATTGAGACATGTAACGGAACTGTTTTTCTTGTCTTGTGTTTTGCTAATATACAACTGAGACTAGATAAAATGGTCACCACAATGTTCGGATATTGTGCATCTATGCAGACAACTAAACTCTTTTGATAAATCGGAGGCCAAAACTGCTAGACTGATGGTCAAATATGAGCCAAATAGAATTTGTACAGATATGTTGCCAAATAATTCTATTCTATGTAGGATTGAGACTACCAAATAAATGCCGGTGAAAGTATGTAAAACAGATATGGAATGTACGGGGAAATACTCCAGCTCTAAAAATCCGATGTAGCCTATTTGCGAAACTTGATCAATGTATAATGTCCATTAATATTGATTATAACTTGATTCAATAATTTATTGAACGCGAAGTAATTTACATATCTCTTAAATCCTACATTTCAATGGTCATTGATCAAAACGATTCGGCCTTCAAGTTGTATTTAATTGTGGATAAAAGATCAACATTTGATAAATTTCACCAATTCGAAACGTTAAAATACGATGGAAAATGTGTATTGATGTAATTTGTGCATAACATGACTACGGCGAGATACTGCAGTGTGGAAGCACTATATCCGCCCCAGTTGACACAGTCTAATAAAAGACTAAAACATTGTCTGTAATAAAGATATTAGTATCTCGAAAGTGTAAGCGTTACATCAGGGTAAAACATATGGCCCACGGGTTGTGTAAACTTACATTTAGCTCTATGTATTTTAATTTTGATTTTTTAGATTTCTTACAATTTGTTGAAGATAAAAAGTTACCCTTTTGGTACTTTTATTTTTTTTGGTCGACTGTTCATCTTTTTCTGATTTTAATTTTCATTTGCTCCCCACCCCTCATTTTTTTTAAAAAAAAATCCCGTAAATCAAATACATAAAACTGGCCTTATGCAGATTTTGACAGCATTGATATCTTTTAACCGATATTGCAACAGATTATCTCCGGGTTTTTGATCACTTGTATCATTGACAGAACGATCTGCATGAAAGTATAAAAGCCATATATCATGCTGTGAAAATAATAACATCAAATACAGGTTAACCCTGATATATTTCAGATTTCTTTCCTGTAAAAATTCTTTATGATTTGCAAGCTGCTATGTATAAAGGTATACAGCTAGTTTCAGATACTGGCTTGCAGGCGCCAAGGCTGTTATAACTAGTACCATAAAACCAGACCTGTTTGTTAAATAACAAGATAAATTGAGCATTGTGTGGTTCTTATGGCCATAAATATCAGTTTAATTTAAATTGCGGATGAGTTTAAAACATCCTAGGTTTTTTTTATTCATAAAGGCAAATGAATGCATATCTTAAGTCCGATATTATCCAAATTTGAATTTTGCTGATAGATCATTGCTGTAAATAGTGGTCCTTAATTGATATTGATATTATTTCACTTTTATCGATTGGCAGCTGTCAATACATCATTCGCTATAATATATCTGTATTCAGTCGATCAGATTGTTTGACTAATAATGCAATGAAGCAAAAATATAAAAATATCCATAGTTTTTCCCATTTGGAACAATAATATTATAAAACTATGTTTTCAAAGGTTTCTCACAATTCTATAATCATAAGACGCCTAACTTACAACAATTATGTATATTAAATTTTTACAAAATGCATTATAATTGATTTTTCTTATTCTTTTGTTGTATTAAAATCATTGTCTTAAGTTTGCAATATTTTTACTCAGTAAAAAACCTCCACTAAAAACAAAACAAAACAAAACAAAATAAAATAAACAAAAAACTAGAAAAAAGCATGCTAAATTATTTAGTGAATAAGACACTAGTTATATTTAATAAAGAAATGAATGAATATTGAAGACTGCCACATTCGTTTTTTTATATGAATGCTAAAAACTCGATGAATTTCTACATGTCAAAAATGAAGTACACCAATCGCTCATGTACGGTTTTATCAAGCTTTCACAAAGTCAAATTAAGACAAACAATGTAACGGAACCCTCGTGTCTTGCTAATTAGCAAATGGGACTGACCAAAGCTGATGCCATCAAATAATCGGATATGATGTCCTTTTGCAGACAACTGACTTTTTGTAAATTAAATTAAAAAAGTCATTTTCAGAGAAGAGTTTAGAGAGAGAAATTATCATAGAGCATGTCAACATAATGTTCGATGATTGTGTAGAGAGAGATTTTCTAAGTAATTTCAATCATGACTAGATATAACTGTAGAAAAATAAAGAAATACGATAGTGTCAATGGTATATAAATAATACTAGAATACGTTTTATTTAAAACACATATAGAGCCTATTATTGGTTGTCTCCCTTTACAATGGCGCACGTGTAAATTTTTCTCTCCGAGATTTTTCCGAAGTTTTACATAATGGGGATTGATATTGGACTTTACAGAACTCGTATAGGACTATTCTCCATGCCGTGTAAGAGAGGTTTCTCGGGGATGTTTTATTCGTCAGTCGGCAAAGTGTTAGTGTGTGTTTGAGGCTTGCAATCTTTCTCTCTGTGTTAACGATACTGGGTGGGGGTGTGGAGTGTAATCCTGGGCCGCCAAGACAACAGAAACAACGGACACTGACGTTTGCTGAAATATCAGCAACTGAATCACCGCCCCCACAATCATCGCAGGGAACATCCCGAACACGTTCTAACAAGAAACCTAACTCGCTTTCATGCAAAATTACGCGTGAACTACTTTAGGTTAAATACCGACATTCGAAGCGCTACTTTTTTATTTTTACAGGAGTAGATCTTCAAGTATGTAAAATGGGTTGCTGTTTTGATTTATAATTGTCACGGATATATTGTTCACGCTTAAAATGGATGTTTACAGAGCAAAATAACACGTTTACAAACAACAGCACATGAATAGCGGTTACGGTTTTGAATAAAAGGTCTACGTAACATATTCCATTCGTATTCGTAAGTGCAGAATCACATTGCGTGGATCCGCACTAAGCGCGGAGAGGTACAGTTAAACTTGCCATGGAAAATATGCAAATTAGCAAGGTCAGCGATGCCTGCTAAGCGTTTCTAGCTACTAAAGACGGCAATCTGCCTAAAAACTAAAAACTGACCAAAACACTAGTAGAGGCCAGAAACCAGGGCAAGTATGCATCTCTACGCTTTGATAAACTCGTTATTGACGGGGGTGTTTACAAGTATAATGACACGAACGATACGGTTGAGCGAGTAGGTAACTACAGAGCACGTGGAGTAGCGGCTAACGGGGCAATGCGATCGGGCAATAGGCGTGAGAACGGTGACGTAGACCAGGTAACAACCTATCAACACGGTCGAGGAGGCACCAGACGATTGGCTAGCGATAGCAGTGACGTAGTTGCCTCGCCACTCAGCTCGATACAGGAGCACATGGATGACAGTGACCTTGACCAATAGGGACTTGGCCAACGCTTTATAAACAATAACACAGGCAGTGCAGATGTAAATATTTTATCATGGAATGTGAACGGGCTTCACAAATTTATTGTTGATAATGAAGTAAAATCTTTTTTAAGCACTTACGATATAATTGCAGTTAATGAAATATGGAGCAAATTCAAAGGTGAATTTGATAATTTCCTAGAATCATTTATCCATTATGATTCAGTTCGAGACATGAAAAGTAATTCCATTAGAAACAGTGGTGGTGTGAGTGTTTTTATTAAAAGTAATTTTGCTTAACAGAATATTATACGTCGTCTATATAATGTATATGAAAATTGTGTTGTTTTATATTTTGAATGATCTGCTATGTACAACTGCGAAGATATGCTCATGTATTTCACTTATATATCACTGGAAGGGTCGTGTTATTATAATGATAAGGAAGAGAGAAATGGTATCTTCAGTATGCAGTCTCATTTAGAACATATACGAACAGAATATCCAAATACAAATTTATTTGTTGCTGGTGATTTGAATAGTAGATGCAAAGATTTTTTAGACTATATTCCTGATGATAATTTATTACACGTTTTTGGTTTTTATAGTAAGCAAGTTGTAGACTATATGATAGCATTTCAAATCTTTTTCCAGTTATTAAGAATTTTTGTATCCTAGATAGGGATGAATCAGATAATTTCCCACTGTCATGTGTATTTTCATTGAAGAAGAAACCTATCTCCATTGATTCTATTAACGTAAATTGCGATCTTCTACCAATTAAAAAGTATATATGGAATCAATCCTATCAGTTGACTTTTGTTGACAGTTTTAAAAATTATTAATTCTATGTATGACTCATTAATGAAATGATATTTCAAGATATTAATACTGGCATTGAAAATATCACTTCAATGTACCATACAGCAGGTCGATATATGTTAGCTAGAAATACCACTAGACGAGTAACTACTCAACCTCCATGGTGGAATTCTATGTGTGCCTATCTTAAATATATTAAATTCTGTGCATTAAGAAAATTCAGAATGACAAATTCTCAAGTGGATCTTAGAACGTTTAAGGACAAACGCAATGATTTTAAGAACTACTGTCGAGCAATGAACTTGGAATACCAAAAAAACAAACAATAGAAAGTTATTAATTGACAATAGTAATGATCCCTGTAGTTTCTGGAAGATTCTAAAGGGTAAATCTGTAAAGGCTTTAGATGATAGCATTTCACCTCATGAGTGGTACCAATATTTCTCAAGTCTTCTATATGACGAGCATTCTTGTACTATTGATCAAAATAACGAAAGTTTACGTAATTGTGCTGATCCTTCAGCTAGTGTTCTTAACGAACCATTTACTCTCGACGAAGTTACCAGATCAATTGCAAGTCTTTCTGTTGGAAAATGTAGTGGCATAGATGGCATACCTGCAGAGTTTTTTTTAAATCCACAATGAATGATATATCACCAATACTGTTAACATTATTCAATCATATATTTGCTACTTGTAATATACTTTCATCTTGGAGATCTAGTGTTATCACTCCGATACATAAATCTGGACCAAGCAATATTCCCGGAAACTATAGAGGTATATTTATTACAAATACGTTTTACAAGATATTCTCTGGCATAATAAATAAGCGATTATATACTGGGCTGAAAATGATAATAAAATTGACGAGTCTCAATCAGGTTTCCGTAGAAGTTATTCAGCTGTTGACAATATTTTTTGCTTACAAGCAATGGTTCAAAAATATCTTTCAAAAAAGGGTGGACGCTTTTATTGTATTTATGTTGACTTTCGTAAAGCATTTGATACAATTAATCACAAACAGTTGTTTATTGCCTTAGAAAAGAAAGGTACCTTTTAAATATTCTCAAATCTTTATATTCTGATCTAAGGTCATGTGTCAAGATTCAAAATAGTATAACCGATTTTTTTTCTCTTGTGATATTGGAACACGCCAAGGTGATAAGTCAAGTTCGACAATCTTTGATCTTTTTATAGATGGGTTATCTATCATGTTACGTGAGAATTGTGGATCAGGAATTTTATCACCAATGATATTCCCGACATCCTTTGTTTAATGTTTGCAGATGATGTTGCTGGTTGTGCAGAAACTGCCTCAAAACTTCAACAGTAAATCAATACTATTGATAATTCTGTCATGACACGGGAATGGAAATTAATATGGATAAGACTGGTAAGATGGATAAGTTTTTCGCATTGGGGGTCCCCTTCGTAGATACGAACATTGGTCATATAGTGGTAAAGAAATCAAAATTACCTCTCAATATAAGTATATGGGAATATTACTTAACTCAAATTTATCATGGTCGTCCGCTCACTCCAAATTGATCTCACAGGCTCAGAGAGCAGGTTTTCCATTAAAGCTTTTCAAAGACCTTTCGGATATTTTTCAATTTCTGACTCTTTTAAAATTTTTTGACTCTATGATCAAACCTATACTGTGTTACGCATCTCAAGTTTGGGGTTATGAATATATTGATTCAATAGAATCTGTACAAAACAAATTCTGCAAAAAATATCCTCCATGTACGTAACAATACAAATACATGCATGGTTCTTGGAGAATGTGGCAGGTTACCTTTATGTACAACATGCCTATACATAGATACCCTAAACAATGTTACAATATGCTTAAATATCTTGATGATGTTGGTAGAATTGTTGGGCTACCAAGATCAGATTACTTTTGTATAAGTTTGGATTTGGTTTCATATGGGTTAGTCAAGATGTTGGTAATATAAACAATTTCATTAGAATGTTTGACAAAGTGTTGTTAATTATTATACACTAGAATGGCATACAGCTGTTGATAATTCTAGTAGATGTGAGCATCATAGTTACATCAAAAGTTTACTTAATGTTGAAAAATATTTGTTATTAGATATTGATTTATAATATAAAATTGCTACGTCACGATTTCGACTGTTTATTCATAAACTAAATATTGAGACAGGAAGGCACACTAATATATTGGTTGAAAATCGTAATTGTAATTTTTGTCAACGGTTTAACAACGTATTTGTAACTGATTGTGAATATCGCGCCTTTTTCCGTTGTAGTAGATATAATAATGTTAGGCAAGTTTACTTATTTAACTGGTGTATCAATTTATATTTATCATTTCACGAATGCTTTAAATGAAACCTAAAACAAATTATCGTAAGACAACTACTTATATACAACATCGTCTTCTGTACTGTACTTTGTATTATGGGCCGTAGGCCTTATTTATCAATAAACTTGTTGACTTTACTTGACTTGACTATTGAGTATTTTGAAGTTGATTATTGACTCTCAGCAAAATATATGTACTTAGCAAGATTATGTAATGTTCTATTTGAATTGGAGGTCATAATTCAAGTGAATTTATACTTATTTGGCTAATGATTGTATTTTTAAAGATTTTTTTGTCTTAAATAAGAAAAGTTTGGACATAGTAGTAAAAATGATACTCATTTTCTATTCATGTTACACGTTTTACATAATCTTTGTTCTCTTGGAAAATAAAGATGTCTGTCCCTTTCTATTTCTAGATTATGTGACGATTCTCTGAATTAAGTAATTGCTATTCTAAATCTAGTAATAGGTATGCGATCAAGGTACTTTTTTAAATACTCTTTAAATTTACAGCAGGTTTCTAGCCTGTTTTTTTAAAACCAATCATGTGTATAAGTATTTAATTTTTTTTAACTCTGTCGTTGTATTAAGATTTAAAAAACAATAGCGTTCGTTTCACTCACCACTGAGTACCTTCTTTTTGAAGAATAATGAATAATAGTTGCAGATGAACTACTTTGTATCAGAAACTAACCCGTTGTAAACCATGGAAAATATGACTGTTTCGATAAATCAAAGGTTACAAAAAAAACAACAAAACAACTTAACCAATATAATCTATATTCGATTAAAAATGGCCTATACACATTGATTCTGTGCTTGTTTAAATGCGCATAACTAAAGTAAACGTAAGATCTCCAAACAACTGAAATACTGTCGGTAGGATTTCAAACCAAACATACATTTACATTTATATTCGGTTGCAAAAGAAACATACCATATTTTGCAAAAATATTTCTTTTTATTTTGCAAAAATATTTCTTTTTATTTCTAAAGGATTGATATTTAAAGCAGTTTCAGCTCAAGTGTTTGATTAACAATATTAATTTGAAAACTTAATAAAGATAACACATGAAAACATACTTTATTTTGATGCTGAATAAATAATGAATTAAAACTAAAAAGTGAGCGACGCTAAGATAAAAAAGCGATTTCTGTATGGCCCCTAATTGCTTTGATTTGGGAAAAAATGACATGAATCGTGTACGATAAAAACAACAAAAACTGAGCATACGGATATTTGCTTAGTAAAATATTCAAATTGAAAAGACGTAAGCCCATGCATGTAGCACGCTAACACAAGAATTTACAAAGTACAGAGTTTTTGTATATACTCGCAGATTTAAAGATTAATTAATCCGTGTGTGTTTTACTTCTTAGAAATTCTAAACTTACATTAACTGTAAATTTGTTTCACATTTCTCATATAGAAACTCGGTTAATACGGCAGATAAAAGTAATTTGGTCTTCTCGGAATGGAAATTTATCTGGTATTCCACGTAAGGTTTGATATTAAGAATATAGATATTTAATCTGATATTACTTAAGTTTAAATGTATATGTATGATTTCAAAAGTTCTTAATTATAGTGCACAAAATAACAGCTCATCAACGCTGCTTCTGACTCGTTTGATATAATGTATTATTTGCATTTTACATGCATATGTTCCTAATATTTCCTTATGGGTAAATTGGTAACAAAAACTGTTTCTGACTATTGCAGCGTCACTTGCCTCTGTTGAAAATAAACCCACGACAGACACAAATTTGTCCTTATAGACAGCCTAAATTCCGAGACGTCGTCCGCGTGTTTTATGGCATTGTCATAAGGGAGCACTAAACCCTCACAATGGACACAAGGTTGTCTTATAATCCGGTGTTTGCTTACAATAAACATAACGTATGTGTCTGTTATTGGAATCATGCGCATATAATGGTATCTAAACAAACTTCAATGAAGAAAATGGCAGGTTCTGGGAACTTATTCACATATGTGATGACAAGTGAATCCCAACTGCGTTACATTTAGCATAACATCCTGAGTATGTGCACAGTAATCAAAGATGTATTCGGCTCAATTTTTTAAAAAATGTTTGACATAAAAGAATTAAAAAAAAATCGATATCTGCGTAAATTTACTTATGCAAATCGGCCGAGATTTATCAAAATTATAAAATATACATTTGATTGAATAGTTTATGTTTTGGTTGTTAATACATACTTAGTTTACCTGGTTCGAAGTACATCTTAAATACCTAGTAATTTGTAATACTTAAAACATAAAACAGAATATGACCCTATTTAAACACTCTTGTATAAGAAAGGATTAGACATGTATACGAGTCAAAACAATTAAAAAAAAAATTTAATTTTATAGTAACAATAAAATATTGAAATCTGAGCGCAAGGATATTTTGAACGGCCAATATCCATCCGTAGTAAAACCATTCTTCCAAATAATATCTCCTACGCCACCAGGTCAAATATGATAAAGTAAAGCCATAGCGATTTCATTTTCGTTATTGTATGTTAAACTATGATTGTGAAAGTTGTATTTTGTAAAAAGGGTGTTGAAATCATTTGTAGTTTGTATACAACACGGAATTTAAAGTTGAAAACATGGAATTTGGCGAGAAAAGATTGACTTACTTCTATCCCTTGAAAAGTTACATGCTATATAAAAATGAGTTACCTTATATTTTTGCATACCTTCTTTTCCAAACCCTGTCTCTTTTTTCTTCTGTAAGTTCGTGTCTGTTTCGGCTTTCCACCAACTAGTATATCTACATGTTTACTTAAATAGTATGTTTCTACACCTTATCAACCTTATCTATTGCAAAGTTCAGTTTATTTTGATGTAATTATGTATATTCTATTTCCTCTTTGTGGCAATAAGCGTGACACCAATCAGGACAATCAAAGATTACATGTGTAAATTGATTCCAGGAATAAGTGGTGCCTTATAGTGTGCATGACTTGTTCTTGCTGACAGAGTATATCTCTGATTAGTAATTATTATGGCATTGTGTGACATATTGTCAACTTTTAAGATAATAGCTAATAACTTTAAGGCGTGAACTTACGCTTACTGACGGCCCATCCTCTCGTTCGTTGGTATCTGAGTCAATTAACGTAATAGTGGAACACTGTCAATTGTATTGATAATGAAACAGAAGTCGGAATTCATGTGATTTAGATCAGCAAAGTTCATTCATGAGAAAATTTGGGGACTTATTTGTTCAAAAATCCTATTTTTATATTTATGTTTTTGATTGTTCATACATTATTATTTAATTCAAAACTAGGCATTCCAAATAAATACCAGTTAATATACTCGTACGTTGAGGAATGAGAGAAGAAAAGAGAAATCACTCAACCACTACCAATGAAGTTATGTAATACGCCGAGTCATTGTAATTAAATTAAAATCAAATTATGATAATCTTAACTGTCATAAAGAAAACTTGTGAATGCTTATCTCTGATATTTTTTTCACAGTCTGATCTGATCTTTTGTAATCACAAAACACAAACTTTTTAAGATCAGCGAATAGATTCACAGACAAATCTTTATACAACATTAGACTGGCTAAATTATTTATGACGAGTTTAATAAGTTCTGTTTTAAGATTACTCATAATAACAAAAATAACATTTTTTATACAATAAGGATTAGGTACGCAATCAATATTTTCTCTATCCATGACGCCAAAAGGGTCACATGCCAAAAAACTGTACTGTCTGCTGTACAGTTTATAAAACGGCATTTAATATATTGTACGTGATATTTTGCAAAACATAATTATGTTAATAATTTATCTTATTGTAATGAAGAAAAAGTGAAGTTTTAGAACAAACAAATTTTAAGTATATGTGTATGCCAGAACCCTGTAAATGTTTTTTTTCATGAATAAATGCGCCCTCCATGGAAACGCTAAAATAAGCAACTTACCGATAAATTGATAATAACACATGTGCTGGACATTTCTGACAGAATTCGGTAAAAAATAAGGTCGCCTAAGAATTATTTGTAACCATAACATTGTTAAATAAAGTATCGGATTTCATTAAGTGTGTCTTCACAACGTTCGCGACTTCCATTGACAAACTGTCTCCAGGCAAGCAGCTTTGCATTCAGCTAAGAATAACAAAAGCAATTGTTAGGGCTTTGGTTACCGGCTTGTCCTCTACACGCTACGACACAGCAGGGATGCAAACGCTAACGTTATGGACTTTTGACGGTTACTTAACGCATTCCAGACCAAGGCCTTATTTGCTTTCTATCAGACGAAACTGCAAATGTCGTTGAATTTAAGATCTGAAATAATCGCATATCGCACATAGATTGTTCAAGTACTCGTACTCATTGAATAATTTCATTATAAAAAGCTTGTGTTTCTTATAGGCCTCTCCAAACAATACACAGGTTTGTCATTAATGTTGGAAACTACTTAGAGATAAGCATTTTTTTTAAAATGATGTACAAGAAGAAAAACAAATTGAAACGTATGCAGCCCAAAATGTGTTCACGCACATAATATCCTAAACTTGTTTCGCAGATCACTTACGGCGGAGCCGCTAATGTGATTCTTTCATATTGATTTTCTTAATATGAATTAAGAATTCTTCAACCACAAATGAAGAGGTCTAGTGAAAGCAAACCTTAGAAAATTCTTTTCTAAAAACTTTGTCCGAGAAACAATACTTATTATGAATATTTAACTTTGCGAAAACCTTCAACGTACACATCTTCTGTTTTATTTACATTATTTCGGACGTTTAAAATACATCAACAAATTTCTGAACCAAAGACAATTTAGTAACTTTTACCCGTATGAAAATTAAGTTTACTACAAATAAAACGACCGGAGCCAAGACTTGTAAAATGAGATGGATTTGGGACCTTTTCCTCGTTCCAAATTTCGGTCAGAATGCAGCTATATATATGTTCAGTCTTTAGTGGGACGCAATAATATGTGTAGGTATCTTACTGCTATCATAACCAGAGACAGAAACTTTAAGTGGGTGTTAATATAACCAAACACCAGGGTTGTTCGATCAGACAATGGTTTTCTAACCCTTAAGATATTTTATGCAAACTTCACTCCTGTTATAGAAAAGTTGGATGGCCTTTCATGTAAGGATACACAACATGTCTGATATCATCAATTTACAGCACGAAAACTAAAATACCGCCGACAAACACCTTTAACAGAATCTGATACCAGAATATATACCACAAATTTCCTTAAAAATGTCTTTGGCTGTAAGAACAAAATAGACATAACTTTTATATTCCATAACAAATACATGGAAAATGGACTGTGTGCATTTATATATGTATAACACTCTTTGAATCATATTCAAGCTGCTGATCTTTTTATGACATTTTAAGTAAAAATATTAAAAAAACAACAACAACAACAGCATTAATATTGAATGTGAAAAAAGAGCAAAGGAATTTCCAACAATGATATTATTGTTTTCATAATCATAAATTCAATATTAATAATAATCTTCATCAGACAGCCGATGAAAACGCAATCCAATTAGATTTAATGTTTTTAGAATCAGTCGTGAAAACCCCTGAATGTATGTTGGCGAAGAACTGCATTAAAGTTTAGCAATTTTGATTAAATAAAAGCCCACTGGCACCAGAATACCGAACATGATAACACTAATTTACAGCATAACGTGTTTACAGGGGTTTATCGAAACTGATTTCCATTTTGAAAATTTGGGGTATCAGGTTTAGTACTCTAGTGTCAGTGAAAAAAAAAGATAAATTCACCAAGTTTTATCACAGTCATCCATTACCTTAAAACATTGAAGAACAGTAAAAGAGCATACAAGGATTATACAAGGGGTAAAAATAATAGTAAAATAATTCAACAATATATGTTTATGAAAAAAAAATATTATGAAACTGACAAGATGTTATATGGTAATCTAAGCAAATCAAAATGGAATTTAAAATGAATCAATCTTAAACGTTTTTAACTCATGTTGATAGAGAGTTGCAGAAACAGAGCTGCATAATAATTAATTTAAAAGCCTCTTATCAATCAAGTTCGACTAAATTTTTTATATTAACTTTCATTTACCTCTTCTCCGCTGTTACATGAAACTGTTGACGAGTGGAAAATCAGGTAACGTTGTAACAATAAGGGAACGGTTACATATGTTGCCCATTTTCATAATAACACAATTATTACACATAACTGTCATTTATTGTAAGTTTTAAAATGAGTCCAGATTTATGATTCGCTATAAATATGGTATGTATTTCTAGATATTTGAATAATTTTAGATCTATGAACAAACATTTAATATAAAGAGCATTAA
>CM037780.1:21738696-21775055 GCA_021229015.1 Solen grandis | reverse complement strand
CCATGTCACTTTCCGTTTCCGGAAAATCCCAAAGGTCAAGGTCATATATCAATTATCGGGTTTTTCTTCGGCCTTAAATATCTCAAAAACGGAAAAAAATCTATCGAGACACTATGCGTATAATTTGTAGTGCTTAGAAAGACCTTTCAGATGATATTTCGTTTTTGATGATCGGGATTGAATCGGTTGAGTTATGGCGGAAAAACAAAAATTCGGTAACCCTCAGTGTGTTTAACAGTTTATATCTCGAAATTCTTTGATTTTTGAAAATATGATGATGAATATTATTTGTAGAGCAATGTTTGGCCGTTCTTTTGATGCTTAAAGTTTAATGATTGACCTAAGATTCATGGAGGAATGGGGAAAAAACGAAATTCGTGCATGTAACTTTGGTGATTTTTTCATTTTTCAAGAGGTTTAAGAGCTTGTATCTCAAAAAATATTAAAAATATTCCTATAGATAAAGCATGTGAAATGTAGAGAATTTTATGACGATGATTTTGGTACCTAAAGTTTTGAAATTGATCCAAGTATAAGGAAGTTACATCAAAAATAAGAATTTAAACATGTAGAATTTCAGCGATTCTGCCGTCATGTCAGAGTTTTCCGGCTTATATCTTAAGAATCATTAGAAATATGTGCTTACATTAAGCAAGTGAGATGTAGAGAATTTTAAGACGATTATTTTGGCACCTAGAGTTTTGAAATTGATCAAGAAATAAGGAAGTTACATAAAAAATACGAATTTAAAGCCAATTGTAAAAATTTTCATAAAATATCCTACTTTCGCTTTCACCGTAATTGAAGCATTTTCGGAAAATGTAAGTTTACAGATATGTTTTAGTCATATAAATTGGAAAAAAAACAACAACTTTTTACTTATATCATATTGATATTACTAGTTAAACAGGTGTACCGTTCCCGGTGGCCGAGTGTTTAGAGCGTCCGCCTCGGGAGCGGGAGGTCGTGGGTTCGATACCAAAGTCGTAAAAAATGGTACTGTTATAGCTCCCTTGCTTGACACTTAGCATATAAGGGTAGTTGCAGGACTGGTTGGCCCGGTATCAGGATAATGTGACTGGGTGTGATATCATGCCACATGTCTACGACGTGATACTGCAGTGTGGCAGCACTATAACTGCATTAAGTAGACATCGTCTCCAAATGACTGAAATACTGTTGGTGGGACGTTAAACCCAACAAACAAACAAACAAACAAACTAAGCGAGTGTTGACAATGATTTAATGTTTTAAATCATTTTATTTACGTTACTTAACGTTTTGACACATGTCATTTAGACCGTTGTTGAAACATTGCAATTTCCCGACTTTATTGTTGCATCTATCGATAAATGTTGTACAAGCTATATTCCAAATTTATGATAAATGATAACCTAAGTGAAAATATATGTAATACAATGTAATTTAATTGCCAGCTTGAGATACCATGAGCGTGTATAAGTGTAGACGTTTGAAACAAAATGATCAACACATGTCATCCGTTCAAGACGCTGCAAGCTAATTTGTCTGTAATGCGGCGTTCACACAGTGCCGATTATGGCTCCCGTTTGAGATCAGACAGCGCTACGACACGAAAAGCGAAAAAGTCGGATTACTATCCTCAATGTCCTATCATTGTCTGAACGCAGTCGTATATGTTCGTAACAGAGTCCTACGGATCGGGAATGGTCGGAGAGGTCGGCCAAGCACTCCTGACAGTTAGGTGCGTCCCGTAACATTCGGGAAACTCAGCCGATTTTGTCTAGTCGGATTACAATCGTGACTATGTCGTGACAGATTCTGCTGTATCGGATCAGAATCGGATTGAGAACGGATAATCGGGACGATTTCTGCTGGAAACGGCTGGATCGGGACGCCTCCTGAACAATATCTGATTGTTGTCGTGATTAAATAAATGTTTTTACAAATTTTAATAAGTTTGAATTTCCAGCCACGAATCACAGGATCTTGATCAGACTTTTGACACATTTTAATCGGGAATGGTCCTATCAAGGACGGCAGTAAAAATCCTGAATGTGTGACCAAGGCATTAGCTAAAAGCGCAAAATTTAGTAACTTTGTGTAATACAGTCGTCTCGATCGTATGTACAAGCGTTATTTGAATTTTACTCACGAGGCTACACGCGTCGACGATTCTATTGCATGGTAGCATTTACTATTTCATTCCCGCGACTGTACACGAAATAAAAAAAGAATTTTGATATGCAGAATTAAGAGGTTTAAGTTTAATTGTTTATATTTTGAATACCTATAAAACTAGAACCAAATATGCTACAATGGAATTTCAGGCCATTTATTTTGGTACCTAGAATAGTAAAATTGGTCAAGTTATAAGAAAGCGATATCAAAATAAAGATTTATTAGTCCCCTACCGGAGTTCACACCGGAGGGGACTATAGGTTTGCCCTCCGTCTGTCCGTCCGTCCGTCTGTCCGTCCGTCTGTCTGTCCGCTCAAATCTGGATCCCGCGATAACTTAATAACTAAGCAAGCTAACTTGATGAAACTTGGTTTATGACTAGATGCCAATGTGCAGATTATGCACATTGTTTTATTTTTTTTTATTCGACTAAATTTGTGGTTGCTATGGTAACGGAAATAGTGAAAATATGGCAAAAAAATGGGATCCCGCGATAACTTTATAACTAAGCAAGCTAACTTGATGAAACTTGGTATATGACTAGATGGCAATGTGTCGATTATGCACGTTGTTTTATTTTTGTTCTTAACTAAAATTGTTGTTGCTATGTTAATGGAAATAGTGAAAATATGGCAAAAATGGGATCCCATGAGAACTTTATAACTAAACAAGCTAACTTGATGAAACTTGGTATATGACTAGATGGCAATATGTAGATTATGCACATCATTTTATTTTTGTTCTTTGACTAAAATTTTGGTTGCTATGGTAACGGAAATAGTGAAAATATGGCAAAAAATAGGATCCCGCGACCGCGATAACTTTATAATAAATTTTATAAGGCATGTATATAGTCAGGGTGGTGATGCAGAGTGAAAGTTCTCATTTCTCATCAACAAGACTAAACACTAAAGAAAAACATTTTGGATCAGGCAAGGTAACTATTATTAATTCTATTTCTTGCATCTGTCTTGCTTGCATGAATTGTATAGTGGGCACAGCAGAGACAACAACTTAAATGGTCATAACTTAAATATTCCCTTACATTTACTTTTACCAAAGTTTTGTGGGTTTTTTTTTGGACCAAAATTCTGGTTGGTGTGGTAATGGAAAAATTATGCACCTCACCGGTAGGGGACTCATGTGTTGCTTGCAACACCAGTTACTTGTTTATTTTTGGAATATGGCTTATTTCAAAAAGTTCATGCATGAGAAGTCCATACGAAAAAAAAGAGTAAAAGGTAGGGAATTTAATATATATTCTTCCTAACGGAATTAATCTTTATATTTTTCAATGTTAGCAGAAAGTCCTATCATTCGTATCAACGAATGAAATCTAGTTTGTTTTGTTGTTATACTTGCAGTTTACTGAGTTAAGGACAAAAAATAAAAAGAATCCGACATGATTTTCATTTCATATCAACTTAAAGTAAAAGTTGATATGGAATGACGTAAGATATCCTATTATATTTAATTAGGACTTTCTGCCTACTGGCAGAAAGTCATATTGGGTTTGTACTGTTTATTAGGACTTTCTGCCCTTTCAGCAGAAAGTCCTATTGGGTTTGTTATGTTTTTTATTATTCTTATTCTTCTTATTCTTTTTTTCTTCCTCTTGTATTTGTGTTAATTTCGATGTGTTGCTAATGGCCCAGAACAATGAAAATTTTATGGCATATATTTCAAACCATGAGCTTTCGAATGCAATGAATTTCATATTCATATTACGTCATATAACGTCAGATTTGACGTCAAGTGAAAAAGTTTGTACGCGGTCTACAGCCATTATTTCTTGGCCGATTTTCATCAAAATTTCACAGAATGTGTATGTTAGGCTCTAGTTGTGCCTTTCGGTCTCCATTTTTCAAAATTCGAAAAGGCAATGGTTCTATGGCGAATCCAAGATTCGAACCATTGACGTCAAATTTCAAATGCGTATAAAATCGCTTCCAGATGAGCTAGAAAGCTAATATTTGAATAAGATAAAAGTCTCTAAGATTTCTTTAGATCCCGAGAGAATAAACTTCATATGACGTCATATGACGTCATGAGGTGAAAAGAAATTTCTAATTTTTACGTGTTGAATTCTATATGTTGAAAACGTCCGAGCACCTTGAAAATCTAAAAGCTTATGCTTGAAATTGAACCTTTTGCATTCCAATGATTTTCATTTGCCTATGACGTCTCTTGACGTCCAACTTGACGTCGTCTTAAAATATTTGTACGCGGCCTACAGCCATTATTTCTGGGCCGATTTTCATCAAAATTTCACAGAATGTGTATAATAGGCTCTAGTTGTGCCTTCCGGTGTCATTTTTTTCAAAATTCGAAAAGGCAATGGTTCTATGGCGAGTCAAAGATTCGAACCATTGACGTTAAATTTCAAATGCGTATAAAATCGCTTCCAAATGAGCAAGAAAGGTAATATTTGAATAGGATATAAGTCTCTAAGATTTCTTTAGATCCCGAGAGAATGAACTTCATATGACGTCATATGACGTCATGAGGTGAAAAGAAATTTCTAATTTTTACGTGTTGAATTCTATATGTTGAAAACGTCCGAGCACCTTGAAAACCCAATAGCTTATTCTTGAAATTGAACATTTTGCATTCCAATGATTTTCATTTGCCTATGACGTCTCTTGGTGTCAAACTTGACGTCGTCTTAAAATATTTGTACGCGGCCTACAGCCATTATTTCTGGACCGATGTTCATCAAAATTTCACAGAATGTGTATGTTACGCTCTAGTTGTGCATTCCGGTGTCCGTTTTTCCAAATTCGCAAAGGCAAAGATTTTATGGCGAATCCAAGATTCGATCTTTTGACGTCTAATTTCAAATTCGTATAAAATCGCTTCCAGATGAACTAGAAAGCGCATATTTGAAAAAGAATATAAGTCTTTAAGTTTCCTGTACATTCTGTGATAATTAATGTCAATAGACGTCATATGACGTCATAAGATCAAAAAGAATTTTTGATATCTACGCTTTTATTTACATATGTTGTAAAGTTCTCAGGACCATTCAAATTTAAGGGCATATACGTCAGTCCATGTGCGTTTGAATGCAAGGTATTTCATATTAATATGACGTCATTTAACGTCAGATTTGACGTTAGGTCCAAAAGGTTTTATGCAGTATACAGCCATTATTTCTGGACCGATTTACATCAAAATTTCACAGAAGGCATATGTAATGCTCTAGTTGTGTATCCTGGTGTCCGTTTTCCAAATTCAAAAAGGCAATGGTTCAATGGCGAATCCAAGATTCGAACCATTGACGTCAAATTTCAAAAACGTATAAAATCGCTTCCAGATGACTTAGAATGCTGATAATCGGACGTCATTTGACGTCATATGACGTCATAAGGTCAAAAATAATTTCTGATAACTATGCGTTAATTTCTATGTATTGCTAAGGTCCCAGGGGCATGACAAATTTTCTGCATATATTTAAGGTAATGAAGATTTCATTTTATTGATTTTCTTATGTCTATGACATCATTTGACATCAAACTTGATGTTGTCTTCACAAGTTTGTAAGCGGTCTACAGACATTCTTTTCTGGACGGATTTTCATCAAAATTTCACAGAATGTGTATGTTACGCTCTTACCGGTGTCCATTTTTTTAATTTGAAAAGGCAAAGGTTTTATGGCTAATCAAAGATTAAAGGCATTGACGTCAAATTTCAGTACAAGTCTTCTTTATATTCAGAGAAGTAGGCCAATGTTGTTTTTTTCTGTTGAAATTAAACGGTTTTAAGACCTGTAGGCCTTATTTTTTGTTTGATTTGCATGAATTCTTATTGAAGGTGTAGCATTTGCTCCTGTGGAACAATGTTATTTCCATTTTGATAAAAATGTTAAGTTCAATCATTGTTTATATCTTGAAAACCTCTAAAGCTGGACCGAATTATGTGACAATCGAATTGTAAGCATTTACAATAAATTTGTTTTATTACATAGATTATAAGAAAGGGACACGTTAAGTGAAATTTAAAAAAAACAAAAAAAACAAAAAAAAAACAAAAAAACAATGATTTTCAGTTACTTTTGCCATACCCTCCAAGTTAATCGGTTTATTTTTCAAAGTTTATGGAGTTATGGCCTTACAAAAACATATTAAAAGTAGAAATTTGATATCCTTTTGATAACTAAATAAAGTTTTTTAAAAAAATTTATTATTATTATTATTCTTTTCTTCCTCACGGATTTTCATATGTTGCAATCGTCCTAGGAGAATGAAATTTCGATGGCATACTATTCATATACGTAATTAAAAAATTCTATAATTTTCATATGCCTATGACGTCATATGACGTCACACTTGGCAATTTGCTACAAAAGTTTGTACGCGGTCCAGAGCAATAATTAATAAACCGATTTTTATCAATTTTTCACAGAATGTGTATATTAAGTTCTAGTTGTGCATCTCGGTGTCCGTTTTTCAAAATTCGAAAAGCACAAGGTTCTATGGCGAATGCAAGATTCAAACCAAGGACGTCAAATTGATAAATGCTCATAAAATCGTCCCTAAATGAGACAGAAGGTTGATATTTTGTCAGTATATAGATCTCCGATAGATTTAAATATTTTGTGAAAATGGACGTCTTGTGACGTCATATGACGTCATCAAATTTCTAATTTTTAAACACATAATTATATATGTTAATATGGTCCAAGGACAATGAAATTTTGATGTCATATTCTCCAAGAAAAGTTATTTTGACTTCTATGATTTTCATATCTCTATGACGTCATATGACGTCACACTTGGCAATTTGCTACAAAAGTTTGTACGCGATCCAGAGCCATTATTAATGAACCGATTTTCATCAAATTTTCACAGGATGTGTATATTAAGTTCTAGTTGTGCATCCCGTTTTTCAAAATTCGAAAAGTCCAAGGTTCTATAGCGATTCCAAGATTCGAACCAAGGTCGTAAATTTTCAAATTCTTATAAAATCGGTCCTATTTGAGATAGAAAGATGATATTGGGTCAGTACATAGGTCTCTGGGAGTCTTAAACATTTTGTGAAAATAAATGTCATATGACGTCACGTGACGTCGTTATATGATAATGAATTTCAAATTCTAACAAGATTATTTCTATATATTGAAATTTTTGAAGGGCAATGAAAATTTAATGTCGCATGCTTCAGATGCTGAAATTTCGATTTCAATGATTTTCAGAGGTCTATGACGTCATATGACGTCACATTTGAAATTGACTAAGAAAGTTTGTACACGGTCCAGAGCCATTATTAATGGGCCGATTTTCATCAAATTTTCACAGAATGTGTATATTAAGTCCTTATTGTGTATACCGGTGTCCGTTTTTCAAAATTCGAAAAGTCCATGGTTCTATAGCGAATTCAAGATGCGAACCAAGGTCGTAAATTTTTAAATGCTTATAAAAACTGTCCTATTTGAGATAGAAAGTTGAAATTTTGTCAGTTAGTAGGTCTCTGGGTGTCTTAACAATTATGTGAAAATAAACGTCATATGACGTCACGTGACGTCATTTGTTTATTATTATTATTCTTTTCTTCTTTCTATCTCAATAAATATCGATTTTTGAAAATATATGTATGAATAAGAATTATAGCTGAATAATTGACGCTTCCAAAAATATTTAGTTTATTAAAATTGGTTTACGCAATACAAAGTTATAAGCAAAAAAACTAAATGAAATGAAGCTAATTTTGCTGATAATATGCTGTTTTCTTGGGGTTTAACAGTCAATATCTCAGAAACGACTGAAGATAAGTTTATACATTATGCGTATAAAATGTAGCATGTTTTAAGAGCTTTCTAACGGTACGAAGTTTATTGAAATTGGACTTCATATAAGAAAGTTACATGGAAAAAAATATTTCATAATCATGCATCATAAAAATATGGAAAAGGTCACGCGCAGGGGTCACCAAGCTAAAATACTTGCGCAACGACTTAAAAAAAAAAAAAAAAAAAAAAAAAAAAAAAAATATCAAATTGCAATTGATGGGCTATATCTTGATTTTGTTTTTTGTTTTTGTCTGTCGAATGTTGACTGGACTGTTTCCAAAATAAGCATTGAAGTTAATACATGTACAACGGCACAAGACAAAAATCCGTATTTGCAACACTATGTAGGTAGCGAGCAGTTTGCAAGCCTTGAAAAATTCACACCACATTTTAGACCATCTAAAAACTGCGGCAAAACTACGGAAGCCCAAACACGCCAAAATCGCTAAATACGTTTAACTACGTTACAGGTGTCGAAAGGATATAGCACTATATAAGTATTCAATACTTCTTCCTACTGAGGCTAAAATTAAACAAGGTTACAAGTGAGCTGGAGTGATGAAATTCTATGTGTGATGAAAGTTAGAAACTTACATTTGAACACTGTTTCATTTTTCTTTCATGTCATATGACATAGTATAAATTTTGTATGTAAACTACATGTGCAAGATATGGGCGGACTTTTATTAAAATTCACAGAATGTGTTCTATTTGTGCCATTTTATATAGAAATAGAGGAGATAGAAAGTTGCAATTTGGACAGATTATCTATTATGTCATCTTCTATATATACTATATAAAGCAGATGTTGCAGAAAGTCCTATCATTCGTTTAAACGAATGACATCTAGTTATTAGGACTTTCTGCCTAAAGCAGAAAGTCCTATTGGGTTTGTTATGTTTATTAGGACTTTCTGCCTAAAGCAGAAAGTCCTATTGGGTTTGTTATGTTTATTCTTCTTCTTCTTCTGCTTCTTCTTATTATTCTTTTTTTCTTCCTAACTAAACGCTTATTTTTCTATGTTGCAATACTCCTAGGACGATGAAATTTTTATGACTTTTTAGTCACGTAAGGAAATTTTGATTTCTATGATTTTCATATGCCTATGACGTCATATGACGTCAGATTTGAAATATGCTACAAAAGATTGTACGCGGTCTACAGCCATTGTTTGTGAACCGATTTTCATCAAACTTTCACAGAATGTGTATGTTAGGCTCTAGTTGTGCATCCCGGTGTTCGTTTTTCCAAATTCGAAAAGGCAAAAGTTTCATGGCGAATCCAAGATTCGAACTAATAACGTCAAATTTCAAATGCATATAAAATCGCTTCCAGAAGAGCAAGAAAGCTGATATTTGGACTGAATATTAATCTCTAGGTCTTCTTTATATTCTGAAAAGATGAACACCAAATGACGTCACATGACGTCATAATGCTATTAAAATTTCGTATTAAAACTTAACGATTTTTAAGCCCTGTAGGCTTCATTTTTTGTATGATTTGCTTGAAATTTTGTCTGAAGATGCAGTATTAGATTCTATGGAGCCATGTCACTTTCGTTTCCGGAAAATCCCAAAGGTCAAGGTCATATATCAATTATCGGCTTTTTCTTCGGCCTTAAATATCTCAAAAACGGTAAATATTCTATCGAGACACTATGCGTATAATTTGTAGTGCTTAGAAAGACCTTTCAGAAGATATTTAGTTTTTGATGATCGGGGTTGAATTGGTTGAGTTATGGCGGAAAAATGAAAATTTGGTAACCCCCAGTGTGTTTAACAGTTTATACCTCGAAATCTTTGATTTTTCAAAATATGATGATGAATATTATTTGTAGAGCAATGTTTGGCCGTTCTTTTGATGCCTAAACTTTAATGATTGGCCAAAGATTGATGGAGGAATGGGAAAAAAACGAAATTCGTGTATGTAGCTTTGGTGAATTTTTCATTTTTCAGGTGGTTTAAGAGCTTGTATCTCAAAAAGTATTAGTAATATTCCTAAACATAAAGCGTGTGAAATGTAGAGAATTTTCAGACGATTATTTTGGTACCTTAAGTTTTGAAATTGAACAAAGTATAAGGAAGTTACATCAAAAATAAGAATTTAAACATGTAGAATCTCAGCGATTCTGCCGTGTTGTCAAAGTTCTACGGCTTATATCTCAAAGCTCATTAGAAATAAGTCCTCACCTTAAGCGAGTGAGATGTAGAGAATTTTAAGACGATTATTTTGGTACCTAGAGTTTTAAAATTGATTAAAGTATAAGGAAGTTACATCAAAAATACGAATATAAACCCAAGTGTAAAAATTTTCGAGAAATATCCTACTTTCGCTTTCACGTTAATTGAAACATTTTCGGAAAATATGTAAGTTTACAGCTATGAATTAGTCATATAAATTGCAAAAAAACTTTTTACTTATATCATATTGATATTACTAGCTGAACAAGCGTACCCTTTCCGGTGGCCGAGTGGTTAGAGCGTCCGCCTCGGGAGCGGAAGGTCGTGGGTTCGATCCCCGACCCGACATACCAAAGTCGTAAAAAATGGTACTGTTATAGCTCCCTTGCTTGGCGCTCAGCATATAAGGGTATTTGCAGGACTGGTTAGCGCGGTATCAGGATGATGTGACTGGGTGTGGTATCATGCCACATGTCTACGGCGTAATACTGCAGTGTGGTAGTCCTATACCCGCATGAAGTAGACATCGTGACTGGCTGAATTACTGTCGGTGGGACGTTAAACCCAACAAACAAACTGATATCATATATAGCAGTGTTTACTACACCGATCCCTACACACGAGGTATGCACACAGGCGCATGTTGACGTCTTTTGTAAACATTTATTAAAGTTGCTTAAATAATCATGTTTATAGATAAACATTTACATAAGAATGAGGAGTTTCGATAATATTTTTTGCAAAGGGACTAAAATACAAGTATAGTTAATTAGGTTTAACGTCCCACCGACAGTATTTAAGTCTTTTGGAGACAATATCTACTTGAGACAAATGTAGTGTTGTCACACTGCACAGTATCACGTCGTAGACAGTTGGCATGATACCACACCCAGTCACATTATCCGGACACCGGGACATCAGTCCTAGAACTACCTTTATTAAGCTGAGCGCCAACCAAGGGAGTTATACCAGTACCTATGTTTACGAATTTGGTAAATACAAGAATTGAATAATTGATATAACGTTTTTAAACAACTTACAGATCATGTGTTATCTCGTTTGATTTGGTATTTCCGGGGTATTCCTAGCCTTGATATCTTCCGCTGACACCGACTTTTTTAAACGATTATTTTTTACATATTTCGTTCTTTCCTTAATGTCAATCAGTTGGTATTTTCTGATTTCTCAACTAATTCAAACAAGATAAATAAATTAAAAAAACAGCCATCACATAAATTGATCGACATCTGAAAAAGAAATGAGCCGACGGTCAAAAAATGCGCGAAATTTATGTGTTACATCCATATTTGGAAAGCACGTGCACGTGTGTGAATACTTTAACAACACGCTGACGTAGCACTTATATGGCGCCATCTTCTAATATAGCAGCATAACGTAGTAATAGGGTGGGGCAAACTCTAAGTTAGTCAGTGTTAATTAAGTATAGGTTAGTGTTTTTTTTAGTAAGCATTAAGTCCATTAAATCGGTGTGGCGCGGCAAAGCAGCGCGACCGATTTTAATGGACTTAATGCTTACTAAATAACACTAACCTACTTAGTGTTTGAAATTATGTTTTGAAATTTAACGCAGTCGCACATTCCAAATATAGTATTGATTTTTTAGACTCCGCCCTATCAACCTGTTCCCGGCGTGATTTACATCACGTGACATGTAACATGTTATGTCAAAGGTCAATGCGTCGCTCTAGCTGTGTATGTCTGTGTAGATCTACGCTTCAAATGCGCATTGAACCGGAAGCCGACTTTGATCTCTTCGGCAAAAAAGTGGTGATTGAAATTTGAATAAAAGATACTGTTTAGAAAGGTTCATATATCTGCACCTATATATGTTATGTTTTGGACATTATTTTTTTTTTATTTAAGTAATCCTTGTTTGTAAGTGTGTTTTTTTCTTCTCTTCTCATTATTTATATACATTTTTCAATTTGAATTTATTTAATCGGATATTTACTTAATCGCTTTGTTTAGTAATTAGTTATATATTGCCCATTCTGTGTTAACATGTGTAGACATTGAAATTACACAAGTGTCTTTAAAGCGATGACCGATACTAATGTTGTTAGAACTTGTGGTCTTACTTATTTTTTAAAATCTTCGATGTTGTATCATCATTACTTAGGCAATAATACATGTTTAAACTAAACTAAGTGGAAGGGTAGAGTTCTTTTGTTATTTTAGATTAATCAGAATGCTGGTGAGTAAATGTTTGTTCTCTATGGTTGCTGTGTATTATTTTTTGTCGATGTTCATGCGTTCACATCAAAAATCCCTGTAACACGTTACACATGCGTGGACTAAGACCACAATTTAAATTTACTATATGTTCTATATAAGCATATATACAAATGACAATTTCTGTAAGGGACATTGGCATCCAAACTTACCCTCATTAGATAGATCTATTCAAGAGAAATAATTCTGTACATTTTAAACATGGAGTCACCCGACTTCTTTTTGACCTATTTAAGGCCAAATAACATGCGTATGAATTTAGTGCACGGGTCGGCCATTTCACGCCAATTTTCTCAAAAATTCTCCCCTCAGTAATGCTAAACTATTAAGATTGTTATGCAATAAGGCCTCCGAAATGGGCATTTTATGACTATTTTAACTGTTCTATAGAATTCAATCCTTTATTGCATGTCTTTCAGTCAAAATCTCACCTTAATTCAGCATTAAATAGGGTCACTTTTTTCTGTGTAGGCACATCCGGTAACCAAGGGCAGGTAATTGTGGTCTTAGTCTATTTTGGTGAACACATAAAGCTCCGCTTCTCGACACATCTTGACGCACACGCGCAGTGAAGGTGCTTGAAGCTGGTTTTACATTGATCAGTTGATTTAGCGGAATAGTGTTTAGTGACAAGTTGATGCCGATTAAATGAATTAAATGGAGACAAAATTTTGAAAAAATGGAATGATTTCATTGGACAAAATATAATTTCAAACACTAAGAGAGAATTTAACAGTAAAGAAGCCGTCACTTGCTACGCTCGTTCTGGCTTCTTAACTATAACGAATACAGTCGTCTCCATCGTATGTACAAGCATTATTGAAATTTAACTCACGAGGCTACACGCGTCGACGAATCTATTGCATGGTAGCATTTACGGTTTTATTCCCGCGACTGTACACGAAATTAAAAAAAAAAAAAATGATATGTAGAATTAATAGGTTTAAGTTTAATTGCTTATATTTTGAATACCTATAAAACTAGACCCAAATATGCTACAATTGAATTGTAGGGATTTTCAGGAAATTTATTTTGGTACCTAGAATACTAAACTTGGAATCTCTCAGCCCCTCACCGCTGTGGGTTCGAATTCCGGTAGGGACTTCGGATTTTTCATGTGAGGAAGCCTTCCAGCTGGCTTGCGGTAGGTCGGTGGTTATATCCGCGTATCTCTGTGTACTCGGGGTCTTCCTCCACCTGTAATTAGCTGGACGTCTCTATATGATTGAAATACTATCACCGCGACGGTAAACCCCAATACAAAAACAACAACAACAACAACAACAACAATTAAAATTGGTCAAGTTATAAGAAAGCGATATCAAAATAAAGATTTATTTATTTTCGACATATGGCTTACTTAAAAAAAGAGTAAAAGGTAGGAAATATAATATATATTCTTTCTAACGGTATTAATCTTTACATTTCAAAATGTTGCAGAAAGTCCTATCATTCGTATCAACGAATGAAATCTAGTTCTTCTTCTTCTTATTATTATTCTTTTTTTCTTCCTCTTATATTTGTGTTAATTTCGATGTGTTGCCATTGGCCCTGAACAATCAGAATTTTATGGCATGTATTTCAAACCATGAGCTTTCGGATGCATTGAATTTCATATTCATATGACGTCATATAACGTCAGACTTGACGTCACCTGAAAAAGTTTGTACGCGGTCTACAGCCATTATTTCTGGACCGATTTTCATCAAAATTTCACAGAATGTGTATGTTAGGCTGTAGTTGTGCATCCCGGTGTCCGTTTTTCAAAATTCGAAAAGTCCATGGTTCTATGGCGAATCCAAGATTCGAACCAAGGTCGTAAATTTTCAAATGCTTATAAAATCTGTCATATTTAAGATAGAAAGTTGATATTTAGTCAGTATATAGGTCTCTAGAAGTTTTAAACATTTTGTGCAAATAAATGTCATATGACGTCACGTGACGTCATTATATGATAATGTATTTCTAATATTAACAAGAATATTTCTATATGTTGAAATTGTCGAAGGGCAATGAAAATTTAAAGACACATGCTTCAAACGCTGAAATTTTTATTTCTATGATTTTCATATGCCTATGACGTCATATGACGTCACATTTGAAATATGCTACAAAAGTTTGTACGCGGTCTACAGCCATTGTTTGTGAACCGATTTTCATCAAATTTTCACAGATTGTGTATATTAAGTTCTAGTTGTGCATCCCGGTGTCCGTTTTTCAAAATTCGAAAAGTCCATGGTTCTATGGCGAATCCAAGATTCGAACCAAGGTCGTAAATTTTCAAATGCTTATAAAAACTGTCCTATTTAAGATAGAAAGTTGATATTTAGTCAGTATATAGGTCTCTAGAAGTTTTAAACATTTTGTGCAAATAAATGTCATATGACGTCACGTGACGTCATTATATGATAATGTATTTCTAATATTAACAAGAATATTTCTATATGTTGAAATTGTCGAAGGGCAATGAAAATTTAAAGACACATGCTTCAAACGCTGAAATTTTTATTTCTATGATTTTCATATGCCTATGACGTCATATGACGTCACATTTGAAATATGCTACAAAAGTTTGTACGCGGTCTACAGCCATTGTTTGTGAACCGATTTTCATCAAATTTTCACAGATTGTGTATATTAAGTTCTAGTTGTGCATCCCGGTGTCCGTTTTTCAAAATTCGAAAAGTCCATGGTTCTATGGCGAATCCAAGATTCGAACCAAGGTCGTAAATTTTCAAATGCTTATAAAATCTGTCATATTTAAGATAGAAAGTTGATATTTAGTCAGTATATAGGTCTCTAGAAGTTTTAAACATTTTGTGCAAATAAATGTCATATGACGTCACGTGACGTCATTATATGATAATGTATTTCTAATATTAACAAGAATATTTCTATATGTTGAAATTGTCGAAGGGCAATGAAAATTTAATGACACATGCTTCAATCGCTGAAAGTTTGATTTTTATGATTTTCATATGCCTATGACGTCATATGACGTCACACTTGAAATTTGTTTATGAACCGATTTTCATCAAATTTTCACAGAATGTGTATATTAAGTTCAAGTTGTGCATCTCGGTGTCCGTTTTTCAAAATTCGAAAAGTCCATGGTTCTATAGCGAATTCAAGATTCGAACCAAGGTCGTAAATTTTTAAATGCTTATAAAATCGGTCCTATTTGAGATAGAAAAGTGATATTTGGTCAATATATAGGTCTCTAAGAGTCTTAAACATTTTGTGAAAAGAAACGTCATATGACGTCACGTGACGTCATTATATGATAATGTATTTATAATATTAACAAGAGTATTTCTATATGTTGAAATTGCCAAAGGGCAATGAAAATTTAATGACGTGAGGAAATTTTGATTTCACCCTACTGCATATATGTAGCCATATCTCAATAAATATCGATTTTTGTAAATATATGTATGAATAAGAATTGACGTTTCCAAAGATATTTAGTTTATTAAAATTGGTTTACGCAATATTTAAATTTTTTTTAAAATTGGTTTAAAAAGTTATAAGCAAAAAAATCTAAATGAAATGAAGCTAATTTTGCTGATAATATGCTGTTTTCTTGAGGTTTAACAGTCAATATCTCAGAAACGACTGAAGATAAGTTTATACATTATTGCGTATAAAATGTAGCATGTTTTAAGAGCTTTCTAACGGTACCAAGTTTATTGAAATTGGACTTCATATAAGAAAGTTACATGGAAAATAAGATATTTCATAATCATGCATCATAAAAATATGGAAAAGGTCACGCGCAGGGGTCACCAAGCTTAAATACTTGCGCAACGACTTAAAAAAAAAAAATATATATATATATATATATATATATCAAATTGCAATTGATGGGCTATATCTTGATTTTTTTTTTTTTTTTTTTTTTTTGTCGAATGTTGACTGTTTCCAAAATAAGCATTGAAGTTAATACATGTACAGCGGCACAAGACAAAAATCCGTATTTGCAACACTATGTAGCTAGCGAGCAGTTTGCAAGCCTTGAAAAATTCACACGCAGCCTCACATTTTAGACCATCTAAAAACTGCATTGTTATGCTAACGATATTCATATTGCATCAGTTTGTAGGCTGGGATGTTACCTTTCAAAATATCACCATAGTTCGAAATTCCAGGAATTTATGGCAAAACTACGGAAGCCCAAACACGCCAAAATCGCTAAATACGTTTAACTACGTTACAGGTGTCGAAAGGATATAGCACTATACAAATATTCAATACTTCTTCCTACTGAGGCTAAAATTAAACAAGGTTACAACTGAGCTGGAGTGATGAAATTCTATGTGTGATGAAAGTTAGAAACTTACATTTGAACACTGTTTCATTTTTCTTTCATGTCATATGACATAGTATAAATTTTGTATGTAAACTACATGTGCAAGATATAGGCGGACTTTTAATAAAATTCACAGAATGTGTTCTATTTGTGCTATTTTATATAGAAATAGAGGAGATAGAAAGTTGCAATTTGGACAGATTATCTATTATGTCATCTTCTATATATACTATATAAAGCAGATGTTGCAGAAAGTCCTATCATTCGTTTAAACGAATGACATCTAGTTCAATGTGTGTTTATAATTTGACGTTATTGTTGTGATTGTCAACGCATTCTTTTAAAGTAAGTATATACGCATTTATTTTAGGTCAATTATGAAACAAATTATTTCAACTTATACTTATCATTTTTGACCCCTACTTTCTGGTGAAATCCATCGCCTTCAGGGTTTATTTTTGAGAAAAGAAACCTGAGCATACCTGCTAGGTTGTTAGTGTTAACAACAAGTAGGCACTGGTATAGTTTTGTAGGTTTTTGATATGACGCCGCCGGGGTACGAACCCACGACCTCTAACGCAAAAGCTCTACTACTTAAACTACCGAGGCGGTATTTTTAAAGGTTTTTAGTAGACTTTAAAGTTTAGGTATCTATTTAACAAACATTTAAAGTTTGGGCGAATTCACATATAGATCTTTATCGATGCAAGTTTGGTAGACAGTAAACAGTGAAATCTGGCATTTTTATTAATTAAAGGACAATAACTCCTGACTTATAATCTGATATCAGCCATAATCGAACTTGGCCGAGATATTATGGTAATAAACGTTGTCATTAAATTTGAAGATGATTGCTAAAGAAACGAAGATGCTAGAGTGCAAACAAACTAATTGTGGACGACGGACGGACATTCATCGATCCTAATAGCTCATCCTGAGCACATGTGCTCAGGTGAGCTAAAAAGTTATTGTTATCCTGATGAAGGCGTTTGCCGAAACGTTGAAGTAATAACATTTTTTTTTCCTACGTGTTATCGTTGATTTTCCTACCTTACGCCATGAACATGAAATTCTAAGTGCCGTAATGCCATACTAATATGCAATTAAATTTCAACGTTTCCGTGCAACCTTGTGTTTTCCTATATTGTACCATATTGCCCATGCAACATTTACTAAATACTCTAAAACACGCCAAACACCGAAAATTCGCATGTCCATATTAAAAAAAATCAGGGGGAGGACCCCCGGATCTCCCGAAAAAAATGTGTCAATCGTACACCTCTAAATCAGCTATGTCCGCCACTGACTTGAATAATGCTTTTGTGCTTTTGAAGAAGTGCGACATTTAACGTTGATGTTGCGACATATAGCGGCAGTGCATTTTTTTTTTTGCGACACTTGGCTTTACAGATGCGACATTTAACGTCAGGCGGTTTTACGATATTTAGTATTGATTGCGACATTTAGCGTCAACCTTGCGACATATAACGTCAAATGCAACATTTAACGTCGTTGCAGCATTTAACGTTGCTACAATGTGACATTATGCTACATGTCTACGGCGGTTTACTGGTAATCGTCTTTGATTCTACGTCATAACCCTTACATATACAACCATAAAATTTAGAAAAAAATGTTGATATTGTAAATGTATGTTGTCATTAAAATGAAATACTAAATAAAATAGACTAAAATATATTATGCAATTCTTTGGACATAATTTCTACAGAATGAAGTCAGATCATTAAATCATTGTAAGAATATGATATCAATTGAAAGTGATACTAATGACAACCCTTTTATTTGGAATATATATATTTTATTTAATGCTTTTGGATTTTAGGAAAATATTAGTGAATTAAAATGGTAATATCACTGCTTAAAATAGTGAATATTACCATTTTCATAATTTTTACTCTGGAACTTGAACCTGATCCTACGTTATGAAATGATCGGAGCGCCATTTGTGCTGGGTTTAACGCAAGAAATGACGTCATACAAAACGTCCCGCACACGAGGTAATCCTGCCAATTTTGACAAAGTTTATGAATAACACAGTTAATTTCTTGCCTTTATATCATTAATTAAAAAGAAAAAAAATGTTTGTTTTGGTGTAAGATCGATTTACAATATCACTGAGAGAACATAAAAAGCGATATTTTCACGAGTGGCGAAACATATATCAAAGCATGCACTGGTTTTATACGAATATCAGCGCAACACTTAACTAGGTTTTGCATGAATGCGCAAGACTTAATGTATCCTTGAAACATTGAAACTACACATTTTACTGTTTAACGTAAGTCTAAAGCTGTTGCATGAAAATTGAAATTAAATTCGGATAAATGCACGTGAGCTGATAAAACTTCTAGATACCTATGCATGTAATTATTTACTGTTGTTGTGACAGTATAAGATTTTTGATCATTTACTTGCATTCCTGTCTCCTTGATATACATTAATCGAATATCAATTTGCTTTATATAGGAAGGAACATATAAGTCTTTTTGTGTAAAAAGTATAGTGTTTATAGCCACAATTGAATGAATTAGCTAATTATCGTAAAATAAAATACAGTTCATGAGAAGTGAAATATTTGTCATATTTGATATTGGAATTGAGTACATAATCTAATGATAATCAAACATTACATGGGTAATTATACCGAATTAAGGGGTGAAATGTATATGCACAGAAAATAAATCTATTATTCTGAAAACATGTTACTAATTACGCAGTCATTTCAATAATGGCATGTTAAGCTATCATAACAATTATTATATGTATTCGCACGGAACAGCGTTCATGTCGTTCAATATGATGACTTTTACGATAACATAGTTATTCACGAAGAATGGGGTGTTATATAGTTACAGATAAAAATTACGGGGCGAAATATATTTAGTGCGCAAGTATAAACTGGACTGTGATTGGTCGGTACAAATAGAGATCATTGCTACGATCGCGTATATATGGTTTCCATGTGAAACCTAAATGTTTCAGTTTTGTAATTGATGGACTGTATACTGTAAATACTGCATGAAAAACGGGTCGAGAAAAAGTGGGTTGATATAAACCCCCCACTTTTTTCACCACCCAACAAAAAGGGTTTAATATTAGAAAACATCCCTTATCTGGATAATCTCCTAGTAAAATCACAATCGTACAAATACATATTTGGAAACGCTACATAAATGTTATCCTTTTATGAAACATTAATTTATACCGCCATTATATATTTCTTTCATTAAAAATTCTTAAAGAGTCATATAATTATAGAAATTATTAAATAATTAAAATTTATATAAATAAATCATCGTTTTATCTTTTTAATCGTTTAATCAGTGTAAATGTAAGGAACACTTTCACTTTATATAACTAAAGAAAGATCCTTGATATCAATCAGTAAATAAAGAAAACAAATGTACAATGTATTCAAGTAAAAACAATTGGAAAATTAATATAATCCTCAAATTTGAGGTGCTTCTTAATTAGACGAGATACAAAAACTAGTGTATGAAAAAGGTACACTAAAAGGTCATCATGTATATGCTATATATATGTTTACATATACACATACAAACTCTTACACACAAACACACATATATATATATATATATATATATATATATATATATAGAGAGAGAGAGAGAGAGAGAGAGAGAGAGAGAGGGAGAGAGAGAGTGAATGTGTTGGAGGTTGAGGGGGTCATTACAATGCAAAATGTGTAAACACACAATAATAAAAATTATTTTATTCTTAAGAACAATGTCAAATTGACCTGACTGGCATTAAATTCCAGCCAAATCATATGACAATATTGAAATGATACCCAATCTGTCTTGGGGATTTTTCAGATGAGGTGACCACTGTGCATCAGGCAACGTAATTACATATGCTGTGCTTTTAAGAAATGGCATGGTGTACTTAATACCCTCGCCAAAAAGTCTTTTTATTTTAGACGTAAGTCGTCGCCTATATTCCGATCAAAATATATATATATTCAAATACCAAACCTCTGTCCTCACATGAAGTACATACGAATAAATCGCAGGTAGATAACGGGCGGTATACAGATTTATTGATTGTCAGATAGGAATGTCTACACGCAGTGCATGAGCAAACACTTGTGCTTTAACATGAACAGTCCTATAAAGATCAATGCTTGAATATGCAAGACGATGATAACTTGCATATGAAATGAGTTTATATGAAAGCGACATTTGAACGTTTTTCTTTTTAACATATGAAAATAAAATGTAGTTTTATTAACTAATTAAGGTAATATACAGCATCAACATATTGACATCGTCAGCGTCATAAAATAACAATTCTAGATTCGCTGTAATAGGTCAACTATTAAGTGTTTTATATGAAATTAGCGAGATATTAAATTTCCTTTCTTGGTAGTTCTTAATAGACTTTTATTAAATCAAGAACTTATTTCATGCCGCTCAAAGCAGTTAAACGTTTTTCACTTATATACCATGATGTGGACATTCAGAAAAACCTTTATCTCAATATATAACTTTTCTCGTATAAGGTTTATAATATGCAAAAAAGAACTATCCACACGATGCCTTTTTATTAACATTTTTAACCTAAAATGATCTTTTAAAACAAAAAGTCAATATTAATCATTTACACATCTTTAAACGCACCCTTTTGAATATTTTGAGCATGAAAGAATATCGCCATGAGCCGTGACATTACATTTCATACAAACTTAATACAAAGTTCATTATGAAATGATTAGTTTCATTATTAATAATCTTACACGATATTCGGAACTCAGCGCTTTACTTCGAAACCATCTATACTAATTGCATCACATAATAAAGATATGGGTAACACAAAGCATTCGCGTTAATATGATACATCTACTTAACCGTTACACGCCGCATGAATGTTATACATGAGATCTGATACATGGAACCTGGCCGCGTTGTGTTGTGGTCGTATAGCCAGAGACGTTCCCCAGCACCTCACTGCTTCCTCCAGTCGGTGTTCCTGTAGATGGATCCAACCCAGCAGGTTGTAGGCCGTATCTCGGTGATTGAGATCACCTGTCATGACCCATTCCAGGTTTTGTACTGCGACTTCTCTATTGCCTTGAAACCTAAGTTTGTGAACACCAAGTACTGCATAAAGAACAAGAACACCTTGGCATCAACAACAGCCCAGTAGAACCAGTTTCAGTTTCTTCGTAACATGATTCTGGAGGCGTACCCTCTGACCTGCGCATCTCATACTGGAGCGGTGGTGGGACAATGTTAACTTCTTGTGGAAGGAAAGTGATACAAGAAACAACCTCTGTATATAGAGTTTCTTTAATTGGTAGATTTTTGCCCGTAATTTTATTTGCAAGGTCGTAATTGTTTTTCTTATATTTGTATATATTACCACCACAACAGCAAACAGACGCGGTGTGCCTTGTCAACTTGAGATCTAGTTCTTCCAGTATCTCCTCACACTCCTTGTACTTCCCCAATTTGTACAGCACCGCCACAAACATAAGGCGGGTGTTCATTAGATCTGTCGCAAGGCCCCTGTGGAAATGGTCGTCACTCCTTGACAATAACTGTCGTGCGGTTTTCATATGGCTTGTTTGTAGCGCTTTAGAAGCAAGGGCTATGGCTAATCTTTGGTGAACCCTTGGGATCATAAAGGAGAACGCTTCTCTGGTTTGATGTTCAGTGTGATCCCGGACACAATCAGTGGTCTGCAGGTAGTCTAAAAGCTTAAGTAAAACTGTATGGTTTGGTAAGAGAAATTGTGAGAAAAGGAACAATTCAGGAGTGTTGTGGTAAATTTCGAAGGATGTGTAAGAAACAGCATGTGAAAACGGTATCTGTAGCCCTCCATGCTCGTTTTGTCAAACACTATTCCCCGTGTAAGTACATTTCCAATATCATCAACTTTAAGGCGGAACAACATACCAGGTCCAACACTTAATATTTCAACCAATATCTGTAAAATATGTCCACGTGTTTCTCTAAAACTATCGCGGTCAAACATATTGGAATTGGGCATAAAGTAATTTGGGCAATTACCAGATCGTACACTTTCAAATAATACATTAAGACATCGAATGACACAATGTACAAGATTGTCTCGTGTCCAAATATCGAATGGAGAGTTCTCTATTGCATAGAAGAGACATGTCTTGCAGTGATATGAGGAAATGGCATCATCTTTGCCAATAAACGGTTGAATAATATCTTTCTTTATCATTTTCAACAAAATGTAGCATTTGTGTTGCACGGGATTCAAACTGAGCATGAGTTCCCTTTCCTGTAAAGAGAACGACAACCTCCATTCAATATTTTGTTCATTACTTCTCTCATGGCCGATGCCGACAACAAAACAATTCAGTTTAGCCATTCTAGCTAATAATTCATTGGAAGGAAAACCATAGCGTCGCCTCCGATGAATCCACTGAATGTAATCGTCAGGTGTCCGTGTGCACCTAAGTGCCACAACGTAATCATGCATTAATGCATTTCCGGCATCAGCTGTATTTGCTGGACCATGTCTTTCAAATCCTGGTTGAGCTAAATGCTTTAAACAAATCCTTCCTTGTCTATCTGTGTCACAATTAGGCGGTAAATCTGTCCTATACACTGTTAATGGTACTCTATCATATACTTGCTGTAACTTAAAATAGCCCGGCTGGGTGTTGTAATCCTGGACCATCAAATAAGACATCCCACTCCCGGCCTCATTGATATCGATATTAACAGGTACATTGCCAACAATTAACTGATCCATATCTGACCCCATTTTGGGGGTAGTCGTGCCCTCACACCAACTTCCACATACATACGTGGATGTTGGTGCATTTGTGCTGACTGTAAGTATTAAGCTCGTTATTATCTCTCCGACAACACACTCGTTGTGGACGTTTCTCATCTGCTCGGAAGCCCCGATTTTCTCAAGTGCCTCGTACAAACGTAAAGACAGATTTTTGTGGCTTTCATTCATCTCGGAAGTTATTACATCAACCACACTGAAAGGAAAGTGTAAACTGTAACGCTATAAATAGTTTATATGGTATTTTCTTAACATTTTTCTTTCATGAAATATCTACTACATGTACTAGTAGAACATGCCTACTTAATTAATACGAGATCACACAGGCTTGTTTAATCTATAAAATAAGACATGTATGCATACAGGGTCTCTTTATGTAAAAGAAAAGGACCTCGGTGTATATTAACAAGTAATTTTAACCATTTTTTTTTTAAAAATATAGAGCCCTGCCTCTTGACAGAAAAATATTATACGATCTGATTATGCAAAATAATTTTATCTACTGATATGTTTTTTGAATTTATAATCGTAAATTATGCTGATCGATCTCCATTCTAGGGTAGAATCAAGACGAAACTGAAATTGATTTTTTTTTTGTTGAGGCCCCATCAGGGAAAACCCCATTTATTATCCCCGTAATAGGTTCAATAAGGGTCGGAGAGCCATCCCTAATTGTCCTTACAATAATGAGAAGAAACAAGAATAGAGTACTAAAGTAACATACTATAGGCACATTATTGATTACATTTAGAATATGCATGGTATTAAATAATCCTATTTAAACCTATATCATTAAGGATAACAATACATAGAAGTACATACATTACTATTAATATGGACTGTGGAACAATTGGAAAGGACTGCTAACAAAATAATTTACTATGATAAGAGAGTCTTGATATATCCAGTTAAACTCCTGCAATATTACATACACATGATGTATATGTATTTATATAATCTGAATTTCCTGTCCTTAAAAATATAAGAATAATATTCAAGAATTTAATTTAAATATCGTTGGAGATTGAATATATCATTTAAAAGTAAAATTTATATCTCATTATAGTAAATTATAACAAAAGGGAGCCTTTTTTATGTGTTGAGTAATAATATATAACGTAAATGCATTATGCTTAAATAGAGAGAGAGAGAGAGAGAGAGAGAGAGATACTGTTAAATCTAAAAATCACATTCATTAATTTTTTTTTTAAAGTTAGGAGGAGAAACAAATAGAATAATAATAATTGGTCAAAGTTGCAAGTGTTTTTTGGTGATGATGGTTAGTATTTATCCCATTTAAAATACTTTTTATGAATAATTTGTAATGTTGGAGAAAGGAGTCCATTTTTTGTTAAACTATTATATTATCATTCATTAATGCAATGAATTGTTCAGTTTTGTAAAATTTAAACACACGTTTTTGGAAGCTATTTATGTTGGGACATTGGCAATGTTCTTTAACCTTAAAAATGTACAATTTAGCTAGAATAATGATGCTATTCAAGACTGTAGGAAACATTTTATTACCAAATATTATGTTCTTTACATTTAATGAAAAATCAACTCTAGGACAGCTATTTCTTATTAGTATTTCTAAATCATTCCAGAATTGTCTGACTCTTATGCAATCATAAAAGAGGTGTATGATTGTTTCATCTTCTGTATGACAGAAAGAGCAGTGACTATTATCTTTTATATTCATATTCTTAAGTAAAACATTAGTTCCAATTATCCTATGGTTAATTCTTGTTTGAAACCACTGTAGAGTTAAGTCTTTGATGCAAATGAATTCATCTTTCATATTTAAATTTAGACTTAACTCATCTGACCACTTTTTAACTGAAGTAGGAATTGCCTTATGAATCATTTTATCATAAATTTTTCTGCATCCTTTTGCATTCTCTAATATGATGGTTAGTGGGAGAGGAATATTTGGGTCTTGCAGTTTTTTATCTAAATAACACAATTTACTTTTTTTCATGTAACATTTTACTGCTGAAATCAAACTAGCATATTCTAAAAAGTTAGAGTTCTTCAAATTTTAAGAAGAGTTTCTTCAAATTTTAAGAACGTGCCATTATCATTAAGGATATCATTTACTAGATATATACCTTTTTCTAAATATTTCTTTTTCATTATATAGTTACCTCCGACCTTTATTATTTATTATACCATAAATAAACTCTCTTGAAATCTAAAGATCCAATGGAATTAATGTATTACTAAAATGATAATAGGACATAAAAACATCTTTCCAAAATGGATTATCAATATCTCCAATAATTTTAAGAATATATTGTGGTCCCAGTTTTAAAAGGTATGATGTTGTATGATATGCTGAAATTGGAAAATTCATATATTTCCTGTTTTCTATGAACATTCTCCTGATCCAGGTATTTTTCAAAGCACAGATAAAATATCTAATATTAACCATTCTTAGACCTCCATCATTGTGGTTCATATATACAACTTTCCTTTTGATTTTATCTGGTTTCCCATCCCATAAAAAGTTAAAGAAAATAGATTCAATTTGTTTAGGAATTGCTAATGTTTTAAGGACCGTTATTTTTCCTATCGGTGTAAGTAATCGTTTTGACCATAGAGATAATAATGTTTCAATTTGATTTATCTTTTCCGTGTAGTTACTGTTAATCATAGTGTTAAGGTTTGTAGAAAAAATTATCCCAAGTAAAGTAAATTCATTAACCCAACATAAGTCTAAATAAGAACAAAGTTTAAAATTACTGTTTTTATTACTGCCTATCCAAATAACTTTTGTTTTTTCCATATTAACATTAAGGCCGGAGAATTTGGCATAGAATTTCAATGGCATGTTTAAGTGATTTTTCAGTCCCATCTAAAATCAATGAAGTGTCATCAGCAAACTGAGATATTTTAAACTCTGTATTATTTATTGTTATTCCTTTGATGTTTTTGTTATTTCGAATGAGAATATCCAGCACCTCTGCACATAATATAAATATATACGGGGAGATGGGATCCCCCTGACGACAGCCACGACCTGGATAAAACCAATCAGATACATGCCCATTAACAAAACAACAACACTCAATATTTGTATAAAAAGTTTTAATCCATATTTTAAAAATAGGTCCAAAATAAAAGTAATTTAAAACTTTATCAATGAAAAACCAAGATACAGAGTCAAAGGCTTTTTCAAAATCTATTAAAAGGAGAAGCCCTGGAATTTTTAATTTCTCTGTGTAAAATATCAAGTCATAAATTATTCCTGTGTTTTCTCCTATAAATCTATTAGTAATAAATCCAGTTTAGTCATTTTCGATAATGTTAGAAAGAGTTTTTTTCAATCTGTTTCCCATACTTGCTGAGGCTATTTTATATGAAACGTTCAGTAAAGAAATAGGTCACCAATTTTTCAAATAACATTTATCCTTATCACCCTTAGGTATGAAAGTTATTACCCCTGTTTTTGTGTCACAGATAATTCCCCATGAGATAAACCCGAGTTTAAGGACCTAACAAGAAAGGTTCCAATATCTGTCCAGAAAACTTAAAAAAAACTCCACAGTAAAACCAGATATACCTGGAGTTTTATTATTTTTCATTTTTTTAAGAGCTTCCAAGCATTCTTTCTCTAATAGTAAACCTTCTAATGATTGTTTTTCACTAACATTGAATTTTTTAACATTATGCTAACGAGAATTGAATTTAAATTTACATCTAGGGTATCTTTTTTATTGTAAAGTGATTAAAAAATTCTTTTACCTCTTGTAATATGTCACTTTGTTCCGTTATTTGAATATTTTTTATTTGTTATTAATTTTGTCATTGATTTGGTAATAAAATTGTTATTCTCAAGACTACAGAAGAATTTACAATTCTTCTCACCCTGATCGATCCATTTTGCTCTAGATCTGATTTTATTTCCTTCCATTTTCGTAACCCTTAATTCCCCGAGTTCTTTTCTTTTTTCCTCTAATAAGGTATGTTTAGTGTATATTTCTTTTTCAAGCAAATTAATTTGATCTAGTAGTATTTTTTCCTTTATATCATCCTTTTCTTTACTCGAGAGCTATAAGCAATAGTATTACCCCTTATTTCACACAGAAGTTTTTTCAATAAATAGCTGATCTCCTATCGTGAATTTTATTTCTTTATTTGGAATTGTACCAATATCTCTATCTTTTACTTGATTTTCATATACATAATGTGTTTTTGTTTCATATATAGTAGTCTTAATAGTTTTTATATAGTCTAAATCTTTTAAAAGAGAATTATTCATCTTCCAATATATTTACCCTTTTTAAACTTGCCAAATTCAAGATGTAATTTAACTAATGGATGATCAGTCCTATAACTTGGTAATAACCTTGTATCTACTATCTCTGCCATTAAAGTATCTGATATAATGAAAAAATAACTAGCTTTTTTTTTGTATTCTTTTTGAACCCGTAAATTCTCTGTTCATATCCCTCCAGCAGTCTATAAGGTTATTATCTGAAATAATCTTTAATAGCATATCTCTAGATTTAGGGTTATTGATATGTAGGTAATTAAAGCAGTCTATTTCAGGATTAAGTACTAAGTTAAAGTCTCCTGCAATAATACATTACAATAATCTTTTATTTAATATTAAATATGAACAGTCTACAATAAGAAGATTTCCCAATCTATCACTAAAAGAATCATGTAACTTAAAATCTAGGTTTTTATCAATAAAAATTGCAACTCCTCTAGAGTTACTTTTCATATTATTAAAGTAGCAGGTATACCCAAACTCAATGTATATGTTGTTTATTTCTTTATCAATAAAGTGTGTGTCTTGTAAAACATAAATGGAGCCTTTTTTACTTTTTAAGAAGTCAAAGACATCATTTCTTTGTTTTTGTCACCAAGACCTTGGGCATTCATTGAATACATAGTTATCTTATCTGTCATTTATAATAATTTGTACAATCATATAACAAGGTGCTGGCTGTTCTCCTACAGACTGAACGTTTAGCTTGTTTGTGTATGTAATGGACCCCCCTCCTCCAACAAAGTCGCTTGAACAACTGTAATACCAATAAATACTTTTCTTACTGAAAAATATTGGGAAAGAGATAGATTACGCGTGTAAGTCTCAACTATCAGTGTCATTTCTAATTTATAAGAAAATCAAGAAAAAAAAAGTCGATGTGGGGTTTGATAAACAATAATTTTTTTTTATTACATGTATATAAAATGAGTATTTACTATCCTTATATGATAAGAGTAAAAGCATTTTGAAACATTTTTTTCTACCATAATTTTACAAAATAAATCTTTTTATCAATTTGCATTGATTTATATATATATATTTCGAATTTAAAACCCTTTTTTTAAACCCAGATATCAGAAAAACATATAAAGGACATACGAGAGCATTGAAAAAACCTAATCAGCTTGAAAATATCTCAAAACCATTGCACTGCTTGCCTCTGTTGAGACCATTTCCTGAGGTATATTAGACATAGTATAAAGGAAAAACAGTGCATAGTTTAAGCAAACAAAGCGATAAAATAAAAATGATAAACATAATTCATCATGCCAAGGAATAGCATAAGCATGGATATAAATAAACCAAAACACACAGAAAAGAACAAAACACATCTCATTGCATCTTGCAATGATAATTATATTAACTAAAAGTTAAACTGTTATGTATTTTCCAAACTAATATGGAACTGTTAACACCCTCTTTCCTAGAAGGTACATATGACACACAAATGCTTTTGAAAAAGACTGTGTTAAACAAAAACAAAGCTAAGCAGGATGACACAAAATATAACTGAAACAGAAAATTCAAAATAGCATGAAACATTCTTTCATTGTGAAGTTACCTTTCAGAGTTTTTGACTGTTCCATAGATGGTGTTGATGTACCTTTAAACATATAGAAGTATCATTTTTATAAATATGAACAATAATAATGTTGACTGAAAATTTTGTGATATAATTTAGGGGTATTTTACAATACAAACTAAAGGTTTTGTCAAGTCATTTTCACTTACATACTAAAGTAGTGTGACTCACAAGAAAGAACAAACATAACAGTATATGTAAATTAAATACAGCTAATAAAGGTTATTTTTTAGTCAAGTAATTTATGTCGGGTAATAATTTAAAGCTTATAAAAACTCTGATTTAGAATTGACTTATTCACAATATTGAAATATGCTTATCAAAGATTACATATATCTCTGGAGTGCTTGCATGATGTAGCTAAATTATCATTTTACATGTACAAAATGTACTATCACTATATATAAATCTCTAAAGTGGAGAGGTAATTGTATAAATAAATACTCATTACATCAATTTTTCTCACTTTTTACAGCGGAAATGGATAAAGTGAGTTAAAACGGATAAAACGGTTGCGGAAAAATAAGGCTGGCTTCCCTATTTCGGGTCCAGGTTCTATAAATAGATCAAATCAACTAGTCTATTTTTAGATAATATGGAAAACCATGTAAACAAATGCTTGAAACAATTTTCATCTGTACATAGAAACAAAAACAGGTCAGGATAACTATGCAAAAGGACCTCGGTGTATATTAACAAGTAATTTTAACCATTTTTTTTTTTTTGCAAATATAGAGCCCTGACTCTTGACAGAAAAATGTTATACGATCTGATTATGCAAAATAATTTTATCTACTTATATGTTTTTGAATTTATAATCGTAAATTATGCTGATCGATCTCCATTCTAGTTAGAATCAAGACGATACTGAAATTGAATTAGTATTAGCTTCCCAAACCCTTTTTGCAAAATTGTAGTAAGAGTAATCCAATACCATTTATGGAATATAACTATTTTGCCAGATTAACACGAATTATCGTTTTATATTGGATTTTGCTTTCTGACATCGGATTTATAAATAGCACAAAGTGGAATCCCATGACTGTGCTGAATCGCCTTATATGCTAGTTTTATTACCGTGTATTGATAAATATCTGTATAAGAAGCAGTTGTACGACATGTGATCACTGTTTAGCAAACTGTTGTGCACAGTATCATAAATAAAATATTATGGTTAAATGTAGCATATTCTTAAAAGATATGCTTTACTTCTAATTTGATGATATTGTGCTAGGTATTCATAGATTTACATTGAAAAATACTAAATTTGCTGCTATTTTATTCCAAGATTTGGATCAAAACACTTGGAAAGCTATTCTTAAAACCTGATTAAGCCATATTGCAGTTATGGTGAATTTTCAACCACATTTGTAATTCAGGGTCTTCGAACAGAAAAGTATGACAATGTCCTCAATATTGGCATGAACACTAATTTTAGGTACAAAAGATTTAAAGATAGAATATTCCCGGTGCGAAGAATTTCAAAATACTCGTGGTTCCTAGAGCATTTCCCCATCATCCCCGGGTAACTGAAACTTTACTGGGTGTATTTAGAAAAGGGAAATGGCGCCTTGGGTCCAGTAATACCGCTAGTAACTCTGGAAGCTGTTGGTTAAATTCTCGATATTTACATATTTCATGACTTTCGCAGTCTCTAGTACTGATTGAACACATGGGGTAAGAGTTTTAAATATGAGTATCAGAAAAAATAGAAATATACAATAAAAGGGGGTAAAATAAATAAGTTTGAAGAGATAAATGCAAAACTCTCGTATATAAGGGCTTGAGAGTAAGGGCGCCTCTATACAAAATTAATATACCTGATTTTTTATATTTTATACAGAAAGCAAGGACCTTCTTAGTTCAATGCTCAGTATGGTTGAAATATTCTTGAGTGACCTTCATAGGCTCCAATACTGACCCACGTCGGATCAGGATCGGCGAGAGGAATATTCCTGCACTCATAATTAACCGGTGGATTATCTCCCATTGACTAGACGACTTTCTTGGCCATTTCAGTGGCATCGATTGGCGACATCTGCACCAAGATTCTTGACCGCGTCAAGTCTCTGATGATTACGGTCTGTATGAAATGGCACATTAGCCACATATACTGAGGATTAACTTTATTTACCTTCACATGTATTTGGTATTGGTTTCCCACCCCTTTTAAGTCCTTTTAATTATTCAAGGTTTCTCTTATTTATTTTGGATTCTTCTATTCGTGCTCACGAGTGAAGCGCCCAAAATTCTTGTTAATCAAGATTAAAAAAACAACCGACATGTATGCATACAGGGTCTCTTTATATAAAATAAAAGGACCTCGGTGTATATTAACAAGTAATTTTAACCATTTTTTTGCAAATATAGAGCCCTGACTCTTGACAGAAAAATGTTATACGATTTTTGTGGCTTTCATTCATCTCGGAAGTTATTACATCAACCACACTGAAAGGAAAGTGTAAACTGTTATGCTATAAATAGTTTATATGGTATTTTCTTAACATTTTTCTTTCATGAAATATCTACTACATGTACTAGTAGAACATGCCTACTTAATTAATACGAGATCACGCAGGCTTGTTTAATCTATAAAATAAGACATGTATGCATACAGGGTCTCTTTATATAAAAGAAAAGGACCTCGGTGTATATAAACAAGTAATTTTAACCATTTTTTTTGCAAATATAGAGCCCTGACTCTTGACAGAAAAATGTTATACGATCTGATTATGCAAAATAATTTTATCTACTTATATATTTTTTGAATTTATAATGATAAATTATGCTGATCGATCTCCATTCTAGGGTAGAATCAAGAGGAAATGAAATTGAATTCGGATTAGCTTACCCAAACCCTTTTTCAAAAGTGTAGTAAGAGTAATCCAATACCATTTATGGTATATAACTATTTTGCCAGATTAACACGAATTATCGTTTTATATTGGATTTTGCTTTCTGACATCGGATTTATAAATAGCACAAAGTGGAATCCCATGACTGTGCTGAATCGCCTTTTATGCTAGTGTTATTACCGTGTATTGATAAATATCTGTATAAGAAGCAGTTGTACGACATGTGATCACTGTTTAGCAAAACTGTTGTGCACAGTATCATAAATAAAATATTATGGTTAAATGTATGCATATTCTTAAAAGATATGCTTTATTTCTAATTTTATGATATTGTGCTAGGTATTCATAGATTTACATTGAAAAATACTAAAATTTGCTGCTATTTTATTCCAAGATTTGGATCAAAACACTTGGAAAGCTATTTTTAAAACCTGATTTAGGCATATTGCAGTTATGGTGAATTTTCAACCAACATTTTAATTCAGTGTCTTCGAACAGAAAAGTATGACAATGTCCTCAATATTGGCATAAACACTAATTTAGGTACAAAAGTTTTTGAAGATAGAATATTCCCGGTGCGAAGAATTTCAAAATACTCGTGGTTCCTAGAGCATTTCCCCATCAATCCCCGGGTAACTGAAACTTTACTGGGTGTATTTAAAAAAGGGGGAAATGGCGCCTTGGTCCAGTAATACCGCTAGTAAACTCTGGAAGCTGTTGGTTAAATTTCTCGATATTTACATATTTCATGACTTTCGCAGTCTCTAGTACTGATTGAACACATGGATAAGAGTTTTAAATATGAGTATCAGAAAAAATAGAAATATACAATAAAAGGGGTAAAATAAATAAGTTTGAAGAGATAAATGCAAAACTCTCGTATAATAAGGGGCTTGAGGAAAGGGGGCGCCTCTATACAAAATTTAATATACCTGATTTTTTATATTTATACAGAAAGCAAGGACCTTCTTAGTTCAATGCTCAGTATGGTTGAAATTTTCTTGAGTGACCTTCATAGGCTCCCCAATACTGACCCACGTCGGATCAGGATCGGCGAGAGGAATATTCCTGCACTCATAATTAACCGTGGGATTATCCCCCATTGACTAGACGACTGCCATTTCAGTGGCATCGATTGGCGACATCTGCACCAAGATTCTTGACCGCGTCAAGTCTCTGATGATTACGGTCTGTATGAAATGGCACATTAGCCACATATACTGAGGATTAACTTTATTTACCTTCACATGTATTTGGTATTGGTTTCCCACCCTTTTAAGTCCTTTTAATATTCAAGGTTTCTCTTATTTATTTTGGATTCTTCTATTCGTGCTCACGATGAAGCTCCCAAAATTCTTGTTAATCAAGATTAAAAAAAAAACCGACTAATGAATTTTAAATACATTTTTCCTGAAAGTATACATAAGAGTAATGGAGTGTGCAGCTATATCCATTGGTTTACAGGTATGTACATATACTGTAGGTGACAAAAAGGATAAAAAATATCAATGACTAACTTTTATATCATTCACCACAGAAAAAATGATGTTTTCTTTACCATTTCAAGAAATGTTTCCTGCTGCATGACACGGATAAGATAGGAAATGAATTAAGAAAATGTGGTGTGCATCATTCTGTGTTAATATATATGGTTGTAACATCTGTCTTTGAATGGTTTTACGAAGATTTAAAAAATTCAAATATTCTCAAAATATTTTTTTTTCGACATGGTCAATATCAATCACCATCCAGTCGTGAACCAAAACTGCAGGTAAGTCGTAACCAACTAATGGAAATCGGATTTAACGGTTTCTATTTATAGGCAACTAAAAAAACTGAACCATTGTGTACACAGTATTATGAATAACCTGAATATTTTTCGGTCTATAAAACGCCAGAGAGGTAAACGTGATGGTAGGCGTAAAGTTTTTAACAAAGCTAAAGTTGCGAAATTTAAAAAACAATTATTTATCCTACAAAACACAACACAAGTATCAAGTTGGGGGAAAATTTAACTGTTTTAACACTAAACTGCAGATCTGTTGTTAACAAAGATTCCTTCGTTGAGAAAAGAAATAGTTGAGTCTGTATAATTGACAGAACAAAGGTACTCTGATGATAAACAACATCAATATGAAACGTCTGATCTCAAATTTAAATGGTTTCAATATTATGTTTCAAAACGTCGAAACAAAAATTTGGGGGTGGTTTGCGTTAAACTGTAAAAAAAGAAATCAGAATAAATAAATTAAAACGGAAAAAAAAACCCAAAGCTTTGGTTGGCATATGGAAATTAATGTTCAAAAAAAAATTTGGGGTTTACAGAACTTTTCCCTTAGTTCTTGTGAACAATTTGTCTCTGATTCTCAAACTTTATGGAAACATACTTCCGCGTACTCAATCTTTTGGTGATGGGAGATTCAATCTGATACATAATGACAGTAACATCCCAAACTTAAACAATTCATTTTTGCAATGGGGCTAGAAAAAAATGTACATTCATACCCACATGGTAAAAATTGGTTTAGACCTAGTCATTACTGAGGCAACAAAGGTGTAGGGGTAATAAAAGAGAAGGCCATTTCTCTCAATCTTTGTTTTTTTGAAGGTGTCAAAAATTTAAAAAAGAAAACATTACCACAAAACTGTGAAATTTAGAAATGAAAGAGTGTATCTCCTCGGTTTTGCGCGATTTTGGGAAAAATTTTAATTGATAGTGAAGATGTTATACTTTCGTAAATTGTTTGAAAAGATTTCCCGTCTATTGTTGAACAGCTTCTGTAAAAGAACACAGCAAAGTATGCAGAGCTCCGAAAAAGGGTTTAAAACAATATTTTGAAACTGAAACGGACTTTTCGTAAAAATAAAGAGACTTTGGAGAAAACACAAACAACCAAAGCAATTTTAAGATTTCAAAAAGACACGAAACATATATTGTCATGAAATTCATTGTGAAAAGAAGCGTGTGTTAGTGATAAAATAACAAATGCCAAAGGTGAATCAAGAAAACTTGATAGTTTAGTCTCGGAACTTACTGGTACTAAAACAGAAAATCCTATGCCTCAATCCCAAAGTGAAGGAGATCTGCAAACATTACTGATTTCTTTATGGACAACACTTAACGAATTTCAGAACTTTCAATCTCAGGCGAAACAAGTCTCATGTTTTGTAAACTTTGAAATCTCACAGAGTCAGACATAATCAATGAACTGAACACAAAATCATGTGAGCTAGATTTATTACCCACCCATATTCTAAAGTCATATTTACATGAACTATTGCCTACGGTACAAACAAGTCAATCGTTCGCTGAGCGAGTTTTTTTTCCATCACACTGGAAACAATCTATTGTTATGCCTTTACTAAAAAGGCTGGACTCGTATTTCAGTTTTCTAACGACAGATCTGTTAGCAATTGTTCATTCCTTCTAAGTTTATTGAAAAGGCTGTTTATTTAGATTAAGTAATCATGTCAATAACAATGATTACAATCGATCTCAGTGCCGCCTTTGACACCGTCCACCCATGGTAATCTACTAGAAGTGTTACGAAGCCAATATGGAGTGTGCGGCGCAGGCGTTTCGTTGGGTAAACTCTTTCTTCGACCATGTAGTTGTCGTGTATGTGTTAAGTCGACCGAGTCATCTCCACGCCCTCTAGAATGCAATGTGCCTCAGGGCAGTTGTCTCGGACCCTGGCTTTGTCTTGCATATGTTGGAACTTTATTTGACATGAATCACCAACTATATCTGTATATGGATTCGCTGATGACCATATTGCCAATAACGTTTTCGACCAACTTCAGTGTCAAATGAACGTAATGCCATTGCAGAGCTTGAATGTACAGTAACTATTAATGATTGGATGATCGCGAATAAACTAAAAATGAACTAAGCAAAAACAGAGTTCATAATGTTTGACAGTAAGGTCCAGTTGAATAAATTCTGTACAAGAAAAAAATGACATTACAGGTGATAAAATCGATCTTTTGACATCTCTTAAATTAAAAATAAACACATTAAAACAAAGTGAGAACTGCTATGTTGAATTATTTTCGAAAAAAAATATTCATAAATATCTTAACGAAGATGCTACTAAAATTCTACTTCTTTCTAGTTTTCACATCTGGGTTACTGCA
>CM037780.1:21688596-21738596 GCA_021229015.1 Solen grandis | reverse complement strand
CGTAATATGACGTCCGTGCGTCATTTTAATTTTTAAATTATTATTCTTTTTTTTTTTCCAAAACTAAACGTTTTTTTAAAAATTTTGAAATTAGCCCCTGGGAAAGGGATAAAAATTTTAGGGTTTTATTAGTCACGTGAGGAAATTTTGATTTCAATGATTATCAGAAAGCCAAATGACGTAAAAGGAATTACAAAAAAATTAGTGAAAAATGATGTTTCCGCGCCTCCCCAGCCGTCTTTTAGGGTCGGTTTGTCTTAAAAATTTTCACAGAGGGGAACATCTTGAAACAAAGGTGTGCATATCCTGTCAGAAACCCGGGAAATTCCGAAAGCCCGAATTTTCTTTTGGTTTGAAATAAAAATTCGAACTTTGGGAAACCAAAAAATTTTCATTTTAGGATTAAAGAGCTTCAGGTTTGAAGAAATTTTTTTAAATTCCCCCAATTTTTGAAAGCGGGCAAAAATTTCTACAGAAAAAATTTTGAGTCTTTGACTTTCAAATGCCCGTTTGTGACGTCTTTAAGAAATTTTTTAAATTTTTTTTTTGGGAAATGATTTCGACAGGGAGCCAGTTTTTTCAGAATAAAGTTTTTTTCAGATTTAATAAACCTTTAAAAGTATGCCCCCTTTTGAGAAAACCGCATTTTCAGCCCCCTAAAAACGTCAATGACGCCCAAGGGGCTAAAAATGTGAAAAATGGTTTTTTCACGCCCTACAGCCGTTTTTTAGGGTCGGTTTTTCTTCAAATTTTCACAGAGGGTTTCATCTTTTTTTAAAAGGTGGGGGCAAAACCTGCCCAGCTAAAGGTTTTAAAAAAGAACCGAATTCTGTGGTTTTAAATAAGTTTCGAAAAATAGGACCAAAAAATTCTTTTTTTTGGTTTTAAAAAGGTTTCGGGGAGGAGTTTAGAAAGTTTAAACTTACAATTTTGGGCATTTTCTGCAAAATTTTCTATATAATTTTGAGCGCAGGGGACGCTTAAGCATACTTTTTGTTTTAAATTTTTAAAAGGCAATGATTTCAAAAAGGGCCCCAGTTGTTCAGAAAAATTAAAAATTTCAAGTTTTGAGAGTAATGTATGCGCTTTTTAAAAAAAAAAAATTTCGCACTTATGACGTCATGTGACGAAAAAGCAAAAAGAAGCCATCCCAAAAAAAAAGAAAAGGGGAGAAAATTTTAAATATATATTTTTCTAACTTTTTTTAAATCAAAATTATTTTTTAAATTTTTAGCAGAAAGCCCTACTTCCGTATCAACGAATAAAAATCTATTTTTTCCCTTATTCTATTCTTTTTTTTTTTTCCTCTTTATTTGGGGAAATTTCGAGGTGTTCCCCATTGCCCTCAGAAAAAATTAAAAATTTTTATGGCATATTTTTAAAAACCATGAGTTTTCCCGGTTTGCAATAAATTTTTCTTATTTTTATCCGTCCAAAAAACGTAAAGTTTTTGACGTCAGATGAAAAGTTTGTTGGGCGGTCTAAAACCCAAATTTTTTTCGGGACCGTTTTCCCATCAAAATTTCCAGAATGTGAAATGTTACCCTTTTATTGTGCCCCCGGTGCCCTTTTTTAAAAAAATTTCGAAAAGCCCAGGGTTCTTTTGGAACCCAAGTTTCAAACCAAGGTGGGAAAATTTTTAAAAATGCTTATAAAATCTGTCCAAATTTAAAAATAAAAAAGTTGATTTTTTAGCCCAGTAAATGGGAAACTCTAAAATTTTTTAAAAACATTTTGTAAAAAAAAAATTAAATGCATATGATTAAGATAATGATTCTAATTTTAACAAAAATATTTTTTAAAAAGTTAAAATTTTTAAAAGGGAAATAAAAATTAAAAAAGAACATGCTTCAAAAACGCTAAAATTTTTTGATTTCTTGTTTTTCATTTCCCCTATGCGTAAATAAAAACGCCCCAAAACTTGAAATAGCAACAAAAGTTTGAAACCCGGTCTACACCCCATTTTTATGAACCGATTTTCTAAATTTTCACAAAAATGTGTTTTTCATTTTAGTTGTGCTTTCGGTGCCGTTTTTAAAAAATTCGAAAAAGTCCATGGTTTCTTTTAGGTTTTCCCAGATTTCAAACCCAAGGTCGAAAATTTTTAAAAAGTTTTAAAAAACCCGGCCCTATTTGAGTAAAAAAGTAAATATTTGAAAAAGAAATTTTTAGGTCTCGGGGGTTTTTTAAAAAAAATTTTGGTTGAAAATTAACGTCAAAAATGCCCGTCCCGGAGGGAATTATTTTAAAATGTTTTTCAAAATTTAAAAAGGGTTTTTTTCTTATTTAAAAATTGTCAAGGGAAAAAGAATTTTTAAAAGACAAATGTTTTCAGGAAAAAAAATTTTTCGATTTAAATTGATTTTCAGAACCCTTTAATGACTCAAAATGAACACTTTTAAAATTTTGACTTCGAAATTTTTGTACACGGCCAGAGCCTTTTTAATGGGCCGATTTTTATCAAATTGTCCGAAATGTGTTTTATTACGTCTTTAATTGTGTTTTCTGGTGCCCCCTTTTTTTTCAAAATTTCCCGAAAGGCCCAAAGCTTCTATGGCGGACCCCAAGATTCAAAACCAAAAAACGTAAATTTTTTTAAAGGCTTATAAAAATTGTCCTTTTTGAATAAAAGGGAAAAAATTTTTGTCAGTTATTTGGTCTTGGGTTTTGTCTAACAAAAAGTGAAAAAAAACGTCAAAAGACGTCAGGGGGACGCCCCTTTTTTTATTTTTAAATTTCTTTTTTTTTTCCCCTAACTAAACGCTTATTTTAAAAATTTGAAAAGTCAGGACGATAAAATTTTTTATGGCTTTTTATTTCACGTGAGGCCATTTTTGATTTAAATTGTTTTTCAGCCCCTATGACTTTCCACATAACGCCCAAAGCTAAAAATAGTAAAAAAAATGGTGTTCGCGCCCTACACCCGTCTTTTTATAGTGGGAAATTTTCTTCAAATTTTCACGGGAAATTTGAAACTAAAGGGGTGCTTATCCTTTTCAGCAAACCAAAAATTCCGAAAGACCAAAAGTTCTGTGGTGAAATAAATTCGAACTGGGCCCGAAAATTTCTTTTTAGGTTTTAAAGAGCTTCAGGATGTTTTTGAAATTTGGGAATTTAAAAAAGTTTGCAGTTCTGTAAAATTTTTCTACAGATTTTTTGAGTCGTAAACGTCATTTCCGTCATTTTGGCCCCGCCCCAATTATTTTAACTTTTTAAATTTTTCATTTTTTGGCAATGATTTCAAACTTTGATCCCCAGTTGTTCGAAAAAATAAAAATTTCAAAAGTTATGACAGAAAAGTATGCCCCTTTTAAAAATAAAGCATTTTAAAGCCCCCAAGGGGACGTTGTTTCGTCAAAGCTAAAAATATTTGGAAAAATTGATGTTCGCATTTCTACACCCGCTATTTATGGCCCAGTTTTTCCCTTAAAATTTTTCCCCAGGGGTACATCTTGAAACTAAAGTTTGCATTTCCTGTCATTCCCCAAAATTTCCCCGGAAAAAACCGAAGTTCTGTTGCTGAAAAAAATTATTCGAACATGGGGACCAAAAATTTAATTTTAGGTTAAAAGGGTTTCAGGATGGGGATAAAAAGTTAAAATTTAAACACATTTTTGCAGCCTGCTTTAATTTTTAAATATTTTTTGGGGCGTGACTCAAATACGTCTTTGTGACGTCATAAGAAATTTTTTAATTTTCATATCGGGAAATGATTTCGTTTTTGATGAATTTGTTCAGAATAATGAAAACTTCAGATTTAAAGACAGTAAAGAAATGGGGTTTTTTGAACAAAAGCCTAAAACAACACCCTATGAGCCCATGTGAGTCTAAAGCTAAAAAAAAAAAGGTGAAAAAAAAATTTAAAAAATTCTAAAACCCCGCCATTTAGGTCGGTTTTCTTAAAATTTTTCAAGTTGTACATTTTAAAAAACTATGGGTGCTTATCTTCGGGCTCCCCCAAAAAATTTCCCGGGAAAGACAAAAAGTTCTTTTTCTGAATAAAAATTGGGAACATAGGACCGAACATTTCTTTTTAGGTTAAAAAAGCTTCAGGTTTGGATAAAAAGTTGAAATTACCATTTTTCAATCTCCAAAATTTCCCTTCATTTTTTTGAGTCGTGCCGGCCCAAAGGGTGGGCCCAAGTGCGTCTTAAAAAATACCCCTTAAATTTTTCCCATATCTGGGAAATGATTTCGACATGATGCCGTTTTTTCAGAAATGAAAATTTCAGATTTAGGACAGTAAATTATTGCTTTTGAAAAAAAAGCTTTCTTCGCCCCTTATGACGTATGTGACGTCGAGTTTAAAAATGGGTAAAAAGGGTTTGGTTTCGCACTCTACAGCCAAAAATTTATGGTCGGATTTTTTTCTTTTTTTCCCACAGATGGAACACCTTGAAACTATGGCGGGATACCCTGTCGCTAACCAAAATTTCCGAAAAACCGGTTCTTGGCTGAAATAAGATTCGACATGGGACCAAAAATTTCATTTTATTTTTGAAGAGCTTCAGGATGAAAATAGAAAGTTAAAACTTACAGTTTGCGTTCTGCAAAATTTTTTCCTCCCAAATTTTTAAATCTTTAAAGTCTAGGACGCCCATAAGCAACCATTTTTTTTTAAAATTTGGGGCTTAAATTTCGACATGATCCCAGTTGTTCAGAAAATGAAAATTTCAGAGTTATTTGACTTTTAATTTTATGCGCTTTTGAACAAAAAAAATTTTCAGAAACCCAAAGGGAAGGTCAAGGGAAACCTTTTGGAGCTAAAAAAAGTGAAAAAGGGTTAGTTGCGCTCAACAGCCCCTTTAAAATAAATTTTTCTTAAAATTTTTTCAGGGGTTTAAAAATCTTGAAACTAAGGTGTGAAAAATTTTTTCAGCAAACCCTTTAAATTTTCCAAAAAACCCGAAGTATTGCGGAAAAAGTAAGTTTAAAACATAGGACCTTTAAAAACTAGAAAAAAAATTGCGGCATGCCCCTACGTCAAATGACTTCATTTTTCTTCACAAAACTAATATTGTTTTTATCATTTGCACAAATTTCGGAAATAATTTTCAATTGTTCAGCATGAACAATGAAAAACTACCAGGGGTGAGTTTAAAAGAAACTACTATCTCCTGCTTTTTGCTTTAACCACAGCTTGCAAAAAAAGCCCCTATTTTTCGTTTAGACGAATGACATCTAGTTAGGATTTTTTTTTTCCCCCTGCCTAAGCAGAAAGTCCAATTGGGTTTGTTCGGGGTTTTTATTTTATTAGGATTTTCCCTCCTAAAGCAGAAATTTCCTATTGGGTTTGTTATTTTTTTTTAATTCTTCTTATTCTTTTTTTTTTCCCAAACTGGCGTTAATTTAACATGTTGAAAATGGCCCCGGGGGCCATGAAAATTTTAGGGCATTTTACTTGATGCGATGAAATTTTGTTTTCAAAGTTTTTTTCATATGCTTTTGACGTCTTTTTGGGGCACTTGAAAAAATGTAAAAAAGTTTGTACGCGGTCTACAGCTTGTTTGTGAACCGTTTTTCAAAAATTTTTTCCCCACAGTTTGTGTTTTTTTAAGTTTTTGTTGTGCACCCCGGTGCCCTTTTTTTCCAAAATTTCGAAAACCCCATGGTTCTATAGCGAAAAAAAGTTTGGGAACCAAGGTCGTAAATTTTTTTAAATGCTTATAAAATCTGCCCCTATTTAAGATAGAAAGTTATATTTAGGCCCGGTTAAAATTGGGTCTCTTAAAAATTTAAAAAAATTTTGTAAAAATTTAAAACGTCATATGACGTCACGTGTCGCCCATTAATGAAAATGTTTTTTCAAATATTAACAAGAGTATTTTTATTTGAAATTGTGAAGGGCAATAAAAAATTTAAATTTGACACAGGGCTTAAAATTGCTAAAAGGGTTTGATTTCAATGATTTTCATATCCCTATGCGCCCCAATGACGTCACTTTTAAAAATTTATGCAACAAAATTTTTTAAAGATTTCCAGTCCCAAGGTTTTAAACCCTTTTTTTTCTTCAAATTTTAAAAAATTTATTTTAAAGTTCCATTTGGGTGCTTTCCCGGGGGCCCTTTTTTTTAAAAAATTCGAAAAGTCCAAGGTTCTATAGCGTTTCCCAAAGTTTCAAACCCAAAGGTCGAAAATTTTTAAAATTTTATAAAATGGGGCGTATTTAAATTTGAAAGAAAAATTTTGGGTCATTATATAGGTTCTTGGAGCCCTTAAAAACATTTTTTTGAAAATAAAGCCCATTGACGAAACGTAAACGCCCATTGTATTTTAATGTTTTTCAAAATTCTAAAAAATTTATTTATATTTAAAATTTTTTCAAAAAGGGCAATAAAAATTTAAGGGCCGCATGTTTTAAGAGGGAAAAAATTTCGTTTCATTGATTTTCAGAACCCTATGGGGGAAATAAGTCACTTTTTAAAAATTGACCACGAAAGTTTGTACCGGCCCCAAAACCCAAATTATTAAGGGGCCATTTTCAAAAAAATTTTTTCAGAAAAATGTGTATATTTTTTTATTGGGCCCATTGGGTGCCCGTTTTTAAAAATTTTAAAAAAGTCCATGTTCTTTTAGCGAATTCAAGATTCAAACCCCAAGGCCCGAAATTTTTTAAAATTGTTTAAAAAATTGGGTTTCCCTATTTAATTTTTAAAAAGGATTTTTGGGCCCAGAAAAATAGGTCTCTAAGAGTTTTGAACTTTTTTGTGAAAAGAAACCCCTAGGGGATTTAAAGGGGACGTAAATTTGTTTTTTATTTTTTTCTTTTTTTTTCCAAACAAACGCTTTTTTTTAAATGTTGCAATAGCCCTTGGCCCGTTTAAAATTTTTTAAAGGGGTTTAAATTAGGCACGTGGGGAAAATTTTTTAAATTTAAACCCCCCTAAGCAAAAAATGTACCAATTCAATAATATCGATTTTTGTAAATAATGTATGAAAAAAAAAAAAAAAATTTTAAAAATTGCTTTTAAGGGGTAATCTTGATTTTTTTTTTGTTTTTTTTTTTGTCGAATTTTGACTGTTTCCAAAAAAAAAGATTGAATTTTTAATACATTTAAAACGGCACAAAAAACAAAAATCCGTATTTGAAAACACTATGTAGCTAGCGAGCATTTTTGCAAGCCTTAAAAAAATTCAAAGCAGCCCCCCATTTTAGCCCCTCTAAAAACTGCATTGTTATGCACGATATTCATTTTGCATCTTTTTTGTGGGGCCGGGATGTTACCTTTAAAAAATTTTAACAATATTTCAAAATTTCCCAGGAATTTTAATGGCAAAATAGGGACCCCAAAACACCCCAAAAATCGCTAAATACTTTTTTAAATTCTTTTACGGTGCCCCAAAAAGGATTTTGCATTTTTAAACAAAATTAAATTTATTTCCCTTCTATGGGGCTAAAATTAAACAAGGTTACAACTGAGCGGGAAAGGGGATAAAAATTTTCTTGGGGTGATGAAATTTTGAAACTTACATTGGGAAACACTTTTTTAAATTTTTTTTAAATTCATAGGGATTATTTTAAAATGTTGAATGAAAACTACTTTGCAAGAATGGGCGGATTTTTATTAAAATTCACTAAGTGTTCTATTTGTGCTATTTTATTTTGAAATTGAGGAGTAGAAATTTTGAAATTTGGACGGATTATCTATTATGTCCATCTTCTATATAAACTATAAAAAGCAGATGTTCCCAAAAAGAATTATCATTCTTTTAAAAAAGGGAAATAAAATCTAGTTATTAGGCTTCTCCCCTTTGGGCCGAAAGCCTTTTTGGGGTTTTTATGTTTTTTATTGGTTTTCGCATCGTTGCGAAAACCTATTGTTTTTTCTTTGTTTTTTTTTTTTTTTTTTTTTTGGTTTTTCGCATCGCTGGGCGAAAACCTATTGTTCTTCTTCGTTTTTTTTTTTTTTTTTTTTATTTTTCCGGGGTTTTTTTGTGAACGGGCATATCGCCATAAATAAAAAAAAAGGCAAAAATTAAAAAAATTTTCCCTTTCCATTTTTTTTCTATTTAAAAATGAAATTTTATCCTTCCCTTGGAAAAAATTTTTCCCATTTTTGTCTTTTTTTTTTTTTCCCCGCTTGGGGGCGCTTTGTAAAAAATTCATAAAAAGAGGAGAAAACTCTGTTATTTGGGGCCCGATTAAAAAGGTTTTTTGCATTTAGTTCACTGATGATACCCTAAAAAAAATTTTAGTTTTTAAAATGATTGGCGTTTTTTAAATTTTTTTGAGCTAGGGAAAAGGTTGAAATTTTAAAACCCTTACAAAAAAGGGTGAAAAATGGGGGGGGTGGGGTTTCTAGAAAAACCTATCCATTTTTTTTCAGAGAGAATAGAAGATTTTCTTTTTGTTTGCATTTGTTTTTGCAAAAAAAAAACGCAAAAAATTAAAAAGGGGTTTGGGGGATTTTAAAAAATGCATTTTTTGTCTTCTAGAAACGGTCAAACTTTACAAAATTTTTTTTTTGGGAAAAATTTAACTTTTCCCAAACCATTTTTTTTTTTCCCTTTTTTTAAAATTTTTTTTTTCCCTTTTCCAAAAATTTTTTCCCCCCTTTTATGTATTTTAAATTGTTCTGAATGTTCCGGAATTTTTTTTTTTAAAAATTTTTGCAAAGGTCAATTTCAAATCTTAAATTTTTGGGTTTTTTTTTAAAGGGCCTCAAAAAAGCTAAAAAAACAAAAAATTTTTCATTGTTATATGTGCGGATAAGATTTAGGTCTTGAAGAGATTTTTTCCAAATGTTTTTAAAGTTTTTGGGGTGGGGGTTTTGATTTGGTCTTTTTTAAGGGCAGTTAAAAGTTTACCCCTTTTTGGAAAATTAGAAAATTTTTTTTCCCAAAGTTTAAATTTGGGTTTTTTTTTTTGTGTAAATTATCCTAAATTTTTAAAAATTCTTAAAATTTCAAGTAAAAAAATTCTTAAATCAAAATCGGTTGTGAAATGTGTATTTTATGACTTGACAAAGTTAATGGTTTTGGAGAAAAAAAAAGCTTTTATCCTGACGAGGTTTAAACATGTATATGCAGCAAAAGGAGGCAGATTTGTCTTAAATTCAATTTAAAAATTGAAACCCGCGATAAATTTTTAATGTGGTCAGCCTTTGGAGATTGGTAGCAAATTTTTTAAAAGCAGACAAACTTATCTTAGCCCCCCAATGCATACACTTTTTATTGAAGGGGAAAAAAACACTATAAGTTTCTGCTCTCACCCTTTACCTCTCTATCTCACTTAGATTTAATTGCGTAAATGAAAAATATAGCATAAAATCTAAAACATTAATGTTTTTATGCTTAGGGGCCTTTTTTTGCAAAAAAAGGAAAGGTCCCTTTTTCCCAAAAACCTTTCTACCAGGTTTTTTTAAAAGTGAATATATGTTTGAAAAGGTTATTGATTTCTAAATCATCTAGCCTTAGAAAAATTTCTGCACCCCATAAAAATTTCTTTTAAACGGAATTTTTGAATTTATTTATAAAAACTTTTTATGTGTTAAAAACCGTGCCGGGCTTTTTGTGAAAGTGGGCACAGGGAAAAGCACGTTACACGGACACGGAACGCATTTTTGCAGGGACAGGGAAAACGCACGGGAAACAGGGTGCGCGCACGTTACCCCCTTTTTGGTTCAATACACGAAGGATCCATGCACGATACTAACGCTCCCGTTTATTTGGTTAACTTGGTTTTGGGTGCATTAAACTTTTAAAAACGGTCATTTAAAGGAGGAAAACTAAATGAAAAACACTCATTATTGGGAGACAGGGCAAAAACAACCAAACCAAATGATGATTTAAAAAGACGTAAAAAAAAAAATTTTAATGAGTGTGGTTAGGCGTCCCCGTTTTTTCTTTCTCTCTCTCTTCCCCCCCCCCCCCCCCCCCCCCCCCAAACTCCTCTCTTGTCCCTGAAGTAACATATAAATTTACAATACACCCCTACAAAAAGTTTTAAAATAAATGGGGGTAAAACAATTTATTAGGTAGAAAATACTTAAAAAATTGGGTTTTTAAAAATTAAAAAATCAGTTTATTGAAATCATTCAGTATTGTTTATTAACGAGGCCCCTTTAAAGTAAACATAACAACAAAAATGGGTAAAATACGGCTAGATTTTCCCCGGTTAAAATAGCACCCTTTGGGGATAGAAATTTTTAATTTAAGGGATTTTAAATTTTAAACATTTTCCAAAAAGTCCCTTAAAATAGGTTGGAAAAATTTGCATTAAAAGGCAAAAAAAAAAATCATCATGGGGATGTACAGGTAATGCTTTAAAATAAGCTTTTTAAAAACAACCTAAATTTAAGTGGATTTTAAAAAAAAAAAAGGGGAAACAGACAGGGAGAGAGCCCGGGAAATACCATGAGAAAAAACGAAAACTGCACTGAACATAGATGCATATGGGGAATAAACAATAAACTGATCTGTTAATAACAGAGTATATGTTTTTGGGAGAAAAAAAGTGGTACCCCGGGGGGACCATGGGAAAGCAAATCAAAAAACTGTTGGTTTTCGGGTTTTTTTCCAAAAATATTAAAAATTTCAAAGGAGAAAAAAATTATTTTTTAGATATGGCAGGTTTCTTCTTTTAAAATGTTTGTTTATGTTTTAAAAATTTTCAAAAGACAACATCTTATAGGTGATTTGAAACCCGTAACACAAAATTTCCCTTTATACACATGATCTGGATAAAGGGTAAGGTTTATGAAGTAAGTTTTTTAAAAAATTTTTTCTTATTTGGGGGAAACCCAAATTTCAACCCAAAAAAAAAAAAACATGATTTGGTGATGTAATATTGGGTTTAAAAATTTTATTTTTTTGGTTACATTTTCTTTTTGGGGTTTTAAATTTGATGTAAAAAAAGAAAAAATATTCGACTTGTTCCCTTTTGTATACTTGAACCCGAAATTTCTTCAGTGGTGGTTTTTTTTAGACATTTCGTGTGTTTTGTGTCTTTATTCCCAAAAGGGAAAAGGCAATAACAAAAAATGCCCTAATGTCGTTAAATTTTTCCTTTTTTTCCCCTTTTGGTGCAAAAAAAAACGAAAACACAAAATATTTCCCGGCGAAATAATGAAATTTTAAACAGGCAAAAACAAAAAAAAGTACCCTAATTGAAAAAAAAACTTTTCCCTTTTAATTTTTTCATGTTTTTCAGGGAGAAAAACCAAATTTTATTTTTGGGGCCCTTTAGTTGTCGTTTTTCTTGGTTCGCACCCTAAAAAGAAAGGCGAAGACACAACCCGTAGCAGTTTCGTGTTGTTTGGGTTTTTTTCGGGATCAAAAGGAAAAGTCAAAAAGGTTTCGCCCCCCCGGTTTTTTTTTGTTATATGATCGGGGGCTGTGGGGGCTGATTTCTGCCAAATTTCCCCCCGAAAGGGGAAAAAAAAAACAAAAATGCCCAAGTCTTTTTTTTTGGCCCCTTTTAGGGAAAAGGGCAAAGAAAAACACGAAACCCTGTCAAGTGAAATATACATTTTTTAAAAAGGGGAAAGGGGGGAAAAAGTTTCGTCTTTAAAGCCTTTTTTGGGTTTTTCCCCCAGATTTTCAACCTAATTTAGGGTTTAACCCGTTTTTCCTTTTTTTTTGCAAAAAGTCCGCAGTTTTCCCAAAAATGTCTTACTTTAATAAAATTGCTTTTAAAACTTTTAAAATTGAAAATTTTCCATTTCTAATTTTTTTCCCGTATTACATTTTTTATATAATTTTTACCTAATTTTTTTTTGTCCCGCAGATTCCGTGATTAAGAATAAACCAAAGGGGTTGGGAAAACCAAAAAGTGTTTTCCCTTTTTTTACCCTTTAACTTTTTTGTTTGCGAAAAAAACTTTTTAAAAGGAAAAACTGCTATATCGTGGGGTCTGTTTTTAAAAAACCCGGACTGAAAATTCAAAGATGAAAAAATTTTCTTTCCTTTTACCTATTAAAATTTTGTTATTTTTTCCAGGCATAGTTGTGTCCCTTTTGGGCCCAAATGCAAAAAAGGGGGAAAAAAATGGGCAATATGGCTTTTTTTTCATTTTTTTGCCCCATTAGGGTCAAGATACAATTTTAAAACAGATAAATGGTTCTGACATAAAAAAAGGGTTTCCCTACTGCCCAACAAGAAAAAATTCAAAGGGCATACTTTTTTTCCCTTGCCTTTTAAAATTTTTTTTTAAATTTTTCCTGGGATATTTAATTTCTTCACAACGACAATATGGCATGTTTTGTAATTTTACCTTTTTTTTCCTTTTAAAAGTGAAGACAAGAAACCAAAAACTAAACTGCGAAATCCCAATTTAAAATGCATTTTCAAAAAATAAAAATTTAAAATTTTTAAAAAAAATTTGTTCCCTCGTTTTTTCTGGGTAATTGGGGTTTTTTCTTAATTAAAAAAATTTTTTAGTAGCCTGGGCTATTGTTTTGGGGTTACTTTTTTATGTTTCCCCTTTTAAAAGCCGGAGTTTCAAATGCGCAAACCCTAACCTACCTTGTTCAACTTTTTGGGGGTTATTTTCCCCCCTTTTTTAGAATTTTTTTGTCCAGGGCAAAAACTTTGTCACAATAAATTTGAATGACTTGAAAAAACCCTATGTATGTTTTTTTGCAAAAGACCGCCAAGTGGGAGTGCAAAAAGAAAAACCCAAATTAAACTAAATTAAACCCTTTTGCCCTTTTTTTGTTTTTCCCCCTTTTATAGAATTTTTTGTTTGGGGCATAACTTTGTCCCCCTAAAGGGTTTTTTAAAAGAAAATTGAAACTTCTTTTGTTTGTTCCCTTTTTCCAATTTAAAGCCCAAAGGGGGATGGCCAAACCCAAAAAAACCCTAAAACCCCTTTCCCCTTGTGCAAATTTTTTTTGTTATTTTTCCCCTTTTGGGTAGAATTTCTTGTCCCGGGGCATTAAAAATTTGTCACCTTTAAATTTGAAGACTTGAAAAATTCAAATGTATGTTCCCTTTCAAAAGATAGGAGTGGGAGGGCGGGAAGAAAACCCTAAAATCTAAACCCCTTCCCGCACTTTTTTTAGTTAAACCCCCCTTTATTTTCAATTTTTCTTGTGGGAGCAAAAACTTTTTCACAAAAAATTTTTAAAAGACTTGAAACTTATATGTAAAGTTCCTTTTAATTTCGCAATTTTGCAAATGCGAAAAAATCCATAAAATTTCCTTGTGCACTTTTTTGGGTTTTTTTTCCCTTTGATAGAATTTCTTGTCCAAAAAACAAAACTTTTTTACCTTTTGTTTAATGAAATTTAAACCTTTTATGTTTTTTCCCTTTCAGTGGGCGCGGTGTGTGCGCATGAACCTTTCTCTTCCTTTTGCCCCTTTTTGTGTTATTCCCCCTTTTAAGTATTTTTTGTCCGGAGCATAACTTTGTCTTCCCTTTAAATTTTTTGACTTGAAACTTCCCTAAAGTATGTTCCTTGCAAAGGGAAAAAGGGGGTGCAGTGCGCAAGAATTTTTAACGGACCTTGTGACTTTTTTTAGTTTTTTCCCCCTTTTATTTGATTTTTTTGTCCCCGGGGGTAACTTTGTCACCCAAAAAATTTGAATTTACTTGAAACTTTTTACATGTATTTCCCTTCAATGACGCAAAATCCGTGCTTTAAAAACCTTTAAATCTACCTTGTGCACTTTTTTTAAATTTTTTTTCCCTTTGATAAAATTTTTTGTTCCCCAAGCATAACTTTTTCACCATAAGTTTTAATGACTTTAAAAATTCATTTTTATGTTCCCCCTTTCAAAGACGCGAAGTTTCAGTGGGGCAGGACCACGGGCTACCTTGCACTTTTTTTGTTATTCCCCTTTTATATAATTATCCCTAGGGGGCGTTTTTTAAAAGTCCTGAGGCTAAAACTCTGTTATTTTGGGGGTCCCGATTTAAAATTTTTGGGTTTTTTTCCCTAGTGTTGCTTTTCATAAGCCTAACAAAATTTGATAAAAATTTAAAATTTATTTTTTTAAAAATGTGATTGAATTGCGAAAACCGTTTATATCGCAATTTTGATTGCGAAATTTAGTTTTTATTTTTTATTTTTCCGTCTCTTTTTTTGAACGGCAATCAACAAGATAGGAAACAGTCCCAGTTTTTGATTTTTTTTCCTTTTTTTCCCAAAGGGTCTGGGAATTTTATCCTAACGTCGAGAAAAAATTTTTTTTTTTGTTTTTTTTTGCCGTAGGGGGGGGTTTTTTTAAAAGTGGGGTAAGGGTAATTTAAATCTGGTTTTTTGAATTCCCATTGAAATCGGTTTTTTGCATTGCCCTTTCCCTTTTCAGTTACTTTTAAAAAAAATATATGTTTTCAAAAGTTGCGTAATATAACTTTCGTGCTACAGGGGGGTTGAAAAGTTCGAATTTTCGAAAAAAAATGTGAAAAGAGGGTTGGTCTGCGAAAAAAATTTTTTCCCGTCTTTCCCGGAATGAGATAGGAAAAAATTTGTTTGGTTTCATATTTAAATTTTTCAAGACTTTACGCAAAAAAATGGTGGGGGCGATTTTGAAAAAATGCAAGAATTTTTCCCAGTAAAAGCCCGGGCAAAAATAACCAATATTTTCGAAAAATCAACAATTTTTTAAAAACATGATTTTAAGGGTTTTTTGGGAGCCCTGAATTTTTTTTTTTATTCAAAACTTCTCATTTTTTTTTACTGTTAATGCAGTTTTTTTAAAAAAAATAAAACCCAAAAAAAAAAAAATTACCCTTTTTATGCAAAGGGCAAAGGGCTTTTACCAATTTTAATTTTTTATAAAACGGAAAAAAATTTGCTCCAAAACTAAAAATATTTTATGAAAATAATGAACAAAAATTTTAGGCTGTGAAAGGGTTCTTTCCCTTGGGGGTTTTTGGTTTTTTAAGATTTGGACTTTATTTTGATCAAATTTACCCAGTCCAAAAATTTGATCCTCTTATCAAACAAAATTTTATATCCAATTTTGTTTCCTCTTTTTTTTTCTGCTCCTGACTTTTATTTTTTTTTTCAATTCCCTTTATCATTATTTCATTTTATGCCTTTTTTTTAAAACAAAAAAAAATATAGAAAAAAAAATCAAGCATAAAAGGGAAAGTCATGGTCAATACCAATTAGTATTAAATTTTTATCGGCATAAAATAGTCCAAAAACTAAAAATTTTTTATAGGGAAAATATTGAACAAAAAGGGTTTTTGTCTGTGAAGAGTTCTTTTTCCCTTTGGTTGGGTTTTTTTTTTAAAAATCGGACTTTAAATTTTACAAATTCCACAGTCCAAAGTTTATCCTCTTTCAAACAATTGAATATCCAAAATTTTTTCCTTTTTTTTTTTGCTTCTCCCGACTTTAATTTTTTTTTCAAACCCTTTATCATTATTTTCCCCTGTTTTGCATTTTTTTTAAAACAAAAAAAAAACTAGAAAAAAAAAAACAAACATAAAAATCCCAAAATCAAGGGCCCTTTACCAATTTGTAAATTTTTATCGGGATAAAATTTTTTCAAATCTTAAAAAAAATTTTAAAAGAAAAAAATGAAAAAAAAGTTTTAGTTTTTGGGAAAAGTTTCCATTGGTTTTTTTTAGGGTTTTGGGGAAAAACGGACTTCAAATTTTATCAAATGACCCCCAGTCCAAAGTTTGATCCTTTATAAAACAAATTAATATCCCCATGTTTCCTTTTTTTTTGCTGTCCTGGGCTTTATTTTTTGTTCAATCTTCATCAAATTTTTTCACTGTTTTTTGTAGTTTTTTTTCTGAACCTTTATCCTTAAAGTTGAAAAATTTTTTTTTTTGTCTTTTTTTGCCGGTTTTTTTTTTTTTTTTTTTTTTTTTGGGGCCCCTTTTAAAAAAATTAAAAAATGTAAAAAACTTTTTTTGCATATGATTTGCAAACATTTAAGCACAAAAATTATGGGGTGGCGGGAAATTTGGGGAAAAAGCATGGTTTGTCCCACGTGCGGTCAAAAAAAATTTTTTTTAAACCCAAAATTTCGAAAAAACAACATTTTCCCCCAAACCCTTTATGTTTTAAAATTTTTTTAGTTCCCACTTTTTTTTTAGTTTAATTTCTATTTAATGTTTAAAATAAGTTTTTTAATTTTCCAAATATAAAAAGTAAAAAAAATTTTAAAGGAAAGGTCAAGGGCATATTAAAGGGTAAAATTTTTTCAAAATTCGGGTTGAAAAGTCAAAAACAAAAAACAATTTATAAAAAAAATTTTTTGAACAAAAAAATTTTGTTTTCAGAAAAGTTCTTTCTAAGAAAATTTTAGTTTTTTAAGATCGGACTTTAAATTTTGGGCATTTTTCGGGGAGTCCAAAGTTTTTATCCTTTTTTTGGAAAAATTTAAATCAGGTTTTATGCTTAAAAAAGTGATGTATAAGAAAAAGGGGAAAGTTTCCCACTATTGCGTTTTTTTTTTTAATTGAACAATTTTTCCACATTGGGTAGGTACCTAATTGGGAAAAATTTTTAATTTATTTTTTTTTCTCATTTTGCTTTCTTTGGGGCGCATCGCATGAAAGCACTTTTCTACTTTTTTAATTAAAATGTTTTTAAAATCTGATCCCTTGCGGTTTTTTTTCATTGTGTTTTTCCCTTTTTGATAAACCTAATAAAGTATGATTGTTTTTTAGGTATGGGTGGAAGGGGGCTAAAACTTTTGGGGCTTTCTAAAGGGAAAGGGTTTAAAAATTCGAAAACCCCGCAAAATACTGTGCAGGGGAGGGTAGGTCTAAAGAAAAAAACCCATCCATTTTTGTTTAAAATCAATTTGAAGGAAATTTTGTTTGCGCAAATGATTTCAAAATAAAGCACAAAATATATGGGTTCGAATTTAAAAAAATGCAAGGTTTTTCCCCTAAAAACGTCAAACTTAATAAATTTTTAGGACCCAAAACAAAAAATTTCCCAAAAAAATGTTTTTTTCCCCTCCTGACTTTAATTTTTTGTTCATTCTTTTTGATTTTTCACAAGTTTAATTGGGTTTTTTGTTGAAAAGGGGCCTCCCAAATTTAAAAAAAAAAAAGAAATTGGGAAATTCAAGGCATATTACGATTATTTGTTTTTTTTTTGGCTCCCAAAAAAACTCCAAAACAAAAAAAATTTCATTGAAAATATTTTAAAAAAAATTTTTTTTTCTTAAAAAAACAATTTTTAAAGGGTGATTTAAACCACTAGAAACGTCAAAATTCAAATAAAAAAATTTTGGAAAATATAAAATTTTTAAAAAATGTTTTTTGCGCTCTTGACTTATTTTTTTTTCCCTTGTTCTTTTTAATTTTTATTTTTTTACCTTATGTAATTTTTATGTTTTTAAAGTTTCCTCACAATTAAAAAACTTTTTTTAAAAAATGAAGGGTCAAGGGCATAAAAACGATTATTTTTGTTTTTATTCGGGCCCAAAAAGGTCCAAAAATAAAAAAAATTTCATTAGGGGTATATGGACAAAAGTTTTAGTTCTTGAAGAAGTCTTTCCAGTGATTTTTAAATTTTTAAAGATCGGACTTGTTTTGGGGTCATTTTACGGCAGTCAAAATTTTGATCCTTTTTTGGAATAACTGAAAATCAGTTGTTATGCTTCAAATTGTGATTTATAAGAAAGAATGTTTACTAGTGCGACTTGTATACTTGATTGAACTATTTGCTGCATTGCTAGGTACCTTATAGTATAATTTTAATAATTTTGTTTACATTTGGCCGCTATTGGGGCGCTTGGCTTGAAATCACTCTTTTATGACTAAAAAAATTGAAATCTGAATTTTGTGCCATTTTTTTTTTTTTTTTTTTTTGCTTTTCCATTTCCCTTTGGGTGACAGAAATTTGAAACGACACTCAACACTTCATGTGATATTTCATTAGTTCGTAATAATGTCGGTGTCAAGGGGGCATTACGTTTGTCATTCTATACTCGTGTGTGTCGTTTGCAATTGTTGTTTTCGATTAAAAATGTCGTTGTCGCCATCATAAGTAACACACACATCTAACGCGGCACTAACTGAATTCGGTTAAAAAGGTTTTCAAGTTTGCGACTACATAACTTACAGTTAATACTCAAAAATTTTCTACTGGGTAAAAAGTCTGTTTAAAACATTGCGACAAAATTTTTGAAATACCCATTATTAGTACTATTTGACAAGCGAGTGAACAAAGAAATATGGTTTTCGAATTATGCAACTCGGAACTGAATGAAATTGCTTTTGCGAAAACCGATGATTCGCGATAGCGATTCTAGTTATTCTTATTCTCTTATTCTTTTTTTCTTCCTCTTGTATTTGTGTTAATTTCGATGTGTTGCCAATGGCCCAGAACAATAAAAATTTTATGGCAAATTAAAAACCATGTGCTTTCGAATGCAATGAATTTCATCTTCATATGACGTCATAAAAACGTCAGATTTGACGTCAGGTGAAAAATTTTTGTACGCGGTCTACAGCCATTATTTCTGGGACGATTTTCATCAAAATTTCACAGAATGTGTATGTTAGGCTCTTGTTGTGCCTTCCGGGGGTCCTTTTTCAAAATTAAAAACGCAATGGTTCTATGGCGAGTCAAAGATTCGAACCATTACGTAAATTTCAAATGGTATAAAATCTTTCAGAGAGAAAAAAGATAATTTTGGACGGATAATGTCTTAATGTTTTTATATTCTCGAAGATGATGTCATGACGTCATTGACGTCATGAGGGGGAAAAGTAATTTTCAAATTTTACATATAATTTTTATTGTTAAAAATTTCCGAGCCCCTTAAAATTTAATGGCATAGTTTCAGATAAACTTTTTTCATTCGATCATTTCCTTTTGTTATGCGTGTTTTGACGAAAAACTTGACGTCGTCAAAAATATTTGTACCTGTCTACAGCTTTTTTCTGGGGGATTTCCCAAAATTTCACAGGATGTGTATTTGGGCTCTAGTTGTCCCTTGGGTGTCCGTTTTTCAAATTTAAAAAGGCAATGGTTTTTGGGCGGTAAAAGATTCGAACCTTGACGTCAAATTTAAAAAGGTATAAAAATCTTTTAGATGACAGAAAGATAAATTTTGGAAAGATTAGTCTTTGGTTTTCCTTTATATTCTCAAAAGATAAAGTCGTATGAGTCATATGACGTATGGGGTAAAAATTTAATTTCAAAATTTTAGTGTTAAATTTTTTATTTAAAAACGCCCGAGCCCCTTAAAAATGAAAATAATATATGCTTCAGATAAAATTTTTCTTTTCAATCTTTTCCATTTGCAGACGTGTTTTGACGCCCCAAATTTGCGTGTCTTAAAAAATTTGTACGTGACTACACCCTTTTTTTTCTGGCTTTTTCCCCAAAAATTTCACAGAATTTGTTGTTAGGCTCATTTGTGCCTTGGGGCCCGTTTTTCAAAATTTAAAAAGGGGAATGGTTCTATGGGTTAAAAAGATTTGAATCATTGACGTAAAAATTTTCAAATGGTAGAATCACTTCCAGATGAGCTAGAAAGCATTTTAAATAGGTAAAAGTTTAAATTTCTTTAGATACCGAGGAATTAACTTCTTTTTAACGTCTTGACGTCATGAGGTGAAAAAAATTTTTTAAATTTATTCTTTTTTAAATTTCAATATGTTGAAAACGTCCGACACCTTAAAACCCAAATGCTTAAGTTCAGATAAAAATTTTGCTTTTTAATGATTTTTTTCCCTAGACGTGTTTGACTCAAATTGACGTGTTTTTAAATTTTTGTACGCGGCCTACACCTTATTTCTGGACCCATTTTTTATCAAAATTTCACAGAAAAGTGTTGTTAGGGTTGTTTTGCACCCGGTGTCCGTTTTTTAAAATTTGAAAAGGGAAAGATTTTATGGCAAAACCAAGATTCGAACTTTTTACGTCAAAATTTTAAATGCGTTTAAAACGCTTTCCAATGAGCTAAAAACTTAATTGGATAGTTATAAGTCTCCCAAATTGCTTTTTATTCTATGAAAATAAAGTCTTGACGTAATAAATTTTAAATTTTTTCGGTTTTTCAGAAAGCTATCTTTTCCGTAAATGAAAATTTGTTATTTTTCTTTTCTTCCTCAGGGGTTTTTATATGTTGCAATCGCTAGGGAATGAAATTTCGATGGGATATATTTATTGTAATTAAAAAATTCTATAATTTTATAGCCAAAAGACGTATAACGTCACACTTGGCAATTTGCTACAAAAATTTGTACGCGGTCCCGGAATAATTAATAAACCCATTTTTTTAATTTTTCACAGAATTTTATATTAAGTTTTGTTGTGCATCGGGGTCCCCTTTTTTAAAAATTTGAAAAAACACAAAGGTTTTTATGGCGATGCAAGTTCAAACCAAGGGGCGTCAAATTGATAAAAGCCATAAAAACGTCCCTAAATGAGAAAAGGTTGATATTTTGTAGTTATAATCTCCGATAGATTTAAATATTTTGTGAAAAAGGGCGTCTTTTTACGTCATATGACGATCAAATTTCTAATTTTTAAACACTAATTATATATGTTAAAATGGTTAGGACAATGAAATTTTGATTTCATTTTCCCAAAAAAATTATTTTGCTTCTTTGATTTTCATATCTCTATGAGTCATATGAGTCACATTTGGCAATTTTGCTCAAAATTTTTACGCACCCGACCCATTAAATTATAAACGATTTTTCAAAATTTTCCAAAAATTGTATTTTAAGTCTAGTTGTGTCCCGGTGTCCTTTTTTTCAAAATTCGAAAATCCAAGGTTCTATAGCGACCAAGATTCGAAAGAAGGGTAAATTTTCAAATTTTTTAAAAATCGGTCATATTTGGTAGAAAGATGATTTGGGTCAGTACATAGGTTTTGGGAGTCTTAAATTTTTTTGAAAATAAATTATATGGGTCCCGTGACTTTTGAAAAATGAATTTCTAATTTAACAAGATTTTTTCTTTTTTTGAAATTTTTTAAGGGCAATGAACCTATGTCGCATGCTTCAGTCGAAATTTCGTTTCAATGATTTTCAGAACCCTTTGGGCTTTTGACGTCACATTTGAACTGACTAAAAAAGTTTGTACACGGTCCAGAGCCTTATTAAAGGCCGATTTTTTCAAATTTAAAAGAATGTGTATATTACGTTCTTATTGTGTTAATACCGGTGTCCTTTTTTCAAAATTCGAAAAGTCAGATGCTGAAATTTCGATTTCAATGATTTTCAGATGTCTATGACGAATCAAATCGATAAATGCTCATAAAATCGTCCCTAAATGAGACAGAAGGTTGATATTTTGTCAGTATATAGATCTCCGATAGATTTAAATATTTTGTGAAAATGGACGTCTTGTGACGTCATATGACGTCATCAAATTTCTAATTTTTAAACACATAATTTTATATGTTACTATGGTCCAAGGACAATGAAATTTTGATGTCATATTCTCCAAGAGATGTTATTTTGATTTTTATGATTTTATATCTCTATGACGTCATATGACGTCACACGTGAAATAAGCTACAAAAGTTTGTACGCGGTCCTCAGCCATTATTAATGAACCGATTTTCATCAAATTTTTACAGAATGTGTATATTAAGTTCTAGTTGTGCATCCCGGATCCGTTTTCAAAATTCGAAAAGTCCAAGGTTCTATAGCGATTCCAAGATTCGAACAAGGTCGTAAATTTTCAAAATTCTTATAAAATCGGTCCTATTTGAGATAGAAAGATGATATTGGGTCAGTGTATAGGTCTCTGGGAGTCTTAAACATTTTGTGAAAATAAATGTCATATGACGTCACGTGACGTCATTATATGATAATGAATCTTTAATTCTAACAAGATTATTTCTATATTGTTGAAATATTTGAAGGGCAATTAAAAATTTAAAGCCGCATGCTTCAGATGCTGAAATTTCGATTTCAATGATTTTCAGAAGCCTATGACGTCATATGACGTCACATTTGAAATTGACTAGAAAGTTTGTACACGGTCCAGAGCCATTATTAATGGGCCGATTTTATCAAATTTACACAGAATGTGTATATTTACGTTCTTATTGTGTATACCGTGTCCGTTTTTCAAAATTCGAAAAGTCCAAGGTTCTATAGCGAATTCAAGATTCGAACCAAGGTCGTAAATATTTAAATGCTTATAAAATCAGTTCTATTTGAGATAGAAAAGAGATATTTGGTCAGTATATAGGTCTCTGGGAGTCTTAAACATTTTGCGAAAATAAATGTCATATGACGTCACGTGACGTCATTTTATTATTATTATTATTCTTTTCTTCTTCCTAACTAAACGCTTATTTTAATATGTTGCAATAGTCCTAGGACGATGAAATTTTTTAGGGTTATTAGGCACGTGAGGAAATTTGATTTCAATGATTGTCAGTACCCTATGACGTCACATGACGTCACAGCTAAAAATAGTGAAAAATGGTGTTCAGAAAAATGCAAATTTTAGAGTTATGACAGTAAAGTATGTGCTTTTTAACAAAAGCATCTTCAGCACCCTATGACGTCAGAGCTAAAAATAGTGAAAAATGGTGTTCGCGCTCTACAGCCGCCATTTATGGTCGGATTTTCTTCAAATTTTCACAGATGGTACACCTTGAAACTAAGGTGTATCTATCCTGCCAGCTTACCGAAATTCCGAAAAACCGAAGTTCTGTGGCTGAAGTAAGATTCGAACATAGGACCAAAAATTTCATTTAAAGATTAAAGAGCTTCAGAATGAGATAGAAAGTTGAAACTTAAAGTTGCGTTCGCGTTTTTCTACAAAAAATTTTAAATTTTGGGGAGTAAAGGACTCAAAAGCCCCCACTTTTTTAAATTTTGGGGCTTGATTTCGACATGATCCGTTGTTCAGAATTATGAAAATTTTTCAGAGTTATTGCAGTAAATATGCGTTTTTTGAAACAGCATTTTCAGCCCCCTATGCGTCACGTGACGTCAGAGCTAAAATAGTAAAAAATGGTGTTCGCGTCTAAGTCCCCATTAATGATAGATTTTTTTAAAATTTTTTTACGATGGTCATCTTAAAAACTGGGTGTGAATTTTTTGTAGCTAACCAAATTCCGAAAAACCGAAGATTGGGCTGAAGTAAGATTTCAAAAACAAGGACCAAAGTTTTCATTTAGGGGTTAAAGAATTTTCGGGATGAGAAGAAAGTTGAAACTTATACATTTTGCAGTTTGATAATTTCCATATTTTTTTGGTCGGAGCCCATATGACTTCAAAAGCATACTATACTGCTACTTATTTTTTTTTTTCTTCGTTACTAAACGCTTTTTTTCGGGAAATATAATGTAAATTGTTCGCATGAACATTAAATACTACCAGAGGTGAGTCATTCATGAACTTCTATCCCCTGCTTTTTGCTTAACACATGTTGCAGAAAGCCCCAAATTTTGTTGACGAATGACACTAGTTAGGGCTTTCTGCCTCAAGAGAAAGCCCTATTGGGTTTGTTATTTTTTTTTATTATTATTATTCTACTTTTTCTTCCTTTTGAGGTTCAAATTAAAACGGGTCACCGACAAGGCAGCTGCATGAAATTTTAGCAGAATGCACAGGACTTTGGCGCTTTTGATTGCGCTTTTTTTTTTTTCATGTATGTCACGTGACGTAGGTTAAAAAAAGCTCCCAAAGTTGTACGCGCCTACAGCTGTCATTTCGTGACCAATTGACTTGATTTTTTCACGAATGTAGGGATTGCGATTTATTGTGCGGATTATATACTTTTTGCAACTTTAAAAAAGCCAAAGGATCTATGGCTAAACCAAAGTTTCAAACTTTGGCCTAAAATGTATTTAAGTATTACAAAGTTTTCAGAAAAGCTAAAAATTTAAAATTTGGAAAAAACATGTGTCTTATCATTTTTTTACAGCTTGAAAGACTGACTCGTATAAGTAAAATGAGTCGGCGCTTCCCCAAATTTTTAAACCCAAAATGGGGTTTTTTAAACCCCCGATTTTAAATTTTTGACCGATTTTGCTAGAATTTTCACCAAGTGCAACATAGATCTCTTTTCCTTTGTCACTTCCTTTTCCGAAAGTCGAAAAAGGTCAAGGTCATATGTCTTTACGGTGGTTTTTTTTTTCGGAAAGGTTTATCTCAAAAAGAAAAATTTACCTGGACATGTGGGTAAAAATCTGTGTGTTTAAAAGGATTTTTAGGTGTTTTTAGTTTTGAAGATCGGGGTTGAATTGGTTGGTTATGGCGAAAGACGAAAAGGGGACTTTTAACAAATTAAAAACGCTGTAGTTTCATGAACTTTGAGTCAAACATTTGATTTTTTCAGGATTAAAACTCGAAAAGTGAAGTGATGTATCTGAAAGGATTATTTTTTTTGGTCACGTGATTGTGACTCATAAATTTTAAAAGAAAATTTTTTTAAAAAAATCATATAAAATCAGAAAGTTGATGTATGAAGTTAAATTTGAGGAAGACGCAACCAAGATGTGAAAAAAAGTCGTGAAAGTTTCAAGGTTACGTCATCAAACGGGCAGAAGGTTTTTCGGTAAGAGTTTTATAGGGAAGTTAGCATTTGAATTAAAAAAAAGGAAAGTGGTTTTTTTTTAGACCTTTTTTTCTGTGCTGTTTATTTTTTTTTCCCCCAAAAAGAGGTTCTTATTTAATTGGTGCTGGCCGTCTAGAACACGAAAAATTAGACCCCTATCTGACGCGATGAAATTCAGAATCTATTAATTTTACTTCCTATGGTCACATGACGTAAAGTTTGACATTTACTACAAAATTTTTTTCGTTTTACAGCCTTCTTTTCCGGCGGATTTACTATTTATTTTCACAAATGTGTATATTACGTTTAGTGTGCATTTTTAAATACGTTTTCCGATTAAAAAAGGGGCCCCAAGTTTCGGGGTTAAAAAAATTTCCGAATTTGGCTTAAAATTATTTAAGTTTTTTGTAGGTCCTAGTGAGCTTGAAAAAAAAAATTGCCCCAACTATACCCGTGATTCTTTTTAAATTTTGAGACTGCGACTTCTATTGTTAACACAGTTTCCCCCTTTATAAAAAAACTTTTTTTAAATTAAAATATTAAATCCCGACAGCCTACAATGTCCACTACTGGGATTTCAATGACAACCTTGTTAAAAAACAGTTAATTATGACGTCCATGCTCTTTACGAGTTAGCTATGGGGTCAGAACCCCCCCCACTATATAACCAATATCCTCCAAAAAAGGGCGACTTGACACCCCCCCTCTGTATAATGTATATTCCTTAAATAAGATGGGACTAGACACGCCCCCTCTTATAACGTATTTCCCCTAAAACAAAAGGGCGCGAAAAACCCACTTTTAACAATAATATCCATTTTTTTCAAAGTTTTTATATCGCATTTTTTTCGTTTAAAAAAGTTAAAACCGAAATTGGAGTCATTTAGGGGTTAGGATTCTTTTTCGAACTATTTTTCGTAAATATCGAACAAAGTAAAATAGTCTGAAATTTGCAAAACATTTTTTTTTAAGGGGGTGTAATAACATTATTTGGTGGTCCCAACATTTAAATATACTTAAAAGTCCCAATGTTTTCATAAAAGACATTAATGGCCCTCAACTTTCTTCCAATCTTCTCCCCTTTTGCACGAAAAACAATAGTTTTTTTCCGCAATAAACGCAATGGGAGAGAGTGTTTAAAATGTAAACAATTCGTAACTATACCTTCGGTATTTCGCATTATTCAAAATTTTAGCAAACTTTAAGAACTGGGTTGAATGCAAGGGACTCCTCCGCCTTTTTGTAATGAATTTTCATCTGCCCCCCAGCATGTGCTTTTAGGTAATATACTGTGTCTGTACCGGCAACCAAATTCTCATATTAGCTGATGAACAGTGTTTAGAAAAAAAACTGGAAGATTTTTTTTTTCTGTAAAGTGTTGATATTGAAAAATCAGAAAAGGAATTGGCATTAGCGTTTCTTTTCCCAATTAATCTAAGCTTTTCAAAAAAAGAAAAAAAAAGAAAGCCGACGACCGACCCTTTTTTCACAGCCTTTTACCAAAACCCAAGGGAATTTTTTTACGTGTTTACAGAATTAACAGCATATATGCCGGGGGATGTCTCAGCTGTCCATATACATTTTGGTGAGTTGTGTAAATATGTACATGTTAAAGTGTAAGTTGATTTTTTTTTAATACCTTGACATGTAGTGTGCCAGTCATTTTTCGGTATTCAATGAAATAAATCCCCAATTTGGATCTAGAAAAACTGCTTGATATGAATTATGTAAGTCAGCGTGAAATAAATTTAAGTCTCAGATATTGTATTTTGTTATTTGGGGGAAACCGTCTTGTTATGGTATCCGAAATTTTTTTAAACAGTAATCAGAATAATACAAAAATAAATTTTAATTAGAAATTTAAATACATCAAACGACTCAGTATACTTTTTTTTAAAATATGTCTGAGTGACCCCCCGGTAGCGGGGTAACAATGCTCTACCTATTTGGTAATTAAAAAATGATCCCTTGATAAATGAGCCCCCCTTATACTCTAAATATCAAATTTTAAAATTCTTCTTCTATCAAAAGAAAGTAAAAATTTTTTTTTGGCATAAATGGTTCCTACCGTCTGTAGTTTTCTTTTCTCTTTTTCGTGGTCAGATTTTTAAAAGAAAAGGTAGATGGGGGGGGGATTAATTATCTAAAGTGATGTTTATTTTATCGTCAGCCCTTGACCTGCGTTTGGCGCACGTTTGCAAAACAAAATTACCCTTTACTAATGTTAATACTTGTAAGATTTCATTAAAGTTTTAAAGCCATGAAAAATTTATTTATAGACATTACCTTGACTGCCGTTACTTATAAACGCTTCAAAACAAAATCTCATATTCAGAATGAGAAACTTAAATTGTAAGGGTAATTTTCATGTGTTCAAGCTGAAAAACCTGCCCAAAAGAGGTTAAAAATATTCGGGAATTTGAAAAAGTTAATATAACCCCCTTTTGTTTCATGCTCATGACATTCCGGCAGTTAAAATTTAAATTTTATCTTAGGGAAGTCTTAAGGATTAGGGATAAATGAATATTCCCCCATGATAGTAATGCCCCAATTTTCAATTTAAAACAAAACTTTCGAAATGTTCTTCTTAAAAATTTGGGTAGTGGTTAATGGTATAGTGATGTTGTTCAGTTAAGCTATAATTTTTCAATTATTTAAAATGGTAAAATTAATTCCTAGTTTCCCTCATTTTCATTTTAGAATAATGCCACTTACAATGTTACTTTTTAGTCTTTTAAATTTTAAAAAATGTTATATTCATGATGTCATTCTTGGTATGTGCCTTGCTTCCCGCAATTCATTAAATTTTGGTTTTAAAATCAGTGCATGTGATACTGACATTCGTTGGTACAAACACATTCTGTAACCAACTCCTTTTGTCTGAACAAAAGAAAGGACTTTCTGCCGTAAAACCATGTCAAAAGATCATATCCATTTACTATTCTGACATACACCATCTTAAAAAAAGAGAAAAACTGTCCCGAATTGACGGTTGTAGAGTGCAAACTTATATAATAGCAGATAAAAAACTTGACTCATATAAAAAATTTAAAATTTAATCAAAATTTTTCAAAAGGGGTCGGGGGCTTTTTTTTATTTCGTTTCATAAAACAGCTTTCGAGAACCATCTTTAAAATAACTACAATAATTCAAAAATTGTGTTTGAAAGGGGAAACCCAAATATCAATAGTCCCCCTTTAATTTTCAAACAAGAGGGCCCTGTGGCCCCCAATCGTCACCGTATCAGTGGTAAAAAAAAATGACCCCCTTTGGGGAGAGCCAATTTTGATCCCAGGGTCTGTTTGAAAAATTGGTAGAGGGCTAAGCCAGTTAAAAAACCCAAAATCTAAAAATCCCGGGCCTTGTGTTTCTGAGAAAAATATTCAATTTTTCCCATATTACCCATGTTAACCCCGTGACCCTTTGGCGGGGCCAATTTGACCGCGGGTTATGATTTTAAAAAATGGGTAAGATCCCCTAACAATGTGACACCAAATTTAAACTCCAGGCTTTTGGGTTTTTGATAGGAAAATTTTTTTAAGTTTTTCTTATTTGTCTATGTTAAAAAAAGTGACCCCCCGGTTTTGGGGCAAATTTTTACCCCAGGGTCATGTTTGAACAGACTTGGTAGGATCTACTAGACAATGATAACACCAAAATCTAAACCCATGGGGGGCCAAAAATTTTACCCCAGGGGCCATATTTGAACAAACTTTGGAGTGATCTAAAACAAGCTGCACACAAAATTTTTTAACTCCAGGCTTTTGGGTTTTGAGAAGAAGATTTTTAAGTTTTTCCTATTTTAGCCCTTTTTTAAAAAGTGACCCCGGGGGTGACCAATTTTGACCCCGGTCAGATTTTAACAAAAGTATTTAAACGACTGATTTAATTTTTCTTTCTTTCCCTTGCCGGCAACCCCATTTTTACTTTTGTAAGGTTTCGCCCAAGAATCATCCTTGCCAAATTTTTCAAATTTTTGTCCCCTTTTTTGAGGAGATATCGTTTTTTAAATTTTAACTATGCACATAAGGCAAAAAACCCCCCCCCTGGCGGGCCCTTTTTTTACGGGTCGGGAAAATTTAAGCAAACTTGGTAGATAGTTAGCAAGGAACATCTTACCAAAAAAATTTTTAAAACTGGCCAGTAGTTTTGAAGGAGATGTTTTTTTAATTGTTTTTTTCCGTTGCATGGCAACCGAGTTCAACATGGATCAAGTTTTTTTAGCATCGTTTTTGAAGGTTCACCCCGGATCTCCCTGCTTAAAATTTAAATTTTCACCAAATTCGAGTCTAGGATGGCAAAAAGTCCGAAATTTCAAGTGATTACGTCATCAAACATAGCAGTTTTTCATGTTTTTGGATTAGGGGTTGTAACTGAAAAACTAGCAATTTGAAATAAAACAGAAAAGGGGTATTTGGTTGGGTTTTCCGGGCGTTCCTACCGGGAAAGAGTGCCCGTGTTAAAAGGTTTAATGCAATGCGTATTTTAGAGAATAGGGATTTTAGGATCAATGGTGTACACCCGGCCCATTTTGCAATTGCCTTTTTCATTACGGCTTTTTTCAAATTTTATTTTGGGGTTTTTGCCCCAAACACTTTCACTTTTTTTTTGATTTTCCATAGGGGGGGCAATGCATGTAATCATGTTTTGCTAATAATGAAAAAAAATTTTTAAAACCCGATTTGATGCGGTTTTTTTAATTTAAAGTTTCCCTTTTTGCAGCCCCTCAAATTGAGGAAAACTCTCATCGGCCAGAAAAAAAAATGTTTAGGAAGGTTTTAAAGTTCGAACCTTGGAAAAAAGTGGGGAAAAATAAGGGGGGTCTAGAATAACCTACCCACTTTTGTTTGAGATCGATGAAGAATTCTGTTTGCTGCTGATTTGCAAGACGTTACGCATAAAAAAAATGGGGGGCAAAATTTAAGAAATGCGTGGTTGTCCTTAGAAACGGTCAAAAATTCACTTAAAATTTTGGGAAAAATTTAAAAATTAAAAAAAAACATGTTTTTTTGGCGTCCTGATTTTTTTTTTGTTTTTTTCGTCATGAAATTTTAAACTTAGTTTTTTTTAAATTTTAAAGGGCCCCACAATTAAAAAAAAAAAAGGTCAAGGTTTTTTCGATTTGTGTTTTTTTTCGCCCCAAAGTGCCCCAAAATAAAAAAAATTTCATGAGAGTTTAAAAGGGCAAAAGTTTTATTCTAGATGTTTTTCGTATACTGTTAGTTTTTGAAGATCGGACTTGAATTGTTCTTTTACGGGGAGTCAAATTTCACCTTTTTTGGAATAATTTTTAACATTTTTAACTTCAAATTGTTTATAAAAAAAAGAATGTTCGACTAGTGCGACTTTTTTCTTGTTTGAACTATTTGCGCATTTTAGGTACCTAATTGTAAAATTTTTTTCAATTTTTTTTCTCTATGGGTATGGGGAAAAAATTTTGCGCTAGAAGGTTTGAATGTTCTTACATTTCAAAAAAAAAAAACAAAAAAAACTGTGGATGGAGTAGGTCTTCAAAAAAACCTTTTCGTTCTGTTTCATTTTGGGAAAATTGGCTGGTTGAAATAAAGTGTTAAAGTTGATTTGGTTTAAAACGAAAACCCAGATACCGCTTTCGGTTCTGTTTTATTTGTCCTCCTTTTGAGGTTAAAAATTTAAAAAAGGTTGCCAATAAACCCGCAGCATGAAATTTTAAAAGTAAAAGAGGACTTTGGCCCCTTTTAAGGCAACAAATTTTTTATCTTCTTTAAAGTCATTGACGCACTTTTTAAATAATACCAAATTTGGGTTTGCGCTCTGCAGCCTCAATATTTTCCGATTGACTTGATATTTTTTAAAAGGTTATTAGTTTGGATGTGGTGCATTTTCAAATTTTTTGGGTTTTCTGCCTCAAGCAGAAAATCCCCGTTCGGTTTTTATGTTTTTTTTCTTTTATTATTATTATTTGCCTCCTTTGAGGTTCAAAATGACTTTGGCCCTTTTGAATGTAACATTTTTTCTTATATGATTTTGTGTTTTAATAATGCTACAAAATTGATTTTGCGCTTGCGTGACATTTCAAACCGGCGCTTGATAGTTCACAGAAAGGTAAATTAGGTGTTGATGTGCTACTTAATTAAATTTTAAAAATTTCCAAAAGCTCGAGGTTTTTAAGCCAAAATCGAGATTCGAAAATTTGGCTTAAAATCATAATTTCGTATTACAAGCCCCTAGGTGCTAGAAGCATGAAAAAAGGCGCAAAAGGGCTTTTAAAAGGGGGCTTCTTCGATTCCATGACAATGACGTGTATTAGTATTTAACTCAGAAGTAATAAGCAATTTTCATTAGAAATAAAGGGTTTTTGGCCCCGCAGGCTTTATTTTTGATCGATTTTTCAGTAAATTTCAATAAATGTGCAACCCTTTTGTCCCTCGAATTGGTGGGATCCGTTTTCCGCAAAATCATGATTTTGGTTTATTTCAGTTATCGTTTTTTTTTCAGCCTTAAAATATTCAAAAACAATAAAAAAATTTTAGGAGAACTATGGGATAATTGAAGGCTTGAAATATCCCCAATGATGTTTTTTTGTGTCGGGGGTTTGGTGTTTAGTTTTTTTCAGAAAAACGAAAAAAGTGTTACCCCAAAGGGTTTTAATGCTTATATTAAAGAAACTTGATTTTTGTAAATAAGGGTGTGTACTTTTTTTGCGATTTTTGCAGTTTTCTAGAAGTAAATCAAACATAAAAGTGCCTAAAGTACCCATACATAAAGATGTGAAATTTTGGGAAAATTTGAAGACCTTTCTAACGGTACTTAGGTTTTTGGGAAAATTTGGGCATCATTTTAGAATTTAAAAAAAAAAAAAAAAGAAAAAAAAAAAGAATTTAGCGTTATTCTGTTTTTTTGCAGGGGTTCTAAATTTCTTCAAAAAGCCGTTATAGATAGGAGAACATAATAAGAAAGTGAAATTTGATATTGTAAGAGCTTTCTTCAAACCCAAATTTGAATTTGCCTTTTTTGATAAGGGGCTTGTCCATCGTCCGTCCTTTTAAAACCATATCAAAGTCCATCAATAATTGATAACTAAAAATGTGTGCTGTTTTAACTTTGTGGGGGGTTGCAGGGGTATTGAATGATCTTGGATTTTATTTTTGAGGTCTTATTCAAAGGGCAAGGTCACGTTTAATGTGTAAGCGTTGTCCGCACAAAAAAATAAATAAATTGAAAGGAATAAGATGATTTTTTAATGGTGGAAATTGCCCATTGTCACTTGAACCCCTTTTTGACTTTGAGGCATTTTTCAAAATCAAGGTCACAGTGACATTTAATTAAAAATCCTTTTCCAGAATTCCCTTTAGAATGAAAAATCCTTTGTTGTTAAACTTTTTGGGACATTGCCATGGCCAGTTCACGTTTTTTTTTAAATTTTTTAGGGTATTGGTAAAAGGTCAGGATCAAAGTGACATATAAAATCGTTTTTATTTGTTGCTTGAAAAGAAAAAACCCTATGTCTGTGAAATTTGGGTAGGGACTTTCCCCCACGGCCTGTATATTTGACCTATGACTTTGAGGAAATAAAGAAATTTTAAGGTCAAATGACACTTAAGATGGAGCGAAAGCCTATCTTTTGTGGGGGGAAAAACGAAACTGTTATTTTTATTATTATTTTTTTTTCCCTAAGGATTTTCATATGTTGCCATGCCTGGGAGAATGAAATTTCGGGGTATTATTCACATGCGTAATTAAAAAATTCTACACTTTAAAATGCCTATGACGCCTTTGACGTCCCCCTTGGCAATTGCTAAAAAAGTTTGTACGGGGGTCAGAGCGAATTGATTAAAACCCGATTTTTTTAAATTTTCACAAAATGGTTATAAGTTTGTTGTGCATCTCGTGTCGTTTTTTAAAAATTCGAAAACCCCAAAGGTTCTATGGCGAAGCAAATTAAAAACCCAGGACGTCAAATCGATAAATGCTAAAAAAATGGGCCCAAAAGGAGACAAAAGGTTGAATTTTGTCGTATGGTCTCCGATAGTTTTAAAAATTTTTGTGAAATGGACGTCTTGTGACGTCATATGCGTCATCAAATTTTAATTTCTAAACACAAAATTTTTATTTACTAGGCCCAAGGCAATGAAATTTTGAGTCATATTCCCCAAGAGATGTATTTTGTTTCATGATTTTTTATCTCTTGACGTATATGACGTCACCGTGAAATAAGTACAAAAGTTTGTACCGTCCTCAGCCTTAAAAATAAACCGATTTTCAAAATTTTTTCACAAAATTGTATATTAAGTTCTAGTGTGATCACGGTGTCTTTTTTTAAAAATTTCAAAAAGCCAAAGGTTTTAGCTTCCAAATTCAAACCCGGGGTCGTAAATTTTAAAAATTTTTATAAAATCGGTCTATTTGGATAAAAAGATGAATTGGGGTCGTATGGTTCGGGGAGTTTTAAACTTTGTGAAAATAAAGTCTTTTGACGTCACGTGACGTCATTTATGAAAATGTCTTTAATTTAACAAGATTTTTTTCCAAAATGTTGAAATATTGAAGGGAAATTTAAATTTTTAAAACCCGCAGTTCCGTGCTGAAATTTCGATTTCAATTTTTTTCAAAACCCTATGACGTCTATGAGTCACATTTGAAATTGAAAAGAAGATTGTCACGTCAAAAAGCTTTAAATTAATGGGCCGTTTTTATAAAAATTTTACACAGTGTGTATTTTAATTTCTTATTGTGTATCCCGGGTGCCTTTTTTTCAAAATTCGAAAAGTCCAAGGTTTTTACGAATTCAAATTCGCCCAAGGTCGAAATTTTTTAAATGCTTATAAATCATTCTATTTGAGATAGAAAAAGAGAATTTTCAGTTAAGGTCTCGGGGATCTTAAACATTTTGTAAAAATAAACGTCATATGACGTCACGTGACGTCATTATATGAAAATTATTTCTAATTTAACAAGATTATTTCTATAATTGAATTTCGGGGGACAATGAAAATTAAATGACAAATGATTCAATCTGAAATTTCGATTTCAGATTTTCAAAAACCCTATGACGTCATATGAGTCACATTTTGAAATTGACACAAAATTTTGTACACGGTCCAGAGCCTTTATTAATGGGCCGATTTTCAAAAAACTTCGCAGAATGTGTATTTATGTTTTATTGTGTATAGGGTCCGTTTTTTCAAATTCGAAAACCCAAGCTCATGGCGCACCCAGATTCAAACCCAAGGGACGTCAATTTTTAAATGCTTAAAAAAACTGTCCATTTGAGATGAAAGTTAAAAATTTTGTCGTTAGTGGGTCCTGGGTGTCTTAACAATTATGTGAAAATAAACGCATATGACGTCACGTGACGTTTTTTTAATTTATTTTTTTATTTTTTTTTCTTTTTCCCTAACTAAACGCTTTTTTAAATATGTTAAATTTTAGGGGGGGGGGAGAAATTTTTTAGGGGTTATTAGGCACTGAGGAATTTTGATTTAAATGTTGTCGTACCCTTGACGTCCATGACTCACAGCTAAAAAAGTGAAAAATGGTTTTCAGAAAAAATGAAAATTTTAGAGTTTGAAGAAAAAGTATGTTTTTTTTAACAAAAGCATCTTCGCCCCCTATGACTCATGTACGTCGAGAAAAAATATAAAAAATGGTGTTCGCGCTCTACAGCCGCCATTTTGGTCGGTTTTTCTTCAAATTTTCACGATGGTACCCTTAAACTAAGGTGTCCCTTTCCCTCCCAGCTTACCGAAATTCCCGAAAAACAAAATTTTGGGGGTGAAGTAAGATTCGAACATAGGACAAAAATTTATTTAAGGTTTAAAGAGTTTCAGAATGAGATAGAAAGTTAACTTACACAGTTTGCATTTCTGCAGTTTTCTAAAAATATTTTGAATTTTGACGTCAAAAGGACTCATAAGCATACAACGGCATCATGTCGAATCGCCCCCAATTGGGGCTTGTTTGACATGATGCCCGTTGTTCAGAATAATGAAAATTTCAGAGTTACAGTAAAGTAGCGCTTTTTGGGAAAAAGATTTTCACACCTATGCGTCACGTGACTAAGCTACAAATTGAAAAATGGTGTTGTGCTCTACAGCTGCCATTTATGATAGATTTTCTTCAAATTTTTACGATGGACATCTTGAAATAAGGGGAATATTTTTGTCAGCTAACCTTAATTCCGAAAAACCGAAACGTGGCTGAAGTAAGAAACGACAAAAGACCAAAGATTTCATTTAGGGTTTTAAAGAACTTCGGGATGAGAAAAAAATTGAAAATTATCAGTTTTCAGTTCTGCAAAATTTTTCTACATTATTTTTTAGTGGACGTCATATGACTTCATAAGCATACATTGCTACTTATTTTTTCTTTTTCGTTTCTAAACGCTTATTTTTCGCGGAAAAATAATTCAAATTTTTTGCATGAACATTAAATACTACCAGGGGTGAGTTTTACATGAAACTTCTATCTCCTGCTTTTTTCATTAAAATGTTGCAGAAAGTCCCATCATTCGTTTAGCGAAGACATTGTTATTTTTATTCTTTTTTTCCAACCTTTTTTATGTTTTTATTTCTTAGTTGTGAAGGGCTGGACAAAAAAAATTCTATCAACAGCACTGAAGCAATGGGATTTTTGGGAAAATTTTTATTTTTTTTTTCACAGGGCGTCACATGCGTCAGAACAAAATACTACAAAGTTGTACGCGCTGTACAGCCGTCATTTATGGACGATTTCTGGAAAAGTTTTTATTTAAAACCCCAGTGCAGGGATTATATAGGTTGCCCAAAATTCGAAAGAACTAAGGGTTTTATGGCGAATCCAAAATTTGAACAAGGGCGTCAAATTTCAAATCCATATAAAATCGATTCTAGATGAGATAAAAAGTTGATATTTGGCGAGATTACATGTCTCTGTGTTTCCTTTGCATTTTGTAAAGATGAACGTATATGACGTCATATGACGTCATCAAGTTGTATAGAATTTCGATTTCTTGATATCAATTTACTCATGTTGCAAAGGCTCATAGACAATGAAATTTAATGTCCTATGTAGGTAGTCATGAACATTTGTTTCCCAATGTTTAAAATTTTCATATGACGTCACATGACGTCAGAACTAAAATAGCTACCAAAGTTTGTACGCGCTGTACAGCCGTCATTTATGGACGGATTGGCATGGAATTTTCACACAAGTTTATATTACGACCTCATTGTGCAGGATTATTTAGGTTTGCCAAGATTCGAAAAACAAGGTTCTATGGCGAATCCAAGATTCGAACCAAGGACGTCAAATTTCAAACCCCATATAAAAACGTTTCTAGGTGAGATAGAAAGTTGATATTTGGCGAGATTATATATCTCTATGTTTTCTTTGCATATTGTAAAGTTTGAACGTCATATGACGTCTTTATGACGTCATCAAGTTGTATAGAATTTCCGATTTCTTGATGTAAATTTTTCTCATGTTGCAAAGCTTCATAGACAATGCAAATAAAATGTCCTTTGTACATAATCGGGAAACTTTTAGATTCAATGTTTAAAATTTTCATATGACGTCAAAATGACGTCAGAACTATTAATAATTACCAAAGTTTGTCCGCTCTGTAACGCCGTCATTTATTGATAGATTGGCATGGAATCTTCACAGAAGTTATATATTACACCTCATTGTGCAGGATTCTATAGGTTTGCCAAGATTCGAAAGAACTAAGGTTCTTATGGCGAATCCAAGATTCAAAACCAAAGGACGTCAAATTTCAAATCCATATAAAAACGTTTCTAGGTGAGATAGAAAGTTGATATTTGGCGAGATTATATATCTCTATGTTTCCTTTGCATTTTGTAAAGTTTGAACGTCATTTGACGTCATATGACGTCATCAAGTTGTATAGAATTTCCGATTTCTTGATGTCAATTTTCCTCACGTTGCAAAGCTTCATAGACAATGCAATTAAATGTCTTTTGTACGTAATCAGGAACATTTAGATTCTTTGTTTAAAATTTTCATATGACGTCACATGACGTCAAAAACTATTAATAATTACCAAAGTTTGTCCGCTCTGTTCAGCGTCATTTATTGATAGATTGGCATGGAATCTTCACAGAAGTTATATATTCGACCTCATTGTGCAGGATTCTATAGTTGCCAAGATTCGAAAGAACTAAGGTTCTATGGCGAATCCAAGATTCGAACCAAGGACGTCAAATTTCAATCCATATAAAACGTTTCTAGGTGAGATAGAAAGTTGATATTTGGCGAGATTATTTATCTCTATGTTTCCTTTGCATTTTGTAAAGATGAAGGGTCATATGACGTCATCAAATTGTAGAGAATTTCCGATTCTTGAATGTCAATTTACTCATGTTGCAAAGGCTCATAGACAATGAAAATTTAATGTCCTATGTAGGTAATCATGAACATTAAGATTTAATGAGTAAAATTTTCATATGACGTCACATGACATCAAAACTTAAAAAAGCTACCAAAGTTCATCTGCGCTGCACAGCCGTCATTTTTGGACGGTTTTGGCATGGAATTTTCACAGAAGTTTTATTACGACTTCATTGTGCAGGATTATATAGGTTTGCCAAAATTCGAAAAACACCAGGTTTGTCATGGTTTGCAGTGCAGAAAACCCCATCTTTTGTTCAAAAAAAAAGAAGTCTAGTTATTCTTATTATTCTTTTTTTTTTCTTCCTCTTATATTTGTGTTAATATCGATGGGGTTGCCCTTGGCCAGAACAACGAAAATGTTATGGTATATATTTCAAACCATGAGCTTTCGGATGCATTGAATTTCATATTTTATATAAAAGTCATATAACGTCAGATTTGACGTCAGGTGAAAAAGTTTGTACGCGGTCTACAGCCATTATTTCTGGATTGATTTTAATCAAAATTTTATAGAATGTGTATGTTCGATCTAGTTGCATCCACGTGTCCGCTTTTCAAATTCGAAAAGGCAAAATTTTTCTTTGGCGAATCCAAGATTCGAACCATTGACGTTTAAATTTCAAATGCGTATAAAATCGCTTTTCAAATGAACTAGAAAAAAGTATTTGAACAGAAATAATTCTCAAGGGTTTCTTTAAATTCTTTGAAGATGAACGTCTTATGACGTCATATGACGTCATGAAGTGAAAAGTAACTTTTTATTTTTACGCGTTAATTTTTATATGTTGAAAACGTCCCAGAACCTTGAAAATTTAAAAGCAAATGCTTCCGATAGAACATTTTGCATTTCTATAATTTTCATTTGACTATGACGTGTTTTGACGTCAAACTTGATGTCGTCTAAAAATGTTTGTACGCGCTCTACAGCCATTATTTCTGGGCCGATTTTCATTAAAACTTCACAGAATGTGTATTTTAGAGTCTCCTTGTGCATCCCGGTTCCGTTTTTTTCTCAAATTCGAAAATGCAAAGGTTTATGTCGGATCCAAGATTCGAACATTGACGTCAAAATTCAAATGCATATAAAATCGCTTACAAATGAGCTAGAAAGAAAATATTTGGACAGAATATAAGTCTCAGGGGTTTCTTTAAATTTTTGAAGAATAAACGTCATATGACGTCATATAACGTCATGAGATGAAAAGTAATTTCTAAATTTCACGTGTTAATTTTTATATGTTGTACACATCTGAGCACCTTGAAAATTTAATAGCTTATAATCTTTTTGATAGAACATTTTGCATTTCAATAATTTTCTTTTGAATATGTCGAGTTTTGACGTCAAACTTGACGTCGTCTAAAAATGTTTGTATGCGGTCTACAGCCATAATTTCTGGATCGATTTTCATCAAAATTTCACAGAATGTGTATGTTAGAATCTAGTTGTGCAGCACGGTGTCCGTTTTTCCAAATTCGAAAAATGCAAAGGTTTTATGTCGGATCCAAGATTCGAACCATTGACGTCAAATTTTAAATACGTAAAAATGTTAAGTTGAATTAGAAATCTAATATTTGAAAAGTAAATAAGTCTCTAAGAGTGCTTTACATTCTATGAAGATGAACGTCATTTGACGTCATATGACGTCATAACGTCAAAAATAATTTTCTGATATATACGCGTACATTTAAATATGTTGTTAACTTCCCAGGACCATGGAAATCTAATGGTATATACATCAATCGATGAACTTTAGAATGCAATGTAATTCATATTAATGTGCGTTATATCACGTCAGATTTGACGTCAGGACAAAAAGGTTTTACGCGGTGTACACCATTATTTTTGGACCGATTTTCATCAAAATTTCACAGAATGTATATGTAACGCTCTAGTTTTATTTACGTTACTTATACATATCAGTTGCAGCATTGCGTTACCCATAATCCTTTGAGCGTTTTGACGCATGTCATTTAGACCGTTGTTGAAACATTGCAATTTCCGACTTTATTGTTGCATCAATCGATAAATGTTGTACAAGCTATATTCCAAATTGATGATAAATGATAACCTATGTGAAAATATATGTTATAGTACAATGTAATTTAATTGCCAGCTTGAGATACCATGAGCGTGTATAAGTGTAGACGTTTGAAACAAAATGATCAACACATGTCATCCGTTCAAGACGCTGCAAGAACACGTGAAATGTTGGAAATTGGACATCATATAAGGAAGTGACATGAGAAATAAGAATTAATTTATACCGTTCTTTCATGCACTTCTGCAGTTAGTCCCAATCACTTCATTGCTTTTTAGCTCACCTGATCACTTGTGAGCTTTTTTTTCAGTTTTGGCCGAATCTTCATGAAATTTGGCCAGGATGTTTGCTACATGATATCTCGGATGAATTTGAAATAGTATCACTCGGATCAAAAACTAGGTCATCAGGTCAGATCTTAGAAAAACAACCTTGTGAACACCATAGAGGCCACAGATTTAGCCTAACCTTAATGTAATTTAGTCAGAATGTTTGTCAAATCTCGGATGAATTCAAAACTGGGGCACATAGTCACCAGGGCAAATTTGAGAAAAATCTTGTGAACACTCTAGAGGCCTACATTTTTGTCCCAGTCTTCATTAAACCTGAAAAGAATGATGACCTCATGAATTCCCAGTTGAGTGCAAATTCACGTAGGATCAAAATCTAGGTCATTTAGTCAAATGTTAAAAAAACACTTAAGATGCTACATTTTTTGTCATCATGCCTTACACAGAAATCTTACTCAGGTGAGCGACATAGGGCCATCTAGGCGCTCTTGTTTCTAAGAAACGATTAATTTTTTAAAAATAACATAAAGAACACTATTTTAAGAATGATGCAATGCGGTTCTAATGTATGCAGATCTTAATGATCGGATTATCAATTATTTAAGTTATTTGTCGAAGGGTAGTAATTGACATGAACATCTTTTTGCAGATTTTTGCCTTTCTTTTGGGGGGTGGGGGACTTTCTATATCTAAAAAAACCATAACATATAAGTTTGAACATGAAGTAAGTGAATGTTTGAATTCAGAAGACTAACGGTGCCTAGTTTTTTTAAGATCGGACATTATATAAGGAAGTTACATGAAAATAAGAAATTCCGAAAATCCGTTTTATACTTGTGCTTCTGCAGTTTATCTCACATATTATTCTAAATTTTATTTCTATAACATTAAAGGTATAATGTGATACAACAAATTATTGTAATGCTCTGTGACCCCTTTAATTCATATTCAATTCAATTAAATTATTCAATTAAAATATAAGAAAGAAAAAATTTGAAAGAAAGGAACTTGTATACCTATTAGCATGTAAAAGTAATAGTGATACTTCATTCCTTTGTAGAATACCAAGTTCGAGTATTATTGTAGTCATCTTAAAGATGATTCCTGAAAAGCTAGCAGTATGAAATTAAATCTAATAACAAAGCCACATATTCCCTATTGAATGCATTGACATTAAATTTCATTTATATCATATGACGTCACAGATTTCATCTGCTATTTATATAATTTTGCACTCTAAAGCTGTCAATTCGGCGCGGATTTTCTTCAATTTTTGAAGATGGTGTATCTCAGAATAGTAAATGAGTATGATTAGGTTTGACATGGTTTGCAGTGCAGAAACATGACATAATTATGTTTGTTTGGTTTATCTAAATATATATTTTCTCTTTAAAATAAAATGTCTTAGAGTATATAATCCATACTTTATGTTAGTGTCTTTTGTTCACTATTGTTAAATAAAAAAAAAGACAATGAAAATAATAAATAACATCAATGACATAATATACACTTATTATTCAATAAAATGGATATAAAGTAATATTGGGGGTATCATTTACTTTAACTTGTTAAACGTCGATCGGTTAACAAGTTTCTTACAACTTATACTAATCCTTCTCGACATTTCTTGGCTGGACCAGTACTTTGCGTTTGTGAAGGTCATGACAACTTTTGCCTCAACGGGGTTCAAAAGAAATCACACCCGTTATGACCACATTCGGGCACATTACCATTGTACCACTGCATCCACTTTTTAATGGGACAAAAAGAAATATGCAAATAAAATAAAACTATTTTCCCCAAAGTTTTGAATAATCATTAATATAGAAGTAGCATCAAGATAACAACCACAAGACACAATGCACTATTTTACGGATAAGCTTTATCAGGGATTTGGATTAAAAATCTAGTTGTAAGGTCTGGTCATTATTATCATGGGTGTAATATTCAAATCCAGTAAAACGTCACCCTAAGATATATAACTTAAACTAATCAGGAAATTTACATTAGCGTGAAATACGTGGGGTTATCTTGATATACATTACGATATCAGTGTATTCATCCTCTGTTGGGCAATGAAGCAGTGAATTAAAAAAAAAAAAAAATTTTTTAATTTTTTTTTTTTTGGTTTAACCTGTATGACATTCTATTCAGTTCCCTTTTCAATTGTAATTACTAGGTGTACAATTGTATGCCTTTTATCTGTCTAAATCACAAGACTGAAACAGCTGATTCATTGTATATTTGTGCTTGTAAGATTATATATGGAAAAAAATTAATTGTATAAACACCTTAAAAATACTTGTATGATTGAATTGTATATACGTTACCATAGAATATTTTATCATTTTCTAACATACACAATGTATATGTTTAAAATATATCATAAAATATGCTATAATAAATTATCGTGGCATGTATCTGTATAAGATAGACGAGTCGCAAGCCGACATTTTATAATTCATTTTCTATACAGGCTATAATTCAGAAATTCAAGGTAAAATCAAATGACCTGAATTGTTTTAATAAGGCTAATGGTACTCTAGGGCCACCATGGCCCTTTTCTTTCATGTTCAGATGTAACAGTGAGGAAGCCTTCCAGCTGGCTTGCGGTAGGTCGGTGGTTTTACCCGGATGCCTCCGTGCATTCGGGGTCTTCCTCCACCTGTAATTAGCTGGACGTCGCTATATAAATGAAATACTGTCGAAGCGACGGTAAACTCAAATAGTCAAGTCAAGTCAGATATAACAAAGACAAGGTGAGATTCGGAGGTATTAGTTACCTTAGGTGATAGCTATAGTCAGATATTAACTTTAACCTAGCGTTTGGTGCACGTTTGAGAAACAAGTCTCATATTACCGGAATGATTATACTTGTAACGGTTTAGTGATGCATGCAGATATGGTTATTTATAAACAGTTCAGTGACATGGCGTAAACTTATGCAGACGCTTGCAAACAAAACTCTCATATTACATAAATACTACGCGTAAGGGTAGTTTTCAATGTGTCCCAATGCTTCCCTGCCCAAAGGAGTTTGAAATACTCTGGTATTGTAATGTCAGTATATATAACCCACACATATTGCATGCTCATGTAAATTTCCTGTTCATTTCAAGTTATTTATCTTAGGGTAACGTTTTACTGATACACGATAGCAATCTTGAATTTAAATAGGTTCACCTGTAAAATGTAAAGATAAAACAGCTAGCATTGTTCTATGTGGTGGTTAATGGTTATATTGTTGTTGCTTCTATATTATACAACGAAGCTTATCCAAATATTTTAAATTCGGGTACCAATAAATTTTCTTTTTGTGTCATCGGTGCACTTAAGAATACATGACACTTCCAATATTACTTTTAGTCATTAAACAGAACAACTATGATCTATTCTGGACCGATTTTCATCGAAATTTCACAGAAGTGTATGTTAGGCTCTAGTTGTGCATCCCGGTGTCCGTTTTTTCAAAATTCGAAAAGGCAATGGTTCTATGGCGAATCCAAGATTCGAACCATTAATGTCAAATTTCAGATGCATATAAAATAGCTTCCAGATGAGGTAGAAAGCTGATATTTAGACAGAACATAAGTCGCTACGTCTTCTTTATATTCTAAGGAGATGAACGTCATATATGTTGTAAAGTACAAGCACCTTGAACATTTATTAGCATATTTGCTTTACATAGTTAATTTTGTATTTCAATGATTTTCATTTGCTAATGACGTGTTTTGACGTCAAACTTGACAAAGTCTAAAAATGTTTGTACGCGGTCCATAGCCATTATTTCCGGATGAATTTCATCAAAATATCACAGAATGTGTATGTTACGTTCTATTTGTGCATCCCGGTGTCCGTTTTTCCAAATTCGAAAAGCAAATGTTTGATGGCGATTCAAAGATTCGAAGCATTGACGTCAAATTTCAAATACGTATAAAATCGCCTCCAGATGAGGAAGAAAGCTGATATTTTGACAGATTAAAAGGCTCCAAGTGTGTTTTACATTCTATGAAGATGCACGTTATTTAAAGTCATATGATGTCATAAGGTGAAAATTTCTGATATCTACGCGTTAATTTATTATGTTGTAAAGTTCCAGCACTATGGAAATTATTGGCATAAACATGAAACCATGCGCTTTTGAATGCAATGAATTTCATATTCATGTGACGTCATATAATGTCAGATTTGACGTCTGGACGAAAAGGTTTTACGTCGTCTACAGCTATGTGGTCTCATAAGGCCAATTTTTTTTTTTTTATTATTGAAATTAAAACGGTTTTTAAAGCCTGAAGGCCTTAGGTTTTGCTTGATTTGGATGAATTCTTACTGAAGGTGCAGCATTTGATCCTTTGGAAACAATGTCACTTCCATTTCTGTTGCTTTATATCATGAATGTCTATAAAGCTAGACGAATTATGTGACAATCGAATTGTAGGCTTTTCCAATAAATTTGTTTTGGTACATACATGTAGCTTATAGAAATAAGTCAAGATAAATGAAATTGATATAAAAAAGATTGATTTAAGTTACTTTTGCCATATCCTCCAGGTTAAACGGCTTATTTTTCAAAGTTTATGGGAGTAATGGCCATAAAAAGGCAAGTTAAAGACAGGAATTTGATATCTTTTTAATTTTTTCGCTTTAAGTGTTTGACAATGTTAGCAGAAAGTTCTATCATTCGTATGAACGAATGAAAATCTAGTTAATTCTTGGATTTGGTTGAAAATGAGGAATAATAATAATAAGAAGAAGAAGAAACATAACAAACCCTATACGTTTTCCGCAGGTTTGCGGAAAGCCGTAAAAAAAAAAAAAAGTTTACATTTTCAAAAATAAGATTTTTATTTTTTCATGACGTGTGGTCGGATAGACCTGAAATTTTACAGAGGGCTTAATTTAGGATGTAGATGTGCACCTATGAATTCAAATTCCAAATTTCGAAAAGGTCAAAAATTTATGGCAAAACCGAGTTTCGAATTTTGGTCTGTAATCTTATTTGTTACAAATGCCCCTAATGAGTTAGAAGTATGAACATTTGACAGCATGCTTGCTAAAATGTCTCTCTTATATTTTGTGACGTCTGAAGTCATTTGACGTCATATCCGCCCACGTCTTTGTGTATATACTTGGACGTTAGAGAAAATGGTCGACCCGTTATTGCTAAACACAACGCGAAATACTAGTATCCATTAAACTTATATTTATTATATTAACGGTTTTAAGTCCTGCAAGATTTGTTTTACCATTTTACACGAAACTTTCAACCACATAGTGTCCCATAATGCATGATTACCGTTTCCGGAAATTGCAAAGGTCAGAGTCATTTATCAATTACCGTTGTTTTTTTTTCCTTCGGCCTTATATATATAAATATATATATATATTATATATATATATATATAATATATATATATATGAGGTTATTTCTGACTATCTGACTATAACTAGAATTATCACTAAAGAATAACTGATACCCCCGCTCCTATCCTTGAGTCATTCGAGAGGTCAAGGTCACATAGCGGGTAGAGCTAAGTCGAGTGGCGAAGCTAATCTATTGTAAAAAAAAGTCCCATTATTTTAATATCGAGTGTCACATTAATATGAATAATCCCGTAAATGCTTGGGTTCTTCCTAGATATATACGATTTTGGCAAATATGATTTAACTAATTGTATATGTTTAATATATTGATAAAGTGTATTCCCAAACTAAGCAATGAAATTCATGTAAAGGAAAAATCCACCCTTAAGCAAACTCTGATATATTAGAACATTACAGCTGACCAATGACTGCACTCCTTTGTCAAATACAAGTTCAGATAGTACCCTGTGTGGTTTTGGCAATTCAATCAATGTAATCCGCGAGTATCTCCCTTAATGTCGATCATGTCAAGTATCGCGAGTATCACCCTTACTGTAGATCAGTCTCAGTATTCTGTTAAAAGTATAGTCGACAATATCAACTATTTGTCCCACTGTGTCAGCTAACCACTGACCCAAATACCCCACATGTTTTTAAATGTACTGCCCCTGTAACAATATTAAAAGACTGCACTCTGGAACATTCTATGTATAAACTCGGTGCAGTAGATATGAAAACTCATCAGAGACTAACTCCCCGTGACCAAATAACAGTGAGTTACTGTTTTTACAACTCTTGAATAAAGTGATTGTTTAAGGATTAACTGTTTTAAAGTTATTACTAAGATATCTGCATAGCATGGTTAAACCATTACTATAATATGAAAAATGCATATTGCACTAGATATGCATGTATTATAAAGCTATATACATAATATTGAATGTCTGCTGCATAGCAACTCAGAAATAGGAGTTGGAACCATGTTTTTTTTGTTGTTGTTTTTTTTGTTTTTTGTTTTGTATTTCAAAATATTTAGTATATTTCATTAATCCTTCATCCGATACATTTTTTTAAACGGAATTTAATTATAAAAAAAATAGTAAAAATTCTGTATCTGTTCACTTTTTCATTTTAAATTTTTGATTTTTCACGTAATTCATGTATTTGTTTCTCCTCTTCATAAGAAGGAAAAAAATTTGAACTGAATTGAATATTTTTAGACGGATATAGTGTTTGCACTCTGCAACATCCCGTTGACATGGGGGGGCTGATACCCACCCAGCACATTATCCTGACACCGGGGGAATTACCCTTATCTAACCCGCCAAACAAAGGAAGCAAGCCGGTTCCGTTTTTTTCACGATTTTGGGGTATGTTGCGGCCGGGGTTGAAATATAAAAAACGTCTAAAAACGAAGGGGGAACATACCCAAAGATGTCTTCTGTATTTCCCACAGCATAGTTTTAAAAAACATTTTTTACCTTTCCTTGACATAAAATTGACAAACCCTGCCCAACCAAACGTTCGGGGGGGTTTTTTCATGCATGGCATGGCGCCCCCTTTTCCAAAGGGGGTTTTGGTGCGTCCAATTTTTTTCCCAATGTGTTCATAGACTTCAATAACTTCCTGACAGCCAAATGTTCGGGGGCAGAAAGGGAAATAACATCTTTTTAATTTTTATTTTATTTCTATTCAGAAAAAATTTATGTTTTAAATAATGTTATTATCTTTATGTTCGAAATCTCGGGGCGTAATTACCGTTGCAAAATCAAAAGTTAAATTAAAATTTTAAATTAATTTCCTTTTTACATCATTTAAAACATTGGGGGGCATTTCTTTTTGTAAATTTTCGGTAAAGCAGAAAAACCTAAAAAACCGCACTTTTCTTTTTCAGTTTTTTTGACCAGGATATAAATACCCGCTGTAAAAACAAAAAAAAAACATTTACTTAAGTGCTTCGGGGCTTTCTGCATTATTTTCATTCCCCATTTATAATTTTTTTTACATGGTGTTTGCATTACAGATACCCCCTTTTTTTTTGCTCCATTTTACCGATGTCCCCCCCCTTTGGGCTATAAAACATACTTAGCTGTTACACAAAAAAAAAAAAATTGCTATTTTTATCCGCCCGATAAAACGGGGGAAAGAGGGGATGTTCGGGGAAAAAAAAACCCTTAAAAAAGTACAATGTAAAAAAACCACTGCCGATTATTTTAAACGTCACACCAATTTTTTAATTACAACTCAATGACAAATAGAGAACGGTAAATGACAGGTAAAAAAAAAACGACACTCCCGCGCACGCCGAAAAAATTGCAATGAGAAGCAACTATCAAATTTGACTGCTTCATAAAAAATGATAACGTACGAGGCAATCTTTTAGTACAGTATTCAGTCAATAAATTTTTTTTTTTTTTGTTTGGGTTGTAGGGAAAATCGTTTTGGTTTTGCTTATCCAATCCTGGGCCCTTTTTTCGAATTAAAACTTTTGTCCCAGCATTTCGAATAACCGGGGACTGTATGTACAAAATAACCCGTATTGTTTTTAAAAATACCACAGATAACCATTTGAGTTTGCAAAACTGTTTTTCCCCCAAAAAGGGGACACATATGTAGACTAAACCAATACCTAAATTTTTCATTTTTGTTTGACCTGTAACTTCTTTATGAACTCCAGTCTAAAACGTCATACCATTTAGTTTACTAAAAATGGCATCAAAAAAATCAAGTCCTTAAAAGCTAGTGCAATAAGTTCAAGCCCTTTCCACCGTGACGACGATCTTTGTTTTGAATCGCAACCCCTTAAATACGAAACCCCAAATCTAAACAATTAACTGATAAAAAGGCAATTTATTTTTTATTTTTGGGGGCAACCAAATGTTTTATTTTTGGCGTTATGTTTAAAGGTGGAAGAATGAAGACCCCTACTGTTTTAAATCTTTGTTTTTTCGTTGGTCCGGGGGGCACGGGGTAAATGTTTTTCACATTGAATAAAAAAACAATCTTATAATTTATCTTATTTTTTGTGCACAAGATCTTCCTTTTTTAAGCCCAGAAACTGGCTGCAGAGATGTGTTTGCTACATTTAAATAAGGTTTAAAAGGAAAAATTGTTTTTCCCCAATCGACGTAAAAAAAAAAAAGTTTAAAAAAAAAAAATTCAGCCCAAAGGTTGAACGATTAACATGAAAAAAAAAGTTTTTTTTTTAAATTCCTGCTATAAATATTTGGTTTTTAAAAATTTTTAGAAAATTTTTCAAAAATTATGAAATTAATTGCGAACACTCGGTTTGCACCTTTACCACAACCCCCCCATCCAAATATGAAATAAGGGTCCGTAATTGTAGGGCCGGGGATTTCCCGTCCCCAAAACCGGGCAGGGCCAGTGCGGGGGTGTTTTTTTTTCAAGGGGGATGGGTAGATCAACGCCACCCGGGCGCATGCACCCGCTGAGAGCATGGCCGCAAAGAGACAGGTTCGACATTTAACTATAAATAATGGCCCCCTAAGTTAGATACTACCGTATTTTTTTCGATTTTTTTCCCCCAGGGTTTGAGTGGAAAAGGAACAATTATGGAAGGTGTATTTTTTAAGTTTACCTTCTTTTGCAATTAAGGTTTTTTCAAGTTTTTTTCATTTTTACCGTGCTTAATTTTTTTTACAAAGCTAATTTAATTTTTCAAAAAAGATTAATTACAATTTTGAAAAAAAGTTCAGAAAATTAATCCTTTAAACAATAAGTTTTTTGTTCCCATAGGTGGAAAGTTTCTAAGTTTTAGGGAAAAAAAAACGTTTGTAAATTACAAAAATTTTTTAAATGTAGATTCTATTTTAGTTTTTTCACTTGTCATTTTTACTTTTAATTAAGATGTTGAAATCTTTTAGCCCCGATAAAATTCTGAGGACTGAAGTTTCTTTTTCCCAATTGCCTTATCAGGGGGTGGAAGTTACGCGTAATCTAGATCGAAAAAAAAATATAAAATAATTTTCTTTTTTTCGTTTTTTTGGGGCTAGATCGAGCTCAAAACCCTTGAAAAAAAACCAAATAAAAAGGTTTTAGCTGGATCGTAGATCGACTCAAAAAAAAAATTTTTAAAAAAACACGGAATGGTTGGCTGGGTCTAATTGACTCAACCATTGAAATAAACCAATTAGTTGGGGGGCGGTCGTAGCGTAGCTCAACCCTTGAAAATTTTTGGGAAAAAGTTTTAGCTGGGGGCCGAAAAGATCGTAGCTCGACCATTAAAACCCTTCATAGAATGGTTGAGCTGGGGGCCGTAGATCGTACTCTTCATTCAAAAAAAACCAAAATAAAATGGTTGAGCGGGGTCGAAATCGAGCTAACCTTTTGAAAAAGTTTTATGGAATGGGGTTATCTGGGGTCGTAGATTGTAGCTCAAAAAATGAAAAAAAAACCCCAATTATAGTTGGTTAGCTGGATCGTAGATCGTAGCTCAACCATTGAAAATGTTGAGGAATGGTTGATCTGGGGTGTAGATCGAGTTTGACCTTGAAAAAAAATTTCAGGAATATTTAGCTGGGGGCAATCGTAGCTCACCATTCAAATAAAAAACCATTAAAAAATGGTTGAGTGGGGGCGTAGATCGTAGTCAACCCTTTTCAAAAAACCAAAATAAAAAAGGTTGAGTTTTTTCGTAAAAATCTACTAACCCATTGAAAAAAACCAAAATTTAAAAGGTTGACCTGGTCGTAGACGAGCTCGACCATTGAAAATTTGATGGAATGGTTGAGCTGGTATGATGTCTCGACCTTGAAACTTTATGAAATTTTTGGCTGGGGCTGACGTAGCTCAATCATTTTTAAATAAAACCCAAAATTGGTTTTGAGGGGGTGGGGGGATCGGGGGCCGCCATTGAAAAATTTAACCAAAATAAATGGTTGACCTGGTCCGTTAAAATCGTAGCTCAACCATTGAAAATGTTGATTGGAATGGTTTAGCGGGTCGTAGATCGTAGCTCGACCATTGAAAAGGGTTTATGGAATGGTTGAGCTGGGTCGTAGATCGTGCTCAACCATTGAAATAAACCAAGATTAAGGGTTTGGGATCTGGATCGTAGATCGTATTTTTAGTCGCGTCGGTTATTTTGTACTCGTCTGGAAAAATGAACTTGCCGGGAAAAAATATCTGTCGCTTTTTGTTTAGTATTAGTCGTAAACTAGTTATATATTTGTCTTCTTTTGTCGGGATTATTGTACTTTTTTGGAAAATTGCAAATTAGTCAGAAAAAAGTTCGCATAATCAACCAATATTACTTTGGTCGGGAAACTTTTGTTCTTCGGGAAATATATTCTCGTCGGGAAAATTGCATTTGTCGGAAAAAAATGCTTCGTCGGGAAAAAAATTTCCGTCGAAAATCTTTGAACTTGTCGGTAATATTCTCGTTCGTCGTTAAAGTTTTCCGTCGGAAATTTTCTGTTTCGTCGGGAAAAATTATATGTCGGAAATTTATTATTTTAGTTGTGAAAAAAATTGTATTTTGTCGGGGGTTAATGTACTCGTCGGGAAAA
>CM037780.1:21651418-21688496 GCA_021229015.1 Solen grandis | reverse complement strand
TAGTTGTCATCTAAACAAAAAATTGGTGCCTAACCTTACCTCTAAGTATAGGCATTTTCTACCAATGAAAATCATGATAATCATCATATGGTCTTATCTACTTGCGTCTTCAACCGTATGTAGGTCAAAGAAGGTTAAGACAACCTGCACGAATATTACTTATAATGCTTTTGATATTGTTAAAACATTACTATAATAAATTTTCAGTCCTGACGCACTTGAAAGTTCAAGAAGTGACGATGAAGATGAAAAGGCCCCCTTTTTCAGTAGCAGTAATTTGAAGAAAAACAAGAGCTTTTATTCAGACAGCTGAAAATAGTTTTGTTAATCACTGGAACTTTATTATCATCAGTAAGTATCTTAATGCAAGTATGTTGAGCAATAAATAGTAATTTTTATAATTGAAAATATTCCCTTACATATAAAAAATATAATATAATTATAATTATATTAAAAAATATACATATTTAAATTTAACAGGACTGTCGTCTCGTGGCCTTTCGTTGAGATCGAAAGGTGGGTGGAGCTAGATGCGCAAAGAAAAAAGTTACTCCAAACGAAAAAATGCCCAGTCGAATAGATATGCATTGATGTCGCTTATATCAGTAACCATTTTTACCAAGAAGTTAAAAACATAAAGATGTGAATATGGATTTCTTTTACCGTGTCCATCGCGAAATTTATTAGATTTTTTGTTACAGGGAACCCAAATAATCAAGCAAATGATAAGACTGGTCATGCATGAAATTTATTTCAAGTCACGTGACATTATTATAATTTTTATCAAAATAATCTCTACACAGAAAGTTTTGATGTTCTGCTTGAACGGAGGATGCTAAATTGTTAAATTTAGAACTTAATGAGTTTTGTTTAGCAAAATTATACGATGAGTTCTCTGAATAAGTAAATATTCTTTTCAAATATCGCTTATGTCTACTAGTTTTAATCTTGAAAATGATTTAGAGATTATTAACGGAGATTTTTCTTCGTTAAGTAAGTGCTTAACGCTCTGACGTCGCAATCTCAACACTTCACCAGCCGAATGTTAAATTTTAAATAACGAAAAAAAGTTAGTCAACTAACCCCCAGTCGAAAACGCCCATTTAATAATTTAAATAACGACTCTAAACCAAAAGCCGTGGTTGTGAAGCACAAGAAACCCTGTTTAAAACCCCAATTCCTCAAATAACCAAAACCCTGCGCATAATGATGTATGTGCTACATAAACGTTACAAACTGGCATTCATAATTATTGTAAAGAAAATATCTATCTCAGCTCCAGTGAACAGTGTCCTACCTCAGATCTAGTACCCCTTTAATATTTCAAATCTTATTTACCTCGAAATGGCTTTCTGAAATGATGTAGTTACTTATTTTCACAATTATGTATTACATGTCCATGAATCCATTTCATGCATATAATCATTTTCCTTCTCTTCATACACTTCATACTCACAGATCCAATCATTGCTGTCTTTTTAGCTCACCTGAGCACAACGTGCTCATGTTGAGCTATTGTGATCGCCTTTTGTCCGGCGTCCGTCCGTCCGTGCGTGCGTGCATGCGTCCGGCGTCAACATTTCCTGTAAACAACATCTCCTCTTAAACCGCTGAATGGATTTTGACCGAACTCTACAGGAATTATCCTTATTATGCCCTCTATCAAAGTTGTTGAAATTATTTTGATTGGTTGAAAAAGTAGGTCACAGGAGCTTAAAAAAGATTTTAAAAATGCAAACTTTGAAAATCTTCTGCTGCAAAACTGCAAGGCCTAGCGCTTAAATAATTGGCGTGTATTATTGTGTAGTAGACCTCTACCAATATTGTTCAAATCATGAACCTGGGGTCAAAAATGGCCCCGTCCCAGGGGTCACTTGATTTTACATAGGCTTATATAGGAAAAAAATAGAAAAATCTTCTTCTCAGAAACCAAAAGGCCTTGAGTTTAGATATTTGGTGTTCAGCATTGTCTAATGGATCTCTACCACGTTTGTTCAAATCATGACCCTGGGGTCAAAATTGGCCCCATCCAGGGGTCATTTGAATTTACATAGGCTTATATAGGAAAAAAAAGAAAAAGAAAAATCTTCTCAGAAACCACAAGGCCTGGAATTAAGATATTTGATGTGTAGCATTTTCTAATGGTTACCTTCCAAGTTTGTTCAAATCATGGCCCTGGGGACAAAATTGCCCCGTCCCGAGGGTCACTTGATTTAACATAGACTTATATAGAAAAAAAAAACTAGAAAAATCATCTTCTCAGAAACCACAAGGCTTCGAGTTAAGATATTTAGTGTGTAACATTGCCTTATGGACATCTGTCAAGTACGTTCAAATCATGGTCCTGGGGTCAAAATTGCCCTCGCCCCAGGGGTCACTTGATTTTACATAGACTTACATAGAAAAGATTTTTAAAAGATATACTTGTCAGAAACCACAAGATCACAGGGGTTAGATATTTGGTATGAAACATGGCATTGTTGACCTGAACCAAGTTTTCAAATCATGGCCCTGGGGTCAAAAATGGTCCCACGCTAGGGTTAACTTGTTTTTATTTGACCACATGTAAACTTTTTGTGTGGAATAATTATATTGCTGTTCTTCTGCATTGGTTTTGTATTCAGTATGACTATGACGTAAAAGGCAATGAAAGCAATACTTCTCAGGTGAGCGATTCAGGGCAATCTTGGCCCTCGTGTTTATGATAGTTAACATATTTTTGCTAAATATTTATCATGATTATTTGGAATAAAACAATTAACATTTTCAGGTAAAATAGCCACATTATCTTTTCTATCAATATTTGTATTGATAAATAGATCATTCATATGTGAAATGAATTGTTGAATTTGAAATTTATGATAGGTAAAATATTTTTCTAATAGTTCCTTACTGCTTACTTTCTAGATAAAAAGAAGCAAGCATGTAATTTCAGAATTGGTAGTGAACTCGGAACTAAAATATGTACTCTCAAATGTTTTACTACTCTTCAGTTTACTGTTATTTGAACATTTTAACTACTCGTTTCAGATTTTCATCGTAATAAACAAAGAGCATAAGGAAGAATGGTATCAAATTTTAGTTAGGCAAAATGAACCCGGGACATTCAACATTTCAGGTAATGCTTTTATTTAATCATCATTTTGTTTTTTATTTGGTTTAAGTATATCTATCAAATCAGATACAAATATATCAAATTAAATACAACTAAATAGCAAATTGCAATATGACAATATATATTTTTGAGATGGGGTTAGAAACCGAAGCTTATCTAATTTTTCTTCCGTCATGATGGTAGATACATTGTATTATTTACATATAGCGGTCGTATGGTGAGATGTGAGATGAAAAACAAACAATTACAAAGTACAAAAGTGCTGCCTGATGCAGCACATTGAAATAAGCACGGCAAGAAAGAAGAACCCGTCTGATAATAAAATTTATATGCGTTAACAGGAAAGTAAATTGTTTTTTACATAACTTTTATTGAGATGTGAACCTGTTTACAGATTATATATATGTTTAATTACATAAGTATATATAGAAAACTAGTTTCAAGACTTGAAGTGAATCTTAAAATGAAGAAAGACACTCAGTATGTTTAAATATGAAAACAAAGGCCTAATATACATATGTAACTTCCCTAACCAGGGGGTTGGTGTAAAAGAGAGGGAAGTCAGTTCTCCTTCATTCATTTAATAATGTATCTACATGTCAGAGATGCAAGTACAACATGCCAACTGGTACGCTTCGCCCTGAAACATACATAGGATGATAGAAGTGATAATATCATTACCATCCCTTAAACATAGGCAGGTTCCTGTGTAGCATACCAGTACTTATAATATAAAATACCACATTCTGCAAGTATTTACAGTTTTACACTCCAGAGGATATATAAGTAAACATGACTAAGCAACAGTACTATACTGAACGCCTGTACTGCACTGCTGAACATAATAACACAGCTTAACAATTTGTTTCAATACAATACATATACTTACAGACAATGTGCTTGTCTTGGCAATGCTGCTACTCTCTCGCAACCTCACTTCAAACCTCAAGGTGCTGTGGAAACAATAACATTAGCATGATAGTTAAAAACACGGTGAGAATATTAGCAATGTCAGTCGTTATTTCAGTAAGTCACGTCAGTCTCACTTCAGCGATAAATTACCAATAATGAACAGGATAAATACGAAATACAACAGCGAGACCACTTACCAACTGAAGGTACAATGTGTCACCAAAGTTAAATACTGAGCAACTGATGAAAACGAAGTGGACAGTTGACTGTCCTGCGTGTAACTGACCAATTTGAAATTGACAGCACCTGTGACGTAAACTTTAGACGGGTCTACCTACTGATTTACAGGAATAGGACTATTAAACAGTGAACTAACAAAAATATACAGAAAACTAGCAAAAAGGACCATTAATTACCGGAAATGCAAAATAAGGCAAATAATACCCTAGTTACATTCTCCCCCTCAACTAAAATGTCGTCCCGACTGAAAGGCCGGATAAACTTCTAACCAAACCAAAAAACCATGGCACACTACATCTTTGAATCAAATGCTACAATCTCAGCAACCCTAAGGATTATCTGCATCCTCAGACTAAAACAAGACCCAAATACAGAAATACAAAAAAAAAAAAAAATATAAACTATAACAATTATTAAAACTATAATACATACACAAAAAGAAATAAACAATACTCAAATATCCTCACATGCCTCCCCTGCAAAAAAAAAAGAAACTTATTAATAAATGAATTTCCACTATAGGTAAACAATTATGCTCTAACCTACAGAGAAAATAATGCTTATAATGCTGGCATCATTGACATGCATGCAAATGTTCACTGAAATCTGCAACAAATATTAGAAATATTATAAATAAAAAAACTGCTAAAACTGATAATATACAATTAATATTTAATGAACATTTTCAGGAGATTTGAGGTCATCTTTGCACTTTCCAGATGAGTATCCACAAGCTTTTGTTGATTAGAATTACTAGATCTCATTTCCCTTATCATGAAATTCCCATATGTCAGTCTGTCGGGCGGTCTTCTTTCCCGAGTAGATCTCCTTAACTGTTTCTTTGGAGTGCATGTGTCTTCTGAAGAAGATGACTCCAGCAAATCATTGGCTAATTCAGATTGCACATCTGATTCCTCAATGTCAACTCCACCTGTATCTCCATCTACTCTTGTTTCCTCTACTTCCGCTACTTCTAATCCTGCTTCCTCTACTGCAGTTCCTTCCACTGACAACTGTGGCTCCACAATCTCTTCCTCACTTTGGTCGGCCGACCTTTCCATATGTCTCTGACCTGAAACATAAATCTCATCATCTGAGCTACTGCTATCTATCAATATTTCCTTAAATTCCTCTTTAACTTCTTTCTCTACTATTTTACTGACATTTCTCTTTCTGGGTTTTGGGATTGGTCTAACAGGTTTATCAACTGTCACAGTTTTACTTCTGCCTACTTCATCACTTTCTGTCTGAAAACTGACTGGCAACAAGTTATTCCCGTGTAAGGTCTTATATTTGCCATCTGGACTTTTAACAACAAAAACAGGAATGTCTGGATTCCTTTGCTCTACAACTTCATAAATATCCTCCTCATATCTGTCAGAAAGCTTATGTGGACCCTTAAAAGCCAAAACTTTAACCAAGACCTTTTGTCCAATCACCAGGTTTGAGGCATTGGCCTTTTTATTAAATTGGTACTCTTGCTTTTCTCTGCTTCTAATCAAAGCTTTCTTTGCAATTTCTCGGACAGTTTCAATTCTGTTTTGTAAATCTTTGACATAATCAGATGATAAAATTGTATCATTATCCAAATGAAATTTAATATCAATTGGCAACTTGGGCTTTCTGCCAAACATTAATTCAAATGGGGCATAACCTATGGACTCGTGTTTTGTCGAGTTGTATGCAAAGCAAAGAGATGAAATATACTTTTTCCAGTCCTCTTTCTTATGTTGCTCTAACGTACCAAGCATCGACAAGAGAGTCCTATTGTAGCGTTCCGAGATCCCGTTACACATCGGATGGTAGATTGTTGTTTTAACATTTTTAATGTCTAAAATGTTACACATTTCTTTTATGACTTCAGCCTCAAAGTTTGTTCCCTGATCTGATAAAAGTTTTGATGGAATTCCATACTTGAAAATAAAATGCTCTAAAAGCGTGTCAACTGTAGTTTTAGCTGTTTGATTTTTTGTCGGGACTGCGACAGCCAACTTCGTAAAGTGGTCGGTGATCACCAGAATATTGGTAAAACCACCCTTACATGGGTCGGCTTTCAAAAAGTCAGTAGATACCAATTCCAAAGGGTAGGTACTCTGAATGTTAACCAATGGTGCTTTGACATTCAAAGAGGATTTTCGACGCAAACAGCGACCACAGTTTTTTTTACATAATTGACTACATCAACAGTATAGCCTGGCCAATAAAATCTCTCTTTGATCAAACTAACTGTCCTGTCTGAGGCAGGGTGACCAACTTGATTATGTAAACCATCAAGTACCTCTTGTCTGTATACCTTGGGTAGCACTAATTGTGTAACCACACTATCTTGTTTCAACTCTCTGTACAGCAAACCCCTGATCACCTTAAACTGATTAAAATGTCTTGACATGGTTAAATGATCTTTACTCATGCTAAAATGTTCTATTTTGGGGAATATTTTGTCTTTAACAGCTCTAAGCCACAAACCAATAATAGGATCATTCCTCTGCTGGCGCCTTAACTCTCTCATTTCTAATTGGGATAATCCAGCCAGGTTGTTCTCTTTGAAATCTAAAATTTCAACAGAATAAATGGGCAAACTTTCAATGAAAGGGGAGGTACTCATACTACAAACAGCCTTGACCACATCACTTTCAACCATTTTGTTTTCAGTTTCTGACTTTTCATCTATATTGCTTTTACCAGGCCTATACACAATGTCAAAGTTATAGTCACTTAAAACAGAAACCCACCGTTGACCGGTTGCATCTAACTTGGCACTTGTCAGGATGTACGTTAAAGGGTTGTTATCAGTGAATACCTTAAACTTGCTTGACAACAGGTAATCAGAAATTTTTTCAGTTATAGCCCACTTAAGAGCTAGAAATTCTAGCTTAAAAGCAGAATAATTTCTCTCTGATTTTGTTAAACCTCGGCTGGCATAAGCTATGACCCTTTTTCTATCTTCCTGGGTTTGATACAAAACTGCACCTAGGCCCATACTACTGGCATCTGTGTGTAACTCAAATGGCTGAGTGAAATCAGGTATAGCTAAAATGGGGGGACTACAAAGCAACACCTTTAACTTTTCAAACAAGGATTTTTCCTCTTGACCCCATTTCCAAGGCTTCACTTCCTTGAGTTTACCTTTTTTAGAACTTGTCGGGGGCAACAAATCTGAAAGAGGTTTTGTAACTCTGGAAAAGTTTTTAACAAACTTGCGGTAGTACCCACAGAATGCTAGGAATGACCTTAATTCATCAGAGTTTTTTGGTTCTGGGTAATTTTTGATCTTCTCTATCTTAGAAGGATCAGTACTAATCCCATCTTCACTTCCACGTGCCCTAAGAAGGAAACACTCTTCTTAAAGAAGTAACATTTTTCTGCTGACAATTTCAGACCAAATTCAGCTAATCTATTTAAAACTATGTTTAACCTTTCTATATGTTCTTTATAAGAACTACTGAAAATAATCAGGTCATCTAGGTAAGCAAAACAAATTTTCATGTTCAAATCCCCAAGACACTCTTCCATGATTCTCTGATAGGTAGCTGGGCTGTTGCACAAACCAAATGGTAACTTGTTGAATTCATAAAAACCTAAAGAACCCAATGTGAAGGCAGTTCTTTCTTTGTGTTCCTCAGCCACATCAATTTGGTGATACCCACTTTTCATATCAATAGTGGAAAATATTTTTGCCCCATGTAAGCAGTCAAAAATTTCATCAGGCCTAGGGAGGGCATAAGAGTCCTTAATTGTTCTCTCATTTAAAGCACGATAGTCTATACACATTCTGAGTTTACCATTTTTCTTTCTGCATAGTACCACTGCTGATGCCCATGGAGATTTAGACTTACTGATTATACCCCCTGCTAACAAATCCTCTACACAATTTCTCACCTCGTCCACCATGGACGGAGGTATCCGCCTATGCTTTTGCTTGAAAGGGATATCATTATGCAGTTCTATGCGATGTTTTATCAAATTACACTTGCCAATATCAGTTTCACCTGTGGAAAAAATGTATCTATGATCATACAAAAGATTTTTGACTTCAACTTGCTGTTCCGGGGTGAGATCCTCACCAATGGTAACCTTGCTTAAAGCAGCTTCATAGTCATTTTGGGTTTGATCTTCAACAGATCTGTCTATAACCACAGGTTGTAACTCTGCTATAACCTGTCTAGGGCTAATCACCACTGTATTTGCAGTGACATTAGACAAGTTTACTGTGAGGGAATGTTTACCTTTGCCACCGTAATGGTGAACAGCTGGGGTGATATCAACAAAAGATGGAAGTGAAGAACGTTTACTCTCCTGAACAATGGCTGGGGTAGGTTTGTAGTCTATCTCCTTATCTGTCACACAGTTGATGTTAATAGACTGGTTTGGACCTAAAATAATGCTTCTATTCTCAACAGTTTTAATAGTAGCCAAGCAATCATGATTCCTTTTCAAAGTTTTTTCCCTTATAACTAAAGAGTTAAAAGCTGTATACCAGGGATAGTGAAGGCTAGCAGACTGTAAAAATGTTTGACCAAAATTTTGTTTACAGTGATCCATGAAACAGTTTAAAATATTTGTTCCAAGTAGAATTGGGGTTTTGACATTGTAATTGGTGTTTGGAACTATTAACAACAAACATGGCTGTTCAATGGATTTAGGGATACCCTCTGCTTTGATCGACACCTCTATATAACCTGTATAAGGCAGTGAATTTCCATCTGCACATTCAATATGCAAAATATCTTTGACTGGGTGTATCTGTAGATGAGGGAAATTTTCATCATAAAATTTTTGAGAACAGGTCGATACACATGAACCTGTGTCACAAAGAGCATTGGTTTGAATTCCATCTATCAAAATCTTTGCCTCAGTGGCATTTCCCACCAGTTTTGGGTCATAAGGAGAAAACGTGCCTGCATCTTGACCCACAACACGGGCACTTAGCAGTTTGACTGGTAGGGGCAATTCCTGGCAAAGTGACCCTTGTTTTGACAATTGTAACAAGCAAAGTCTTTTTGTGGGCAATCCCTTGCAAAATGGCCATATTTGTGGCAACAGTAACATTGAATAGACTGCATTTCCCTAGGTTTAAAATTATTAGAAGCAATAGGTCTTTGTGGTCTTACCTGTGAAAATCCCCTGGTAGCTCCTCTCCAATGCGGTATATGCTGTCTGGTCTGTGGTCTAGCACCTCTTGTTGTGGATGGCGGTGGTCTAACTTGTCCAACAAAATCTGGGACACTATATGCTGGCTGATCCTGGTTCTTCTCTACTTGTGCCAGCCTACCATCTATCTTCTCCAACATCTTTTTCAGTTCTGCCAGCTCTGCATGGGGTTTGTCCTTCTCATCTGACTTGGTCGCACTGAGACATTTAGTCGCTTTTGCTGTTGGTAGCTCCTCCAAAGCTTCCATTTCCAACTTACGTACCTCTTTCTTGAACAAATCATAGTCTGACACAGACTCAAACTTAAAAGCAGACATTTGTTTTAAGGGACGCAACAAACCCTGATAAAAAACTCGTTTTAAAATACCTTCACCTGACTTACCACCCGCCATTGCTCCAATTTCTATAGCCTGAGCGAATACATCCTCAATGCGGGCTGAAAATTCTGCAATACTTTCAGATTGCTCCTGCTTACATGCATAAAACTTTTTCAAGAGAGACTCTGGTGTCTCTAACTTTCCAAACATACTCTCAAATTTATCAAGAACATCTGTTATGTGAGCTTTTATACCAAGTCGCCTGAGTATATCAGCAGCAGAACCTTTGCATGAACGCCTTATACCCAGCATGATCTGGTCCTCAGTATATAACTTCTCTACCAGTAAACACAGGACTTCATACCTCCATGTTTGGTAAGACACCTCACCTTTACCAGACTCACCATAGAAAATGGATATTCTTGGAACATGTCCCAGGCCTGCTCCCTTGCTTTTTTCCTCCAGCTCCTCTTGTCTCTCTTTATTTTCCTTAAGAAATTTGTCAAAATCATCTTTATCCTCAATTTTAATAGCCTTAACAGCATCTAACAGCTGTTTGTCTGCTGTTGACACTTCCACGGCCATTTTGACAAATACAAGATTAAATAATGAAACTTGATTAAAAAAAAAAGGAAAATAAATACTATTGGCACAATTAAAATAAAGGACTGTTATTAAATTTGAAATTAAGTGGAAAATACACAGGATGAGGACAGAATAAATAGAATTTTGAATCTCGACCGAACAAGCCAAAAGAACACTGCTGACCATTCAAATTGTCTAAACTACATGCTATATACTACAACTCATTTGATTATACACTATCAAAGCTACAATATCTACTAACAATTCCTAAATTCTACTCTCAACAAATTCTGCAGCAAACAAACAAACAAAAACAAAAAAATCAAATCAAAACACTGAAATAATGTCAAGTCTGTTGTTGGTATCAGTCAATAGTCATTAAAGTGTTTATAGAGCAATGTGGATTTGAATAGAATAGAAAATACTGAAGTGAATTTTGTTTCATGCAGTGAATTTTGAGAACCACCACCTTATCAAGACCTTCACCAAATGGATTTTAATGTTAAAGTGAAAATTTATGCTTGCTTCTGCTTTCACACTTACAAAAAAGAAGAAAAAAACAACACTATTTTTACATAAGTAATTTACAAAAAATAAAATTATGGAGATGAGATTGAAATGAATAAAAAAAAAAGATAGATGAGACACAAATAGAATGAGATTAATTATAATGAAATGGGTAACCACTATACAGAGCCCTAAATTTTAATTGTTCACAAATTTATTTCATGATAAAACTACAAGGAATGTTCCTCAATCACAGTCTGTAAAAGGTTCCAACGTTGATTCTAGAAGACAGACACACACATCCACCACACTTACTACCAAAAAAAGTGTACACTGTCCTCTCCTCCGCACGACCTTGAAGTCCTTCAGTTGTCCCCTTCGTCTAAACCGACCAAGGTCCACTGCACATGTGACATCTCATATCCTCATCCTCACTGGGGGCTCCAATGTAACTTTCCTAACCAGGGGGTTGGTGTAAAAGAGAGGGAAGTCAGTTCTCCTTCATTCATTTAATAATGTATCTACATGTCAGAGATGCAAGTACAACATGCCAACTGGTACGCTTCGCCCTGAAACATACATATGATGATAGAAGTGATAATATCATTACCATCCCTTAAACATAGGCAGGTTCCTGTGTAGCATACCAGTACTTATAATATAAAATACCACATTCTGCAAGTATTTAAGTTTTACGCTCCAGAGGATATATAAGTAAATATGACTAAGCAACAGTACTATACTGAACGCCTGTACTGCACTGCTGAACATAATAACACAGCTTAACAATTTGTTTCAATACAATACATATACTTACAGACAATGTGCTTGTCTTGGCAATGCTGCTACTCTCTCGCAACCTCACTTCAAACCTCAAGGTGCTGTGGAAACAGTAACATTAGCATGATAGTTAAAAACACGGTGAGAATATTACAATGTCAGTCGTTATTTCAGTAAGTCACGTCAGTCTCACTTCAGCGATAAATTACCAATAATGAACAGGATAAATACGAAATACAACAGCGAGACCACTTACCAACTGAAGGTACAATGTGTCACCAAAGTTAAATACTGAGCAACTGATGAAAACGAAGTGGACAGTTGACTGTCCTGCGTGTAACTGACCAATTTGAAATTGACAGCACCTGTGACGTAAACTTTAGACGGGTCTACCTACTGATTTACAGGAATAGGACTATTAAACAGTGAACTAACAAAAATATACAGAAAACTAGCAAAAAGGACCATTAATTACCGGAAATGCAAAATAAGGCAAATAATACCCTAGTTACACATATTAAGAGGACACAAAAAAGGTGAGAAAATTGTGCAGCCAGGACTGAAACTCGAGACCACGACTCTCACCGATAACGGTTACATATTCCCTGCAAATTTGGAATTTGTTGCAGAATTTACAGAGATCAAATTGATAATGTTCCTGATTAATAAAAAGGTAGTAAATACACTGGAGATACTATAATGATCACTTGTTTGGTGAAAAAACAACAACAACAACAAAAAAAACAACAAAAAAAACAAACAAGAAAAATGTGCAGCCAGACCAAGACTTCAGCCTGGGACCCCTGGGCAATTGTTCTTCTGGCTAAGTTACTGGACTGCTTACAACAGCCTCTGACCGAAAAAGAACATCTTATTTTTGTGTATTTTTTCAAGAAGTAATTTTAATAAACAACATGAAAACAAAAGGAATGCATAGAAAATTTGTTTTCAAGATGCTTCAAGATACGCCAACAATAAAAGGAACAACCGTATGTCGAATTAACTTTTATTGGAATCGGTCTCGTGTTAAGATGAGTAAATGGCGAACCCATAACAGGGGAGATAACTCCTACCAAAACTGACGCAAGTATATCAGTACCATTATGCGTAACCTCTTTCTTTTATTTCAAGAACATAAATTCGTATATCGCCAATTACAATAGTCCATATAAATAAAAAAACAAGAAAGAATAGAATGAAAGAAAAAAAAATCAATAGAACTTCGTGTTCTTAAAAAATGCACGAGAATTCATTGTGCCTCCTAACACAGTGCCAATAATTTGCTTTACAAAAAGCATACCTATGCATGCATTTTTAAGGTAATAGGTGCTTTGCTTTACAAGAAGCTTACCTTAGTAATGTATTTGGCTTTACAAAAAGCATATTTATGCATTTATAAGTAAACAAGTATTATACATGTTCAATAAATCAAAACATAGTGTTCTTTGAGATGGTACGAGGATTATTGTGCCTCTTAACACAGTGCTCATCTCAAGACTGCTATGAATTTTTTGACTAGCCTTGTGTATTATATACTAGATGCAGTATTTTATTTATACACTACATAATCCTCTAGGTAGCTTGGTGTCTTATGTAATCTACGGGGTTTACTCTGGGGTCCAATGGATTCACATGGAACATCCGGTTGCTCAGACACACTAATATTTGCACTTTCGGATATCTCAGTGTCACAACTTGTCTCATCGGGGTTGTCGGTGATATTGGGTGGGTCATGAAGGTCCTCACTATAATCATAGGTGGAACGCACAAAGCTGGAGGAATGTCAGGAAGTGGTTGGTTTAGATTGTCCATATATAACTCAGCATCACTATGACCATGCTCATGGTTCTTGTTTGAGAAGCTCTTGTTCAAGCTCAGCTATGGCTTTTTCTGCAACAGGGTTTTTATTAACATTTTTCACTCTACCAATCTGTAGTGATATGTGAAGGTCTTTCAGAGCCTCGTCATCCCAAAGAGAAGAAAACCCTTGGGCTGGATTTACACGTACCACAGCACATGGTCCATCAATGGGATGTAAATCTACTATAAGGCGCGCTAAGCCATCACGTAGTGAGTCACGTTTCTTATCGTCGATGATGCAAGCAGCTGTATAGGACGTAACTGTTTCTCTGACGACTAGAATAAGTTGTCGATTTCTCCTTAAAACATCAGCTGCAAAGTGTATACCAATGCATTCTGGTGGGTCTTCAGAGGACTGCTTGATTAGCCTTTCAGGAAACTGCTTCAGTGAGACACATACGGGGCAACTCTCTCAAACTCTCTCTACAGACCTAGCCAGGTCAAGGGCGTAAAAGTGTCTTCTGACAATAAGTAGGAGTTGATGTCTAGTTGGGTGATCAAATTTTATATGTAAAGCTGTGACAAGGCCATCTAAAACAGCCCTAGGAACTATAATCTGCTGGCGGAAGAAGGGGATCGGCGGCGAACTACCAAGAGTCCATCTCGAGTCACAGAAGCGATACTCAGATAGCGCTTCACATCCATTTTGTTTGTAATCTTTTTGGAAGGTCTTGTACCTTGCTTTAGATGCGCCATGGTATGGCGCAAATCTGGACACTGCGACTGTATATCTTTCCATGCTGCCCTTGAAATAAATGGAAACTTCGTGTTGTTGTCAACTATGTCCTTGATGCATACTGATCTTACCACAGAAACTTCCAATTCAGCGATAAATGTACAAACTTGGCACCGAGGTTCTGCGCAGTCGGGTGCGTTGCGACTTGCAAAATCAGAAGGTATGTTAGCCTTGCCAGCAAAATGCATGATGTCTACCTGGTATCTGCTTACAATGGACTGAAATGATGTCACTCTTGGACTAGCTGAGAATTCACCACGGCAGAGTTTAGCGACAGCCTGCACACACGGTTTACTGTCAGTGAGCACACATGCCTGGTGGGTAGACTGTATTATGAAAAGTGAGAAATGCTTTACAGAACTACAATGCAAAGTGCCTCGACTTCACAGGGTAACCACTGAATCTGGTGTTGTCTTAATTTTGCACTGAAGAACCCTGCCAGCTTCAGTTTGTTATTCCTGGTGACATATAGCGTAGCCCCAATGCCATTCTTTGTTACTGATCCATCAGTAACGATCCATAATTTATCATCGGCTTTTGGGATGGTAATTTATCTATTATTTTCAAGAGACTTTTGCGCATTCTTGAAGCTTTCCAGAAGCTCATCTGTCCAGTTCAGGCAGTTGCAATGTCAAGTGGTGAGAGAATCTTCGAACAACCAAGCAAAACCCTTGCTAGCTTTTTATATGCTCCGATAAAGGATCATAAGCCCTTAACAGTCTTCGGTGGCTTGCATGATGAAAGCACAGCTGTTTTATTAGGGCTGGCTGATAATTGCCCATCATTCCATATCCATCCAAGGATTGCTGTTGACCGGGGGCAAATGATTGTCTTTGATGGATATAGGTGCAAATTACTTTGGTACATCTATGGTATTACCAATACAAGTCATGAGCCAGTTTCTCTACATATCCTTTTTGGAGGCAATCTCCTAGGACGCAACACATCAACTCCTCTGATGCAGTTTCAGAACCCGGCATGCCCATTGCACATTTGGTATAGACTCTAACCCCACGAAACGGAGTAGCGACCCCACAGTATTTCATCGATGAGCGTGACAATGGTATCTGATAAAATGCACTTGTCAAATCAGTCACAATCATATACTTCCATTGCCCAATAGTCCGCAAAATGGAATAAACATCTGGCATCAGAGATGGTTGTGGTTTGCTGTACTGTCCAACTTCAGCAAAGGCAGTTACTAAGCGGTGCCCGCCGGAGGGCTTTTTGGCAAGGAATGAAGGGTTTAGGTACTTAACTGAAATTCCAATGTCTTCAGGTTTCTTGAAAACACCATTCTTTTCTAATTCATCAAATTTTGTCTGAAGCTCCATTTGCTTGTTACGGTTGTACTGTGACAGGCGTCCTTTTCTTTGAGGTGGTTCTACAGGCCCCATATTTACAATCGCTTCAAATGGACCACAAGCCCCATTGTAGCCACTTATATCTGGGTTAAATACATTGTCATATTGTCGCAACAAAGTTGACATCTTATCACGGCTCTCTTTTTGAAAAATGTTGTCGGTCAATAATGACACTGTCTGAATAGTAGGGTGCCCCTCCACTGGCTCGTTCTTCTGAATACGTTGGTAAATTGTATTCTTTGTCATCTTGAGATGGGGAGTCTGTTTGCATAACCTGACAGATATGATCACTTTTTCTGAGTTGTTGTGGCTCCAAAGTTTCATTATGTAGTCTAATTCGCCCGGCAATTGACTCAGTCATATGTGGTTGTGACCAATCTACTGTGCCAGGTGGAGAGATATCAGAACGAGGTTCGATAGTTAAGATACAGTCTTTTTTCAAAAGTGTCTGGAGTGTCCAGTTCGACATAATCGCCTGGCCAAATTGTTGTTGGTTTCGCTCTTAGATTAAAAGCTTGGGTTCTGCGCACTGCGTTTTCAGATTTGTCGGGTTTGATGGGCCATACTCGACTATATCACTATCACTGGTTCTTTGCTTTGCAGGTCGAACTGCAATGTCGTTGTGCGACATGAATGGGGTGCCTGCCAAAATATCAACATCTAAATCGGTCACGACCACAGCATCTAAGAACAGATCTATGTCACCCCTGGTAAGCACAAGGCGCGTCTCTCCAACAGTCTCAAGTGGAGTAAGTCCATCAGCCTGTAATGCACTCTGGTTACTTTTCCTAACAACAGCCCCTGTTTTCTTTGCAGTCGCGGCTTTTTGCTTGTGGTAGTGTCATGTAACTCTGTTGGTGTGAACTGTTCATCGTCATCACTGTCACTTACTGTATCAAATGACATGGCTTGTCGTGCTTTAGATATATATAGCCTTCTTCTGGGAGGAATTTACAAGTACTTAGAAAATGAAAATGGGCGTCCAGCTTGTTTACATAATAGTACGCACATCTTTACAGACCTTTTGAACTTATGAAACTTGTCCTTAGAAGAGTCTAAAGGTGGCTCTCATAACCTTGGCATCTTCTGAGGAATGAATCTCATCCAGCGAACTGTCAAGAGCCAATGAGATCTCTGGTTTCAGGGAGGCAAGCGTTTGTGAACGAAGCTCTGTGCCATACCTCTGCTTCACTAATGCAGGTAATTCAGGGTTTAAAAGTCTGAGCCAGGTAAGTATGATTAAGTTCCTAAGCGTAGGTGAAACTTCTTCATCATTTGCAGGAATGTCTCCATGATGACGGATAGATCCGTCCGCACGCAACAAGTTATCATCAATAAAGCTGCTTAATCGTTGGAAAAGATCCTCAGGTCTTTCATTTGGTTCAAGACGGATATTGTTAAAATTTAGAAAATGTCCTCCTGACGTTTGAAAGCCATAATGCAATTTGATTGCCTGCCATATGCCATTAATTAAGGTTGAATTTTTAACGATAGTATTCCCGGAGAGGCCTCGGGAATAGCTTCTCCGTCATCTTTAAAGCCCCTCAAGGGAGCAGTGGAAGTCTTTCTTCCATACTAAACCATCGACTAGGAACGGTGCAAAGTTTGTATCTAATGAAAGGGTATATTGAATGTTATGGCGCCATAATTCATAAGAGGTTATTGCTTCAGTTTTTGTGAGGCACCATTGTTTTGGTGCTCGAGTGGAAGACATGATTACAACACAGTAGAAATAGTCGTGGAATAGACTATCTCGACGCCGGAATGCGATCCGTTTGTTGAACATTTAAGGATGTAGTACTGAGCGTGTTTGAGAAATATTTTGGTTGTCTTAAAACTTCTCATGCTGAGACTCATTTAATATCAATAACTAAAATGCAAAAAAAATATGTTGGTTATTTGAACCATTAAAATGGGGGTATACTTCCTTATTAATGACTGAAATAAGTAAAATAAAACAAATGAAGTGAATACATCTTTATTTAACAACTTAACACATTGTTTAAGACTAAAAACACATTTAACTTATCATATAGTAATCATCACCTTTGAAAATTCATCTTCATGGTTAAAGAAGTATGTATCTATTGGAACAGTCAACCACAGTGTTTTCAGTATATGGTTGAAAAAATATTTATCTCAACATGTTTTTGAAATATGATACATGTATACAAAATGATGATACACAACAATTAAAGCAAAGAAACTGAAAGGTCACCGTGGAAAATGTTTCACTATATTGTGAAAAAAGCTGTGTGTTTATTTACAAATTCAAGTTCATAAAATATCAGGTCAATACTTGACAAATCAGAAGGTGTATTTGACGTTTAGTAAATAACATTTCAAGGGATGATTGCAACTGTGCATTACACACAAAACACAGTATGAAAATGTTTAAATTACCATTTATCTACTAGTTTGACAGACGCAAATTGTCCGTTACCCCACCCACTATTTTTACAATTCGAAACAAATGTAATGAAGATGGCTAATAAATACTAACATTGTCAACAATAAATTGATAACAACATTAATATATTTTTTACTGGGTGTGAACATTAAATGCAACTATATTTATTAATCCATAAGGTATAATAATGTGAAATCCCAGCTGAGCAAAAAATGAAAAAAAGTAGATACACATTGAAAATTACATTTATGACCGCTACAGTAGCTCAAAATATACAGGGATCATCTATTTGTCATAACCAATTAAATTCTATCTAGATGTACATGTTACTAGTAAACAGAACAGTCAAGAGGAAAAAAACTCATATTTTAACTTTGACCTGTAACTGTAACCTTGACCATTAAGTTACATATCTAAGTCGTGAGCATGTTTGTTACATATCCTCATGATGACAAACATTACATTATCATTTCACAATCCACATCATAGAAAGTAATAAACCCCATATTCTTAAACGTTAGTGCTTCCTTGAATATGGAGCTAAAATCTAAAGTTCTTTATGTTGGGATAAGTTCTACCAAGTTTCATCAACATTGTAATGTATGAGGAGAAAACGTTTACAAAAACCATTAATGATAGACGATGCACAATTCTCAACTGGCATTGCATGATCCCAAAATATCACCATGAGCATGCATGTAGGTATTATATATGATAACAAAGCAAAACATTACAGCAATCCATTATCAAGGTGTGCATGAACAGAAGAAACAAGAGGGTCATGATGGCCCTGGGATCTCTCACCTGAGAACCTGGTATAAGTGGGAGGAATAGAAATAGCAAATATATTTTGATATTATGGAAAATGGTCTCTGTCCCTGCAAGCCATAAATATAATGCATACTTTTGACAAGAAGAGTTTTCAAATTTGTACTACATACATATAAGGAAAATGGTATTTGGCTCCTAGCAGCCATGTTTTTTTATCAATCCAAATAATTTGTACAATCTTAGTAGAGAGTGACCCATGGATCATTTACCCAAAACTTTGAACTCCAGCCATTACTTTTAGACCCCCGGCAGCCATGATTTTCAATGCATCAAATTTACACTCTTTGTTGAGAGTGACCTAGAAACATTTCTGCCAAATAACTTTGAAATCAAGCCAGTACTTTTGGACAAACAGATTTTTCAAATTTGTACTATATACATAAAAGGAAAATGGGCTCCACCCCTGGCAGCCATGTTTTCAACGCATCAAAATAATTTAGACAGTCTTGATTGAGAATGACCTAAGGAACATCTGTGCCAAATTACTTTGAAATCCAGCCAGTACTTTTGAACAAGAAGAATTTTCAAATATGTACTTTATGCATACAAGAGGGCCATAATGGCCTGGGTCGCTCACCTGGTATCGTTAGGCTAACAAATACCCCATATCCGGCTGAAGATTGACAGTTACTGCCTTATAAACTGTTAAGAATTTTAACTACCATGAATCAGGTGGAGATACTCAGCAATGGCTGTAATTATTCTTTCAGATTTGTTACTCTTACTTTACCATTAGACACCTCTGACAATAGCTTTCGCAGACCATCGATACCATTACATTTGTATACATTATTTAAATGGCTGAACTTTAGGCCACTTCTAGCAATCAATCTTTCAGTACCCTTGCTGATAACTTTCTTATCAATAATTGGTTGTAATGATACAATGTTGGTGGAGATGTTGCATGCATATTTATAAGACTGGACTGCTTGCTCTAAACTAAATGACATTTCTCTGGTAACAGTTTCATCCAACTACACTGAATCTACCAATGCCTGCAGCGCAAAAACATCTTCAAGGGCACTGTGAGCCATGTATGCTTTGCCAAGTAAAATTTGCACTAATGCCTCTTGCTTGTAAGATTGTTAACCAGGCATTATTTTCCTGAACATTTTGTATGTGTCCATAAAACCATACACACATTTCTGAAGTTGAGGATATTTCCTACAGTTCATTATGGCATGTAGAAGAACTTTGCAGTCAAATGATTCAATGTTATGTCCAACCAAAACGACAGGTGAATTTGAACAGCTTCGCAGGAAGTTGAAGAAGCTTTCTAAAGCTGACTTGATAGATATATATTCTAGCTGTTGACCTTTGTGGAACATAGACTTGCCAGCTACAGAAATACCAGTCCGTTCTGTTGCCTTGTTTGACATCTTCCTCTGTGGAATAACATATGAAGAGAATGTGCTCGAGTTATGTACAGCAGCTAATTGGATGATGTGTGATGTACGTTTTGAAACAGACAAAATAAGATCTTGCTTCTTGCACATCTACACATGATGTACTACCACTTGATAAATAAATAAGTAAATGTGTAGAACTTCTATTGGTAGCGTAGATAAGTGTATTAAGTTTACCAAACCTTACTTCTTTATATGCAAAAGGGTAGATAATTTTGAAGCATTTGAACAAGCCTTATCATAGATTCCAACAAATTATGTCACATATGTTTCACAATGCTGCATCCTATCAAGAACCAACATGCAAGCAACACAGTATTCTTAGCTATTTGTTACATGTCACAATTGGGGCGATAATTAATGCAAACTATAGTTATATGCTTTTGCCTTTTGGGACACATAGGAATGTAAAAGTAAAGGTTATTGTCATATAGAACTAATGGAAAAGATGAGATTGTACCTAGTCCAGTAGTTTCCAAATCAAAATACACATTTTCTTTCCCATTTATGTCCAGACCTGTTCAACTTGGTTGTAGAAATGGTGGAGGTATGGTGGTAATGTCCACATTGTCTGCATCAATATTTGTAGCGTAGGTTGGACCCTCGAGGACTTCAAGAACTGTCTCCTTCCCATGCCTGTAAGTTGGATCAATCAATGAAAAGATTTCTAAAGAAACAATACAGCATAAAGAAAGCAGAAAGTCCTATTGGGTTGTTATTTTTTTTTTCTTCTTCTTCTTTTTTCTCCTTTTGAGGTTCAAATTAAAACAGGTTGCCAATAAACCAGCAGCATGAAATTTTAACAGTAATCAGAGTGACTTTGGCCCTTTTGAAGGCAACAATTTTCATCTTCTTATGACGTCATTTGACGTCACAGTTAAATAAGCTACCAAATTTCGAAAGTTCTAGATTTTATGTCAAAATCGAGATTCGAACTTTGGTCATAAAAATATAATTTCGTGTTACAAAGGCTCCTGATGAGTTAGAAGCGTGAAAATTGGATAGCATATGTGTCCTGAGGTCTTCTTTATATTATTTGACAACTGATGTCGTGTGACGTGATTTGACGTCACACTGTGATAAGAAATTTTTCTTTCGAAATTAGCGGCTTTTAGGACCTGCAGGCTTGATATTTTGACAGATTGGCATGTTACTTTCAATTAATGTGCAACCTCGTGTCCCACCGTCCGGAAAATTGCAAAGGTCAAGGTCATATGTCAGTTTTAGGTGTTTTTATTTGGCCATCGGTATCTAAAACACGAAATATATTCTACCTAGACACTATGAGTAAAATGTATAGTGCTTTAAAAGTCCATTAAGGTGACATTAAGTTTTTGAAGATCGGGGTTCAAACGGTTGAGTTATGCCAGAAAAACGAAAAGTGTACTTTTAACGAAATTAAAACGCTGTAGTTTCATGAACTTTGAGTCAATAATTATGATTTCTTTCAGGATAAACAAACTTAAAAGTGAAGTGATGTATACTGCAAGGAATATTTGTTTGGTCACGTGATTATGACGTCATGCATACTTAAGCAAGAATTATAAAAAAATTCATATAAAATCGGCATGTTAATGTATGAAGTTGAAATTTGCATGAATGTCGTAGCCTACGGTTTGCAAAAAGTTATAAAAAAACAAACATGGAAGATATTCATGTTTTTCGGATAAGGGCTTGTACACGAAAATCTAGCAATTTGAAGTAAGAAAAGAAGGCGGTTATTGGGTTGGATACCCTCTATCCGGACGTTCCTACGCAGGAAAGAGTGCCCGTGTTGAAAGGTGAATTGCGATGCGTATTTGAGAGAATGAGGTGCATTTTAGGATGCAATTGTGTACACCAGGACCGATAAGCATATTGCCTTTATCATTACGGCTTTCTCCAATCTTTTATTAGGGCTTTTGCCTCAAGCAGAATGAACTATTGGGTTTGTTTTGTTTTTTCTTATTACGGCTTTCCGCAACCTGCAGTTCTGCAGAATTTCTTAATATATCTTGAGTCGTGACGTCATATGACGTCATGTGACATCATAAGCATACTTCTTAATTTTCATTTTAGGGCAATGATTTCGACATGATGCCAGTTGTTCAGAATAATTAAAATTTCAGAGCTATGACAGTAATGTATGCGCTTTTGAATAAAAGCATCTTCAGCACCCTATGACGTCATGTGACGTCACAGCTAAAAATAGTGAAAAATGGTGTTCACGCTCTACAGCCTCCATTTATGGTCGGATTATCTTCAAATTTTCACAGATGGTACATCTTGAAACTAAGGTGTGCCTATCCTGTCAGCTAACCGAAATTCCGAAAGACCGAAGTTCTGTGGCTGAAGTAAGATTCGAACATAGGACAAAAAAAAATTCATTTTAGGATTGAAGAGCTTCAGGATGAGATAGAAAGTTGAAACTTACACAGTTTGCAGTTCTGCAGCATTTCTACAAATATTTTGAATCGTGTCGTCATAGGACGTCATAAGCATACCACTTAATTTTAATTTGGGGCAATGATTTCAACATGATGCCAGTTGTTCAGAATAATGAAAATTTCAGAGTTATTGCAGTAAAGTATGCGCTTTTGAGCAACAGCATTTTCAGCACCCTATGACGTCACCTGACGTCAGAGCTAAAAATTTTGAAAAATGGTGTTCGCGCTCTACAGCCGCCATTTATGATCAGATTTTCTTCAATTTTTTACAGATGGTACATCTTGAAACTAAGGTGTGAATATTTTGTCAGCTAACCTTAATTCCGAAAAACCGAAGTATTGTTGCTGAAGTAAGAATCGAAAATAGGACAAAAAAATTTCAGTTTAGGGTTAAAGAACTTCGGGATGAGATAGAAAGTTGAAACTTACACAGTTTGCAGTTCTGCATAATTTCTTAATATATTTTGTGTTGTGACGTTATATGACGTCATAAGCATACTACTACTACTGCTATTTTTTTTTCTTCGTAACTAAACGCTTATTTTTCGCGGAATATAATGTCAATTGTTCAGCATGAACATGAAATACTACTAGAAGGGAGTCATTACATGAAACTTCTATCTCCTGCTCTTTGCATTAACACAGATTGCAGAAAGTCCTATCATTCGTTTAGACGAATGACATCTAGTTATTATTAGGACTTTCTGCCCTTTCGGCAGAAAGTCCTATTGGGTTTGTTATGTTTTTTATTATTAGGACTTTCTGCCCTTTCGGCAGAAAGTCCTATTGGGTTTGTACTGTTTTTTTATTATTCTTCTTATTATTCTTTTTTTCTTCCTCTTATATTTGTGTTAATTTCGAGGTGTTGTCATTGACTCAGAACAATGAAAATTTTATGGCATATATTTCAATCCATGTGCTTTCGGATGCAATGAATTTCATTTTCATATGACGTCACATTACGTCAGATTTGACGTCAGGTGAAAAAGTTTGTTCGCGGTCTACAGCCATTATTTCTGGACCGATTTTCATCAAAATTTCACAGAATGTGTATGTTAGGCTCTAGTTGTGCATCCCTGTGTCCGTTTTTCAAAATTCGAAAAGTCCATGGTTCAATAGCGATTCGAACCAAGGTCGTAAATTTTTAAGTGCTTATAAAATCTGTCCTATTTAAGATAGAAAGTTGATATTTAGTCAGTATATAGGTCTCTAGAAGTTTTAAACATTTTGTGAAAATAAATGTCATATGACGTCACGTGACGTCATTATATGATAATGTATTTCTAATATTAACAAGAATATTTCTATATGTTGAAATTGTCGAAGGACAATGAAAATTTAATGACACATGCTTCAAACGCTGAAATTTTGATTTCTATGAATTTCATATGCCTATGACGTCATATGACGTCACACTTGAAATATGCAACAAAAGTTTGTACGCGGTCTACAGCCATTGTTTATGAACCGATTTTCATCAAATTTTCACAGAATGTGTATATTAAGTTCTAGTTGTGCATCTCGGTGTCCGTTTTTCAAAATTCGAAAAGACCATGGTTCTATAGCGAATTCAAGATTCGAACCAAGGTCGTAAATTTTTAAATGCTTATAAAATCGGTCCTTTTTGAGATAGAAAAGTGATATTTGGTCAGTATATAGGTCTCTGGGAGTCTTAAAGATTTTTTGAAAATAAACGTCATATGACGTCACGTGACGTTATTATATGATAATGTATTTCTAATATTAACAAGAGTATTTCTATATGTTGAAATTGTCGAATTGCAATGAAAATTTAATGACAAATGATCCAGACGCTGAAATTTCGATTTCAATGATTTTCAGAAGCCTATGACGTCATATGACGTCACATTTGAAATTGACTACGAAAGTTTTAACACGGTCCAGAGCCATTATTAATGGGCCGATTTTCATCAAAATTTCACAGAATGTGTATATTACGTTCTTATTGTGTATACCGGTGTCCTTTTTTTCAAAATTCGAAAAGTCCAAGCATCTATGGCGGATCCAATATTCGAACCAAGGACGTCAATTCTTAAATGCTTATAAAAACTGTCCTATTTGAGATAGAAAGTTGAAATTTTGTCAGTTAGTAGGTCTCTGGGCGTCTTAACAATTATGTAAAAATAAACGTCATATGACGTCACGTGACGTCATTTTTTATTATTATTATTCTTTTCTTCTTCCTAACTAAACGCTTATTTTAATATGTTGCAATAGTCCTAGGACGATGAAATTTTTATGGGTTATTAGGCACGTGAGGAAATTTTGATTTCACCCCTACTGCATATATGTAGCCATATCTCAATAAATATCGATTTTTGTAAATATATGTATGAATAAGAATTATAGCTGAATAATTGACGTTTCCAAAGATATTTAGTTTATTAAAATTGGTTTACGCAATACAAAGTTATAAGCAAAAAAACTAAATGAAATGAAGCTAATTTTGCTGATAATATGCTGTTTTCTTGAGGTTTAACAGTCAATATCTCAGAAACGACTGAAGATAAGTTTATACATTATGCGTATAAAATGTAGCATGTTTGAAGAGCTTTCTAACGGTACCAAGTTTATTGAAATTGGACTTCATATAAGAAAGTTACATGGAAAATAAGATATTTCATAATCATGCATCATAAAAATATGGAAAAGGTCACGCGCAGGGGTCACCAAGCTTAAATACTTGCGCAACGAAAAAAAAATAAAAAATATCAAATTGCAATTGATGGGCTATATCTTGATTTTGTTGGGTTTTTTTGTTGTTGTTTTTTGTCGAATGTTGACTGTTTCCAAAATAAGCATTTAAGTTAATACATGTACAACGGCACAAGACAAACATCCGTATTTGCAACACTATGTAGCTAGCGAGCAGTTTGCAAGCCTTGAAAAATTCACACGCAGCCCCACATTTTAGACCATCTAAAAACTGCATTGTTATGCTAACGATATTCATATTGCATCAGTTTGTAGGCTGGGATGTTACCTTTCAAAATATCACCATAGTTCGAAATTCCAGGAATTTATGGCAAAACTACGGAAACCCAAACACGCCAAAATCGCTAAATACGATTAACTACGTTACAGGTGTCGAAAGGATATAGCACTATACAAATATTCAATACTTCTTCCTAATGAGGCTAAAATTAAACAAGGTTACAACTGAGCTGGAGTGATGAAATTCTATGTGTGATGAAAGTTAGAAACTTACATTTGAACACTGTTTCATTTTTCTTTCATGTCATATGACATAGTATAAATGTTGTATGTAAACTACATGTGCAAGATATGGGCGGACTTTTATTAAAATTCACAGAATGTGTTCTATTTGTGCTATTTTATATAGAAATAGAGGAGATAGAAAGTTGCAATTTGGACAGTATAAAGCAGATGTTGCAGAAAGTCCTATCATTCGTTTAAACGAATGACATCTAGTTCTTATTCTTCTTATTCTTTTTTTCTTCCTCTTGTATTTGTATTAATTTTGAGGTGTTGCCAATTGCCCAGAACAATGAAAATTTTATGGTAAATATTTCAAACCATGTGCTTTCGAATGCAATGATTTTCACATTCATATGACGTCATATAACGTCAGATTTGACGTCAGGTGAAAAACTTTGTACGCGGTCTACAGCCATTTTTTCTGGGTCGATTTACATCAAAATTTCACAGAATATGTATGTCAGGCTCTAGTTGTGCCTTCCGGTGTCCGTTTTTCAAAATTCGAAAAGGTAATGGTTTTATGGCGAATCCAAGATTCGAACCATTGACGTCAAATTTCAAATGCGTATAAAATCGCTTACAGATGAGCTAGAAAGTTGATATTTGAAAAGGATATAAGTCTCTAAGATTTATTTACATTCTCAGAAGATAAACGTCAAATGACGTCATATGACGTCATGAGGTGAAAATTAAATTCTAATATTTACGTGTTAATTTTTATATGTTGAAAACGTGCGAGCACCTTGAAAATTTAATACCATATGCTTCATATAGAACTTTTTGCATTCCAATCATTTTCATTTGTCTATGACGGTTTTTGACGTCAAACTTGACGTCGTCTTAAAATATTTGTACGCGGTCTAAAGCCATTATTTCTGGACCGATTTTCATCAAAATTTCACAGAATATGTATTTCAGGCTCTAGTTGTGCTTTCTGGTGTCCGTTTTTCAAAATTCAAAAAGGTAATGGTTTTATGGCGAATCCAAGATTCGAACCATTGACGTCAAATTTCAAATGCGTATAAAATTGCTTACAGATGATCTAGAAAGATGAAATTTGGACAAGATATAAGTCTCTAGGATTTATTTACATTGTCAGAAGATAAATGTCAAATGACGTCATATGACGTCATGAGGGGAAAATTAATTTCTAATTTTTACGTGTTAATTTTTATATGTTGAAAATCGTACGAGGACCTTGAAAATTCAATAGCGTATGTTTCAGATAGAACATTTTGCATTTCAATAATGTTCATTTGACTATGACGTGTTTTGACGTCAAACTTGACGTCGTCTTAAAATATTTGTACGCGGTCTACAGCCATTATTTCTGGACCGATTTTCACTAAAATTTCACAGAATGTGTATGTTAGGCTTTAGTTGTGCATCCCGGTGTCCGTTTTTTCAAAATTCGAAAAGGCAATGGTTTTATGGCGAATCCAAGATTCGAACCATTGACGTCAAATTTCAAATGCTTATAAAATCGCTTACAGATTAGTTAGAAAGATAATATTTGGACAGGATATAAGTCTCTAGGATTCCTTTATATTCTCAGAAGATGAATGTCGTATGACGTCATATGACGTCATGAGGTGAAAAGAAATTTCTAAATTTTACGTGTTAATTTTTATATGTTGAAAACGTCCGAGCACCTTGAAAATTGAATAGCATATGCTTCAGATAAATCATTTTGCATTCCAATCATTTTCATTTGTCTATGACGTGTTTTGACGTCAATCTTGACGTCGTCTTAAAATATTTGTACGCGGTCTACAGCCGTTATTTCTGGGTCGATTTTCACTAAAATTTCACAGAATATGTATGTTAGGCTTTAGTTGTGCATCCCGGTGTCCGTTTTTCAAAATTCGAAAAGGCAATGGTTTTATGGGGATCCAAGATTCGAACCATTGACGTCAAATTTCAAATACGTAAAAAATCGCTTCCAGATGTGTTAGAAATCTGATATTTTGACAGTATATAAATCTCCAAGTCTGCTTTATATTCTATGAAGATGAACGTCATTTGACGTCAGATGACGTCATAAGGTCAAAAAGAATTTCTGATATATACGTGTTAATTCAAATATGTTGTTAACTTCCCAGGACCATGGAAATTTAATAGTTTATACATCAATCCATGAGCTTTAGAATGCAATGTATTCCATAATAATGTAACGTTATATCACGTAAGATTTCATATCAGGGCAAAAAGGTTTTACGCGGTGTACAGCCATTATATTTGGACCGATTTTCATCAACAATGTATACGTAACGCACTTGTTGTGTATTCCTTGTCCAGTTTTCCAAATTCGAAAAGGAAATGGTTCTATGGCGAATCCAAGTTTCGAACCATTGACGTCAAATTTCAAATACGTATAAAATCGCTTCCAGATGATTTAGAAAGTGGATATTTGGACTGAATATTAGTCTTTTAGGCTTATTTCTATTATGTGAGGATTAACGTCATTTGACGTCATAAGGTCAAAAAGAATATTTGATATCATATGCAATAATATTCATATTCATGTGACATCAGAATAGACGTCAGATCAAAAAGTTTGTAAGCGCTCTGCAGAAATTATGCATTGATGAATTCGTCTAAAATTAAAGAATGTATAGGTTACACTCTAGAAACCTAATATTTTCTGCGTATTCCATATCAATAATTTTCAGTTTGATTGAGATTTAAACGGTTTGCAGAAAGTCCTATCGTTTGCCGTGCAAACGAAATCTAGTTATTATTATTATTATTATTATTATTTTCTTCCTCAAGGATTTTCATATGTTGCAATCGTCCTAGGAGAATGAAATTTCGATGGCATATTATTCATATGCGTTATTAAAAAATTCTATAATTTTCATATGCCTATGACGTCATATGACGTCACACTTGGCAATTGCTACAAAAGTTTGTACGCGGTGTACAGCCATAATTAATGAACCGATTTTTATCAAATTTTAACAGAATGTGTATATTAACTTTAAATTGTGCAACACGTTGTCCGTTTTTTAAAATTCGAAAAGCCCAAGGTTCTATGGCGAATGCAAGATTCAAACCAAGGACGTCAAATTGATAAATGCTCATAAAACGTCCCTAAATGAGACAGAAGGTTGATATGTTGTCAGTATATAGATCTCCGATAGATTTAAATATTTTTTGAAAATGGACGTCTTGTGACGTCATATGACGTCATCAAATTTCTAATATTTAAACACATAATTATATATGTTAATATGGTCTAAGGATAATGAAATTTTGATGTCATATTCTCCAAGAGATGTTATTTTGATTTCTATGACTTTCTTATCTCTATGACGTCATATGACGTCACACGTGAAATAAGCTACAAAAGTTTGTACACGGTCCAGAGCCATTATTAATGAACCGATTTTCATCAAATTTCACAAAATGTGTATATTAAGTTCTAGTTGTGCATCCCGGTGTCCGTTTTTCCAAATTCGAAAAAGCAAAGGTTTTATGGTGAATCCAAGATTCGAACCATTGACGTCAAATTTCAAATGCGTATAAAAAAGCTTCCAGATGAGCTAGGAAGCTGATATTTGGACTTAATATTAGTCTCCAGATCTCCTATACATTCTAAAAATATGAACGTCATATGACGTCACATGACGTCATAATGCTAATAAAACTTTCGTATTAAAACTGAACGGTTTTTAAGCCCTGTCGGCTTTATTTGTTGTATGATTGGCTTGAAATTTAGACTGAAGATGCAGTATTAGATTCTATGGAGCCATGTCACTTTTGTTTCCGGAAAATCCCAAATGTCAAGGTCATATATCAATTATCGGGGTTTTCTTCGGCCTTAAATATCTCAAAAACGGTAAATATTCTATCGAGACACTATGCGTATAATCTGTAGTGTTGAGAAAGACCTTTCAGATGATATTTAGTTTTTGATGCTCGGGGTTGAATCGGTTGAGTTATGGCGGAAAAACGAACATTTGGTAACCCTCAGTGTGTTTAACAGTTTATATCTCGAAAACCTTTGATTTTTGAAAATATGATGATGAATATTATTTGTTGAGCAATGTTTGGCAGTAATTTTGATGCTTAAAGTTTAATGATTGACCTAAGATTCATGGAGTAATGGGGAAAGAATGAAATTCGTGCATATAACTTTGCTGATTTTTTTCTTTTTTCAGGAGGATTAAGAGCTTGTATCTCAAAAAGTATTAAATATTTTCCTTTTGAAATTGATCAAAGAATAAGGAAGTTACATCAAAAATAAGAATTTAAACATGTATAATTTCAGCGATTTTGCCGTCATGTCAGAGTTTTACGGCTTATATCTTAAGAATTATTAGAAATAAGTCCACACCTTAAGCAAGTGAGATGTAGAGAATTTTAAGACGATTATTTTGGCACCTAGAGTTTGATAAAAAAATAAGGAAGTCACATAAAATAATACGAATTTAAAGCCAATTGTAAGAATTTTCAGAAAATATCCTACTTTCGCTTTCACATTAATTGGAGCATTTTCGGAAAATGTAAGTTTACAGATATGTATTAGTCATATAAATTGCAAAAAAAACGTTTTACTTATATCATATTGATATTACTAGCTAAACAAGTGTACCGTTCCCGATGGCCGATTTTCATGTAAATTTCCTGAAAACCCCCTACTTTCGGTTTTGTCGTTGCACGGGAGGTCTCTCTGCACATCACTTTTTGAAGCACAGGCAGACTCTCTGCAATTACCACAGGCAAGCTCTCTGCATTTTGCCAGCGATTGTTTTTTTTAAAGCATGCTGCCTGCGTACTTTGTGTTTTATTGTTGTGAAATACAGTTTCTATTATGTGGTTGGTGGGGGGGGGGGGGGGGGGTGAAGGAGTCCGGACCCAAAAGGGGTGGGAGTGAGCTTAAAAGGGGGGGGGGGTATTTTCTGCTATGTATTATGTAAACCTCTTATTTAATGATCTTTAATTGCATAAAATATAAAAAGACCAATGATACAACATGTTTGAACAGTTTTATTAAGAATATAACAGTTAAAAAATGTAGCAGTGAGTCCATGCACACAGTGGTAGGTAAACTGTCATAGTATTGGAGGGGGGGGGGAGTGAAAGAAAATAGAAAATAGGGGATGGGGGATGCCGCCTATATTCTCCGAATAATTTGAACAAAAAACAAAACAAAAACAAAACAAACAATCAAACAAATAATGCATTCAATTGTTCTAATACACACCGTTTATTCTCTCCTGTGTAAGAAGTAAGATAGGCTGTCAGTTTGTTGCGAAATATTCAACAACTTATTACACATTCGATTAGGATTAAAACTCTTTGGCTTCAAATTGCCGTGAGATATGAGGTGTTTCTTCTCACATTTATATTGTTCATTCATACTGAAAAAAACAACAACTTAAACTAAGCCTATCGCGTTGCTACGGCAACTGAAAGTGATATTAAAGTCAATATTTAAAACAGATAAATTAATATTCATTTTCTTAAAAAAAATGTGACATAGGCCTTGTAAAATCCAAAATCCATCAAACATATAAACAACAATCTAACTGCTGCATAAATACTCCTAGACTTTGAAATTACACAAGTAAATCCGTTGTAAATTTAATGAATTAACAGTGACGTATCTGTTCTACGCAACAATCACAATATTTCGAAATACGCTTATAAAATAAATTTACTTTCTTCAGTACGATGTTTAAGAATAATAAAATGATTATATAAAATGCCTATTATTTTATAATCATTATATTGTATGTAAGTTACGTCCCTAGTGGCCATGTTTTTGACAAAGTAATGATAGAGTTAGTAATCATTTGTTACTTTAAATCCATGGACGCATGCATTCATTTATGTATTTACTTTCGCTTTGTCAAGCATGTTAATGTCTAAACTGATAAAGTTAGCACAAAGTTAAAAATAATAAACTCATTAATTAATACAATATCTTTTTCATGTTTGATTCTCTCTCTCTCTCTCTCTTTTTTGAAGGAACATGCAATAGTGGCGATTCAAATTATGAGAATTTTTGTAATAAACAATACCCTAGAGGAAATTTATCTTATATATTTTATATCAACAAAATAGTAAAAAAAAAGGTAAGTAACACATATATACTTTTAACAGATTTGTATCTGACTATGAAACAATACATATAACATGCAAAACAATAATAACTAGATTTCATTCGTTGATACGAATGATAGGACTTTCTGCAACATTTTGAAATGTAAAGATCAATACCGTTAGAAAGAATATATATTATATTTCCTACCTTTTACTCTTTTTTTTTCGTATGGACTTCTCATGCATGAACTTGAAGTAAGCCATATGTCGAAAATAAATAAATCATTATTTTGATATCGCTTTCTTATAACTTGACCAATTTTAATTGTTCTTGTTGTTGTTGTTGTTGTATTGGGGTTTACCGTCGCTGTGATAGTATTTCAATCATATAGAGACGTCCAGCTAATTACAGGTGGAGGAAGACCCCGAGTACACAGAGATACGCGGATATAACCACCGACCTACCGCAAGCCAGCTGGAAGGCTTCCTCACATGAAAAATCCGAAGTCCCTACCGGAATTCGAACCCACAGCGGTGAGGGGCTGAGAGATTCCAAGTTTAGTATTCTAGGTACCAAAATAAATGTCCTGAAAATCCCTACAATTCAATTGTTGCATATTTGGGTCTAGTTTTATAGGTTTTCAAAATATAAGAAATTAAACTTAAACCTATTAATTCTGCATATCAAAATTATTATTTTTTTTTTTTTAATTTCGTGTACAGTCGCGGGAATAAAACCGTAAATGCTACCATGCAATAGATTCGTCGACGCGTGTAGCCTCGTGAATTAAATTTCAATAATGCTTGTACAAACGATGGAGACGACTGTATTCGTTATAGTTAGTGTTTATTAAGAGAGAATTTAACAGTTAAGCAGCCAGAACGAGCGAAGCGAGTGACGGCTTCTTAAACTGTTAAATTCTCTGTTAGTGTTTGAAATTATATTTTGTCCAATGAAATCATTCCATTTTTTCAAATTTTTGTCTCCATTTAATTCATTTAATCGGCATCAACTTGTCACTAAACACTATTCCGCTAAATCAACTGATCAATTTAAAACCAGCTTCAAGCACCTTCACTGCGCGTGTGCGTCAAGATGTGTCGAGAAGCGGAGCTTTATGTGTTCACCAAATTAGACTAAGACCACAATTACCTGCCCTTGGTTACCGGATGTGCCTACACAGAAAAAAGTGACCCTATTTAATGCTGAATTAAGGTGAGATTTTGACTGAAAGACATGCAATAAAGGATTGAATTCTATAGAACAGTTAAAATAGTCATAAAATGCCCAATTTGGAGGCCTTATTGCACAACAATCTTAATAGTTTAGCATTACTGAGGGGGGAATTTTAGAGAAAATTGGCGTGAAATGGCCGACCGGTGCACTAAATTCATACGCATGTTATTTGGCCTTAAATAGGTCAAAAAGTAGTCGGGTGACTCCATGTTTAAAATGTACAGAATTATTTCTCTTGAATAGATCTATCTAATGAGGCTAAGTTTGGATGCCAATGTCCCTTACAGAAATTGTCATTTGTATATATGCTTATATAGAACATATAGTAAATTTAAATTGTGGTCTTAGTCCACGCATGTGTAACGTGTTACAGGGACTTTTGATGTGAACGCATGAACATCGACAAAAAATAATACACAGCAACCATAGAGAACAAACATTTACTCACCAGGATTCTGATTAATCTAAAATAACAAAAGAACTCTACCCTTCCACTTAGTTTAGTTTAAACATGTATTATTGCCTAAGTAATGATGATACAACATTGAAGATTTTAAAAAAATAAGTAAGAGGGTTTGACCACAAGTTCTAACAACATTAGTATCGGTCATCGCTTTAAAGACACTTGTGTAATTTCAATGTCTACACATGTTAAACAGAATGGGAATATTAACTAATTACTAAACAAAGCGATTAAGTAAATATAAAAAAAAAAAAAAAAACAATTACAAACAAGGGTTACTTAAATAAAAAAAAAAAATGTCCAAAACACAACATATATAGGTGCAGATATATGAACCTTTCTAAACAGTATCTTTTATTCAAATTTCAATCACCACTTTTTTGCCGAAGAGATCAAAGTCGGCTTCCGGTTCAATGCTCATTTGGAGCGTAGATCTACACAGATATACACAGCTAGAGCGACGCATTGACCTTTGACATAACATGTTACATGTCACGTGATGTAAATCACGCCGGGAACAGGTTGATAGGGCGGAGTCTAAAAAATCAATACTATATTTGGAATGTGCGACTGCGTTAAATTTCAAAACATAATTTCAAACACTAAGTAGGTTAGTATTATTTAGTAAACATTAAGTCCATTAAATCGCGCGGCTTGACTAACTTAGAGTTTACCCCGCCCTATTACTACGTTATGCTGCTATATTAGAAGATGGCGCCATATAAGTGCTACGTCAGCGTGTTGTTAAAGTATTCACACAGGTGCACGTGCTTTCCAAATATGGATGTAACACATAAATTTGGCGCATTTTTTGACCGTCGGCTCATTTCTTTTTCAGATTTCAATCAATTTATGTGATGGCTGTTTTTTTTATTTATTTATCTTGTTTGAATTAGTTGAGAAATCAGAAAATATCAACTGATTGACATTAAGGAAAGAACGAAATATGTAAAAAATAATCGTTTAAAAAAGTCGGTGTCAGCGGAAGATATCAAGGCTAGGAATACCCCGGAAATACCAAATCAAACGAGATAACACATGATCTGTAAGTTGTTTAAAAACGTTATATCAATTATTCAATTCTTGTATTTACCAAATTCGTAAACATAGGTGCTGGTATAGTTCCCTTGGTTGGCGCTCAGCTTAATAAGGGTAGTTCTAGGACTGATTGCCCGGTGTCCGGTAGTGGTGAGATGATTAATCATAAAGTCAACGAATCAGTGACGAGCTACTGGTTGACGTGACGATGACGACGAAAATAATTTCCTTTCTTTAATATAAAACAATTATCCCTGTTGTTCATTCAAAAGAACGTAAAATTACTATTTACCTTGTCTTTATTTTCATTTATCAATATTGAATAAAGGACACTAAATTAAAGTATGAATTTTATACACTAGACATTTCTTTTACTAAGAAAATATATATAGAGATAAACCGAACAAATATAGTAGACCGCGGCCTCATATGGGCACAGGTAAACGTTGTACCTTTATTGTTTGCTTACAGTGACGCCCAGTAGATTTCTCAACAGCACTTAACATTCTACTTTATATACATATAACTATTTGACATTCCAGTGGTATCTGAATTAACTGAAACACATTTTAAAATTGTAAAACCTGTTTAATTTGGCTGAAAATATTAAAGCATAGTTACATTATTGATTTACAAAGGCTATTACTTCGGTATCTAACATATAACGCTTTATATATGTTTAAATAATAAGAATGAATAGTTTATTGATTGCGTTTGAATTGCGCATTTACACTTTTATGAATATTATCATGAGTTCTTATTTCTCATGTAACTTTCTTATATCATGACCAAATAAGAAAAGCCGGTTACCGTTAGAAAGGTCATTAAATTCCCAACATTTCACACGCTTTATGTATGGACCTATTCATAACTGCTTTTGTACTATGGACGCTTAAACCTCGGAAAAAATGCAAAAATATGCCAAAATATGTTCATGACATTTTCCTCATGAACGATATTTTAATAATTATTCTTTGGATCTTTAAAAGCTGCATATCGTTCGAAAGGAAATTGATTGGGCTATAAATCATGTTCATAATAATATTTACAAAAATCAATATTTGTTGAGATGCATGCAGTTTCCTGCACTACGTATAGGGCCGTTTTCGCTTTTCCGCCATTACTGTGCCATTTCAAGCCCGATCTTCAAAACTATTTTGTCATCAAAAAGAACTTCGAAAGCACTAATAATAATACACATGTTGTCTCGATAGAATGTTGTTCGTTTTTGAGATATAACAGGTCAAAGGAAAAACCGATAATTGATATATGACCTTGACCTTTGAGATTTTCCGGAAACGGAAATGATATTTGACAATGAGATGCTATCTTGCACTTTCAGAGAAAATTTGAAGCCAATCGGTCAAGAAATTTGGAGTACAGAGCTGAAAAACCGTTTGTATTTGTTTAAGAATTGTTATTAACATTATGACGTCAAATGACGTCATATGTCGTTAAATTTCTCAGAATATAAAGAAGATATCAAGGAGTATATGTGGTGTCAATTTGAGATTTCTAGCTTACATATGACCTACAAAATACTCAAATATATTTTAAGGTCGAAAGTTCGAAACTTGGTTTAACCACAGAACCTTGGTCTTTTCGAATCTGGAAAAACGTATATAATAGTGCACATCTAGAACGTAATAAACACATTTTGTAAACATATCGAGAAAATCCACTAAGCAATGAAGGCTGTAGAGCGCGAACAAACTTTTGTAGCAAATGTCAACTTTGACGTCATGTAACGAATAATAATAGATTCTAAAATTTCATCACCTCAGGTATGAGCTATTAAACTTTCGTGATTCTAGACCGCCAGGAACCTATTGAAAAAGCAACCTCTTTTGGAAGAAAAGTATAATAATAATAATAATAATAATAATAAAAAAACAGTACAAAAACAATAGGTCTTTCTGCTAGAGGCAGAAAGCCCTAATAATAATAAAAAACATTACAAAAACAATAGGTCTTTCTGCTAGAGGCAGAAAGCCCTAATTACAAAAACAATAGGTCTTTCTGCTAGAGGCAGAAAGCCCTAATAATAACTAGACTTCGTTTGTCCCACAAACGATAAGGGCTTTCTGCGCTGCAACTCAGTTTAAGCCTGATCAGCTGAAAAGAATTTGTTCATAAACAATGTCGACATCCCAAATTTACGTTTCTCTGTGGTATAATACCTGCATTTCCATATTGAGAATATATGTGTTCTACCTAACTTAGTTCATTTCACATGTATCCTTTCTATAATATAAAACAATTGTCCTTGTTGTTCATTTAAAAGAACGTAAAATTACTATTTACCTTGTCTTTATTTTCATTTATCAATATTGAATAAAGGACACTAAATTAAAGTATGAATTTATACACTAGACATTTCTTTTACTAAGAAAATATTTAAAGATATAT
>CM037780.1:21601318-21651318 GCA_021229015.1 Solen grandis | reverse complement strand
TCATTATATGATAATGAATTTCTAATTCTAACAAGATTATTTCTATATCTTGAAATTTATGAAGGGCAATGAAAAATTAATGCCGCATGCTTCAGATGCTGTAATTTCGATTTCAAAGATTTTCAGAAGCGTATGACGTCATATTACGTCACATTTGAAATTGACTACGAAAGTTTGTACACGGTCCAGAGCCATTATTAATGGGCCGATTTTCATCAAATTTTCACAGAATGTGTATATTAAGTTCTAGTTGTGCATCTCGTTGTCCGTTTTTCAAAATGCGAAAAGTCCATGGTTCTATAGCGATTCCAAGATTCGAACCAAGGTCGTAAATTTTTAAATGCTTATAAAATCGGTCCTTTTTGAGATAGAAAAGTGATATTTGGTCAGTATATAGGTCCCTAAGAGTCTTAAACATTTTGTGAAAATAAATGTCATATGACGTCACGTGACGTCATTATATGATAATGTATTTCTAATATTAACAAGATTTTTAATTAAAAAATTTAATGACAAATGATTCAGACACTGAAATTTCGATTTCAATAATTTTCAGAAGCCTATGACGTCATATGACGTCACATTTGAAATTGACTACGAAAGTTTGTACACGGTCCAGAGCCATTATTAATGGGCCGATTTTCATCAAATTTTCACAGAATGTGTATATTACGTTCTTATTGTGTATACCGGTGTCCGGTTTTTCAAAATTCGAAAAGTCCAAGCATCTATGGCGGATCCAAGATTCGAACCAAGGACGTCAATTTTTAAATGCTTATAAAAACTGTCCTATTTAAGATAGAAAGTTGAAATTTTGTCAGTTAGTAGGTCTCTGGGAGTCTTCACAATTATGTGAAAATAAACGTCATATGACGTCACGTGACGTCATTTTTTATTATCATTATTCTTTTCTTCTTCCTAACAAAACGCTTATTTTAATATGTTGCAATAGTCCTAGGACGATGAAATTTTTATGGGTTATTAGTCACGTGAGGAAATTTTGATTTCAATGATTGTCAGCACGCTATGACGTCACATAACGTCACAGCTAAAAATAGTTAAAAATGGTGTTCGCGCTCTACAGCCGTCATTTATGGTCGGATTTTCTTAAAATTTTCACAAATGGTACATCTTGAAACTAAGGTGTACATATCCTGTCAGCTAACCGAAATTCCGAAAGACCGAAGTTCTGTGGCTAAAATAAGATTCGAACATAGGACCGAAAATTTCATTTTAGCATTAAAGAGCTTCAGGATGAAATAGAAAGTTGAAACTTACACAGTTTGCAGTTCTTCAGAATTTCTTAATATATTTTGAGTCGTGACGTCATATGACGTCATGTGACGTCATAAGCATATATCTGAATTTTCATTTAAAGGCAATGATTTCGACATGATGCCAGTTGTTCAGAATAATGAAAATTTCAGAGTTATGACAGAAATGGATGCGCTTTTGAAAAAAAGCATCTTCAGCACCCTATGACGTCATGTGACGTCAGAGCTTAAAATAGTGAAAAATGGTGTTCACGCTCTACAGCCGCCATTTATGGTCGAAGTTTCTTCAAATTTTCACAGATGGTATATCTTGAAACTAAGATTTGTATATCCTTTCAGCTAACCGAAATTCCGAAAGACCGAAGTTCTGTGGCTTAAATAAGATTCGAACATAGGACCGAAAATTTCATTTTAGGATTAAAGAGCTTCAGGATGAAATAGAAAGTTGAAACTTACACAGCTTGTAGTTCTGCAGAATTTCTTAATATATTTTGAGTCGTGACGTCATATGACGTCATGTGACGTCATAAGCATACATCTTAATTTTAATTTGGGGCAATGATTTTGACATGATGCCAGTTGTTCAGAATAATGAAAATTTCAGAGTTATGACAGAAATAGATGCGCTTTTGAAAAAAAAGCATCATCAGCACCCTATGACGTCATGTGACGTCAGAGCTAAAAATAGTGAAAAATGGTGTTCACGCTCTACAGCCGCCATTTATGGTCGAATTTTCTTCAAATTTTCACAGATGGTATATCTTGAAACTAAGATATGTATATCCTTTAAGCTAACCGAAATTCCGAAAGACCGAAGTTCTGTGGCTTAAATAAGATTCGAACATAGGACCGAAAATTTCATTTTAGGATTAAAGAGCTTCAGAATGAGATAGAAAGTTGAAACTTACACAGTTTGCAGTTCTGCAGAATTTCTACAAATATTTTGAGTCGTGACGTCATAAGCATACTTCTTAATTTTTATTTTAGGACAATGATTTCGACATGATGCCAGTTGTTCAGAATAAGGAAAATTTCAGAGTTATAACAGTAAAGTATACATTTTTGAGCAAAAACATTTTCAGCACCATATGACGTCATGTGACGTTAGAGCTAAAAATAGTGAAAAATGGTGTTCACGCTCTACAGCCGCCATTTATGGTCGAATTTTCTTAAAATTTCACAGATTTTACATCTTGAAACTAAGGTGTGCATATCCTGTCAGCTAACCGAAATTCCGAAAGACCGAAGTTCTGTGGCTGAAAAAAGATTCGAACATGGGACCGAACATTTCATTTTAGGATTAAAGAGCTTCAAGATCAGATAGAAAGTTGAAACTTACACAGTTTGCAGTTCTGCATAATTTCTTAATATATTTTGAGTCGTGACGTCAAATGTCGTCATGTGACGTCATAAGCATACTTCTTAATTTTCATATTAGGGCAATGATTTCGACATGATGTCAGTTGTTCAGAATAATGAAAATTTCAGTGTTATGACAGTAAAGTATGAGCTTTTGAACAAAAGCATCTTCAGCACCCTATGACGTCCTGTGACGTCAGAGCTAAAAATATTGAAACATGGTGTTCGCGCTCTACAGCCGCCGTTTATGGTCGGATTTTCTTCAAATTTTCACAGATGGTACACCTTGAAACTAAGGTGTGCATATCCTGCCAGCTAACCGAAATTCCGAAAAACCGAAGTTCTGTGGCTGAAATAAGATTCGAACATAGGACCAAAAATTTCATTTTAGGATTGAAGAGCTTCAGGATGAGATAGAAAGTTGAAACTTACACAGTTTGCAGTTCTGCAGCATTTCTACAAATATTTTGAATCGTGACGTCATTGGACGTCATAAGCATACACTTAATTTTAATTTGGGGCAATGATTTCGACATGATGCCAGTTGTTCAGAATAATGAAAATTTCAGAGTTATTGCAGTAAAGTGTGCGCTTTTGAGCAACAGCATTTTCAGCACCCTATGACGTCACGTGACGTCAGAGCTAAAATAGTGAAAAATGGTATTCGCGCTCTACAGCCGCCATTTGTGATCAGATTTTCTTCAAATTTTTACAGACGGTACATCTTGAAACTAAGGTGTGAATATTTTGTCAGCTAACCTTAATTCCGAAAAACCGAAGTATTGTGGCTGAAGCAAGATTCGAACATAGGACCTTTAAACTAGAAATCAAGTTTGCAGTCATGTCCTGACGTCATATAACATCATGTTACGTCACAGACTAATACTAAGTTCTTATCATTTGCACTAATTTCGGAATATAATGTCAATTGTTTAGCATGAACATGAAATACTACCAGAGGTGAATCATTACATGAAACTTCTATTTCCTGCTTTTTGCATTAACACAGCTTGCAGAAAGTCCTATCATTCGTTTTCACGAAGGACATCTAGTTAGGACTTTCTGCCTAAAGCAGAAAGTCCTATTGGGTTTGTACTGTTTATTCTTCTTCTTCTTATTATTATTATTATTATTCTTTTTTTCTTCCTAACTAAACGCTTATTTTTCTATGTTGCAATACTCCTAGGACGATGAAATTTTTATGACTTATTAGCCACGTCAGGAAATTTTGATTTCTATGATTTTCATATGCCTATGACGTCATATGACGTCACACTGGAAATATGCAACAAAAGTTTGTACGCGGTCTACAGCCATTGTTTATGAACCGATTTTCATCAAATTTTCACAGAATGTGTATATTAAGTTCTAGTTGTGCATCTCGTTGTCCGTTTTTCAAAATGCGAAAAGTCCATGGTTCTATAGCGATTCCAAGATTCGAACCAAGGTCGTAAATTTTTAAATGCTTATAAAATCTGTCCTATTTAAGAAAGAAAGTTGATATTTAGTCAGTATATAGGTCTCTAGAAGTTTTAAAAATTTTGTGAAAATATTTGTCATATGACGTCACGTGACGTCATTATATGATAATGCATTTCTAATATTAACAAGAATATTTCTATATGTTGAAATTGTCGAAAGGCAATGAAAATTTAAAGACACATGCTTCAAACGCTGAAATTTTGATTTCTATGATTTTCATATGCCTATGACGTCATATGACGTCACACTGGAAATATGCAACAAAAGTTTGTACGCGGTCTACAGCCATTGTTTATGAACCGATTTTCATCAAATTTTCACAGAATGTGTATATTAAGTTCTAGTTGTGCATCCCGGTGTCCGTTTTTCAAAATTCGAAAAGTCCAAGGTTCTATAGCGATTCAAGATTCGAACCAAGGTCGTAAATTTTCAAATTCTTATAAAATCGGTCCTATTTGAGATAGAAAGATGATATTGGGTCAGTATATAGGTCTCTGGGAGTCTTAAACATTTTGTGAAAATAAATGTCATATGACGTCACGTGACGTCATTATATGATAATGAATTTCTAATTCTAACAAGATTATTTCTATATCTTGAAATTTATGAAGGGCAATGAAAAATTAATGCCGCATGCTTCAGATGCTGTAATTTCGATTTCAAAGATTTTCAGAAGCGTATGACGTCATATTACGTCACATTTGAAATTGACTACGAAAGTTTGTACACGGTCCAGAGCCATTATTAATGGGCCGATTTTCATCAAATTTTCACAGAATGTGTATATTAAGTTCTAGTTGTGCATCTCGTTGTCCGTTTTTCAAAATGCGAAAAGTCCATGGTTCTATAGCGATTCCAAGATTCGAACCAAGGTCGTAAATTTTTAAATGCTTATAAAATCGGTCCTTTTTGAGATAGAAAAGTGATATTTGGTCAGTATATAGGTCCCTAAGAGTCTTAAACATTTTGTGAAAATAAATGTCATATTTCCACGTTACGTCATTATATGATAATGTATTTAATTGTGAAGGGCAATGAAAATTTAATGACAAATGATTCAGACACTGAAATTTCGATTTCAATAATTTTCAGAAGCCTATGACGTCATATGACGTCACATTTGAAATTGACTACGAAAGTTTGTACACGGTCCAGAGCCATTATTAATGGGCCGATTTTCATCAAATTTTCACAGAATGTGTATATTACGTTCTTATTGTGTATACCGGTGTCCGGTTTTTCAAAATTCGAAAAGTCCAAGCATCTATGGCGGATCCAAGATTCGAACCAAGGACGTCAATTTTTAAATGCTTATAAAAACTGTCCTATTTGAGATAGAAAGTTGAAATTTTGTCAGTTAGTAGGTCTCTGGGAGTCTTAACAATTATGTGAAAATAAACGTCATATGACGTCACGTGACGTCATATTATTCTTATTATTATTCTTTTCTTCTTCCTAACAAAACGCTTATTTTAATATGTTGCAATAGTCCTAGGATGATGAAATTTTTATGGGTTATTAGTCACGTGAGGAAATTTTGATTTCAATGATTGTCAGCACGCTATGACGTCACATAACGTCACAGCTAAAAATAGTGAAAAATGGTGTTCGCGCTCTACAGCCGTCATTTATGGTCGGATTTTCTTAAAATTTTCACAAATGGTACATCTTGAAACTAAGGTGTACATATCCTGTCAGCTAACCGAAATTCCGAAAGACCGAAGTTCTGTGGCTAAAATAAGATTCGAACATAGGACCGAAAATTTCATTTTAGCATTAAAGAGCTTCAGGATTAAATAGAAAGTTGAAACTTACACAGTTTGCAGTTCTTCAGAATTTCTTAATATATTTTGAGTCGTGACGTCATATGACATCATGTGACGTCATAAGCATACATCTGAATTTTCATTTAAAGGCAATGATTTCGACATGATGCCAGTTGTTCAGAATAATGAAAATTTCAGAGTTATGACAGAAATGGATGCGCTTTTGAAAAAAAGCATCTTCAGCACCCTATGACGTCATGTGACGTCAGAGCTTAAAATAGTGAAAAATGGTGTTCACGCTCTACAGCCGCCATTTATGGTCGAAGTTTCTTCAAATTTTCACAGATGGTATATCTTGAAACTAAGATGTGTATATCCTTTCAGCTAACCGAAATTCCGAAAGACCGAAGTTCTGTGGCTTAAATAAGATTCGAACATAGGACCGAAAATTTCATTTGAGGATTAAAGAGCTTCAGGATGAAATAGAAAGTTGAAACTTACACAGCTTGTAGTTCTGCAGAATTTCTTAATATATTTTGAGTCGTGACGTCATATGACGTCATGTGACGTCATAAGCATACATCTTAATTTTAATTTGGGGCAATGATTTTGACATGATGCCAGTTGTTCAGAATAATGAAAATTTCAGAGTTATGACAGAAATAGATGCGCTTTTGAAAAAAAAGCATCTTCAGCACCCTATGACGTCATGTGACGTCAGAGCTAAAAATAGTGAAAAATGGTGTTCACGCTCTACAGCCGCCATTTATGGTCGAATTTTCTTCAAATTTTCACAGATGGTATATCTTGAAACTAAGATATGTATATCCTTTAAGCTAACCAAAATTCCGAAAGACCGAAGTTCTGTGGCTGAAATAAGATTCGAACATAGGACCGAAAATTTCATTTTAGGATTAAAGAGCTTCAGAATGAGATAGAAAGTTGAAACTTACACAGTTTGCAGTTCTGCAGAATTTCTACAAATATTTTGAGTCGTGACGTCATAAGCATACTTCTTAATTTTTATTTTAGGACAATGATTTCGACATGATGCCAGTTGTTCAGAATAAGGAAAATTTCAGAGTATAACAGTAAAGTATACATTTTTGAGCAAAAACATTTTCAGCACCATATGACGTCATGTGACGTTAGAGCTAAAAATAGTGAAAAATGGTGTTCACGCTCTACAGCCGCCATTTATGGTCGGATTTTCTTAAAATTTCACAGATTTTACATCTTAAAACTAAGGTGTGCATATCCTGTCAGCTAACCGAAATTCCGAAAGACCGAAGTTCTGTGGCTGAAATAAGATTCGAACATGGGACCGAACATTTCATTTTAGGATTAAAGAGCTTCAGGATGAGATAGAAAGTTGAAACTTACACAGTTTGCAGTTCTGCATAATTTCTTAATATATTTTGAGTCGTGACGTCAAATGTCGTCATGTGACGTCATAAGCATACTTCTTAATTTTCATATTAGGGCAATGATTTCGACATGATGTCAGTTGTTCAGAATAATGAAAATTTCAGTGTTATGACAGTAAAGTATGAGCTTTTGAACAAAAGCATCTTCAGCACCCTATGACGTCCTGTGACGTCAGAGCTAAAAATATTGAAACATGGTGTTCGCGCTCTACAGCCGCCGTTTATGGTCGGATTTTCTTCAAATTTTCACAGATGGTACACCTTGAAACTAAGGTGTGCATATCCTGCCAGCTAACCGAAATTCCGAAAAACCGAAGTTCTGTGGCTGAAATAAGATTCGAACATAGGACCAAAAATTTCATTTTAGGATTGAAGAGCTTCAGGATGAGATAGAAAGTTGAAACTTACACAGTTTGCAGTTCTGCAGCATTTCTACAAATATTTTGAATCGTGACGTCATTGGACGTCATAAGCATACCACTTAATTTTAATTTGGGGCAATGATTTCGACATGATGCCAGTTGTTCAGAATAATGAAAATTTCAGAGTTATTGCAGTAAAGTGTGCGCTTTTGAGCAACAGCATTTTCAGCACCCTATGACGTCACGTGACGTCAGAGCTAAAATAGTGAAAAATGGTATTCGCGCTCTACAGCCGCCATTTGTGATCAGATTTTCTTCAAATTTTTACAGACGGTACATCTTGAAACTAAGGTGTGAATATTTTGTCAGCTAACCTTAATTCCGAAAAACCGAAGTATTGTGGCTGAAGCAAGATTCGAACATAGGACCTTTAAACTAGAAATCAAGTTTGCAGTCATGTCCTGACGTCATATAACATCATGTTACGTCACAGACTAATACTAAGTTCTTATCATTTGCACTAATTTCGGAATATAATGTCAATTGTTTAGCATGAACATGAAATACTACCAGAGGTGAATCATTACATGAAACTTCTATTTCCTGCTTTTTGCATTAACACAGCTTGCAGAAAGTCCTATCATTCGTTTTCACGAATGACATCTAGTTATTATTATTATTCTTTTCTTCCTCACGGATTTTCATATGTTGCAATCGTCCTAGGAGAATGAAATTTCGATGGCATATTATTCATATGCGTAATTAAAAAATTCTATAATTTTCATATGCCTATGACGTCATATGACGTCACACTTGGCAATTTGCTACAAAAGTTTGTACGCGGTCCAGAGCGATAATTAATAAACCGATTTTCATCAAATTTTCACAGAATGTGTACATTAAGTTCTAGTTGTGCATCTCGTTGTCCGTTTTTCAAAATTCGAAAAGCACAAGGTTCTATGGCGAATGCAAGATTCAAACCAAGGACGTCAAATTGATAAATGCTCATAAATTCGTCCCTAAATGAGACAGAAGGTTGATATTTTGTGTATATAGACCGATAGATTTAAATATTTTGTGAAAATGGACGTCTTGTGACGTCATATGACGTCATCAAATTTCTAATTTTTAAACACATAATTATATATGTTAATATGGTCCAAGGACAATGAAATTTTGAAGTCATATTCTCCAAGAAATGTTATTTTGATTTCTATGATTTTCATATCTCTATGACGTCATATGACGTCACACTTGAAATAAGCTACAAAAGTTTGTACGCGGTCCAGAGCCATTATTAATGGGCCGATTTTCATCAAATTTTCACAGAATGTGTATATTAAGTTCTAGTTGTGCATCCCGGTGTCCGTTTTTCAAAATTCGAAAAGTCCAAGGTTCTATAGCGATTCCAAGATTCGAACCAAGGTCGTAAATTTTCAAATTCTTATAAAATCGGTCCTATTTGAGATAGAAAGATGATATTGGGTCAGTATATAGGTCTCTGGGAGTCTTAAACATTTTGTGAAAATAAATGTCATATGACGTCACGTGACGTCATTATATGATAATGAATTTCTAATTCTAACAAGATTATTTCTATATGTTGAAATTTTCGAAGGGCAATGAAAATTTAATGCCGCATGCTTTAGATGCTGATATTTCGATTTCAATGATTTTCAGAAGCCTTTGACGTCATATGACGTCACATTTGAAATTGACTACGAAAGTTTGTACACGGTCCAGAGCCATTATTAATGGGCCGATTTTCATCAAATTTTCAGAGAATGTGTATATTAAGTTCTAGTTGTGCATCCCAGTGTCCGTTTTTCAAAATTCGAAAAGTCCATGGTTCTATAGCGAATTCAAGATTCGAACCAAGGTCGTAAATTTTTAAATGCTTATAAAATCGGTCCTATTTAGGACAGAAAAGTGATATTTGGTCAGTATATAGGTCTCTAAGAGTCTTTAATATTTTGTGAAAAGAAACGTCATATGACGTCACGTGACGTCATTATATGATAATGTATTTTTAATATTAACAAGATTATTTCTATATGTTGAAATTGTCGAAGGGCAATGAAAATTTAATGACAAATGATTTAGACGCTGAAATTTCGATTTCAATGATTTTCAGAAGCCTATGACGTCATATGACGTCACATTTGAAATTGACTACAGAAGTTTGTACACGGTCCAGAGCCATTATTAATGGGCCGATTTTCATCAAATTTTCACAGAGTGTGTATATTACGTTCTTATTGTGTATACCGGTTTCCGTTTTTCAAAATTCGAAAAGTCCAAGCATATATGGCGGATCCAAGATTCGAACCAATGACGTCAATATTTAAATGCTTATAAAAACTGTCCTATTTGAGATAGAAAGTTGAAATTTTGTCAGTTAGTAGGTCTCTGGGTGTCTTAACAATTATGTGAAAATAAACGTCATATGACGTCACGTGACGTCATTTGTTTATTATTATTATTCTTTTCTTCTTCCTAACTAAACGCTTATTTTAATATGTTGCAATAGTCCTAGGACGATGAAATTTTTATGGATTATTAGGCACGTGAGGAAATTTTGATTTCACCCCTACTGCATATATGTAGCCATATCTCAATAAATATCGATTTTTGTAAAATTATGTATGAATAAAAATTAAAATGAATAATTGACATTTCCAAAGATATTTAGTTTATTAAAATTGGTTTACGCAAAAAAACTAAATGAAATGAAGCTAATTTTGCTGATAATATGCTGTTTTCTTGAGGTTTAACAGTCAATATCTCAGAAACGACTGAAGATAAGTTTATACATTATGCGTATAAAATGTAGCATGTTTTAAGAACTTTCTAACGGTACCAAATTTATTGAAATTGGACTTCATATAAGAAAGTTACATGGAAAATAAGATATTTCATAATCATGCATCATAAAAATATGGAAAAGGTCACGCGCAGGGGTCACCAAGCTTAAATACTTGCGCAACGACTTAAAAAAAAAAAAAAAAAAAAAAAAAAATATCAAATTGCAATTGATGGGCTATATCTTGATTTTTTTTTTTTTGTCGAATGTTGACTGTTTCCAAAATAAGCATTGAAGTTAATACATGTACAACGGCACAAGACAAAAATCCGTATTTGCAACACTATGTAGCTAGCGAGCAGTTTGCAAGCCTTGAAAAATTCACACGCAGCCCAACATTTTAGACCATCTAAAAACTGCATTGTTATGCTAACGATATTCATATTGCATCAGTTTGTAGGCTGGGATGTTACCTTTCAAAATATCACCATAGTTCGAAATTCCAGGAATTTATGGCAAAACTACGGAAGCCCAAACACGCCAAAATCGCTAAATACGTTTAACTACGTTACAGGTGTCGAAAGGATATAGCACTATACAAATATTCAATACTTCTTCCTACTGAGGCTAAAATTAAACAAGGTTACAACTGAGCTGGAGTGATGAAATTCTATGTGTGATGAAAGTTAGAAACTTACATTTGAACACTGTTTCATTTTTCTTTCATGTCATATGACATAGTATAAATTTTGTATGTAAACTACATGTGCAAGATATGGGCGGACTTTTATTAAAATTCACAGAATGTGTTCTATTTGTGCTATTTTATATAGAAATAGAGGAGATAGAAAGTTGCAATTTGGACAGATTATCTATTATGTCATCTTCTATATATATACTATATAAAGCAGATGTTGCAGAAAGTCCTATCATTCGTTTAAACGAATGACATCTAGTTTTTTTTTTTTAACCAAATATGCGTAATTAAAAAATTCTATAATTTTCATATGCCTATGACGTCATATGACGTCACACTTGGCAATTTGCTACAAAAGTTTGTACGCGGTCCAGAGCGATAATTAATAAACCGATTTTCATCAAATTTTCACAGAATGTGTACATTAAGTTCTAGTTGTGCATCTTGTTGTCCGTTTTTCAAAATTCGAAAAGCACAAGGTTCTATGGCGAATGCAAGATTCAAACCAAGGACGTCAAATTGATAAATGCTCATAAAATCGTCCCTAAATGAGACAGAAGGTTGATATTTTGTCAGTATATAGATCTCCGATAGATTTAAATATTTTGTGAAAATGGACGTCTTGTGACGTCTTATGACGTCATCAAATTTCTAATTTTTAAACACATAATTATATATGCTAATATGGTCCAAGGACAATGAAATTTTGATGTCATATTCTCCAAGAAATGTTATTTTGATTTCTATGATTTTCATATCTCTATGACGTCATATGACGTCACACTTGAAATAAGCTACAAAAGTTTGTACGCGGTCCAGAGCCATTATTAATGAACCGATTTTCATCAAATTTTCACAGAATGTGTATATTAAGTTCTAGTTGGGCATCCCGGTGTCCGTTTTTCAAAATTCCAAAAGTCCAAGGTTCTATAGCGATTCCAAGATTCGAACCAAGGTCGTAAATTTTCAAATTCTTATAAAATCGGTCCTATTTGAGACAGAAAGATGATATTGGGTCAGTATATAGGTCTCTGGGAGTCTTAAACATTTTGTGAAAATAAATGTCATATGACGTCACGTGACGTCATTATATGATAATGAATTTCTAATTCTAACAAGATTATTTCTATATATTGAATTTTTTGAAGGGCAATGAAAATTTAATGCCGCATGCTTCAGATGCTGAAATTTCGATTTCAATGATTTTCAGAAGTCTATGACGTCATATGACGTCACATTTGAAATTGACTAAGAAAGCTTGTACACGGTCCAGAGCCATTATTAATGGGCCGATTTTCATCAAATTTTCACAGAATGTGTATATTACGTACTAATTGTGTATACCGGTTTCCGTTTTTCAAAATTCGAAAAGTCCAAGCATATATGGCGGATCCAAGATTCGAACCAATGACGTCAATATTTAAATGCTTATAAAAACTGTCCTATTTGAGATAGAAAGCTGAAATTTTGTCAGTTAGTAGGTCTCTGGGTGTCTTAACAATTATGTGAAAATAAACGTCATATGACGTCACGTGACGTCATTTGTTTATTATTATTATTCTTTTCTTCTTCCTAACTTAACGCTTATTTTAATATGTTGCAATAGTCCTAGGACGATGAAATTTTTATGGGTTATTAGGCACGTGAGGAAATTTTGATGTCACCCCTACTGCATATATGTAGCCATATCTCAATAAATATCGATTTTTGTAAATATATGTATGAATAAGAATTATAGCTGAATAATTGACGTTTCCAAAGATATTTAGTTTATTAAAATTGGTTTACGCAATACAAAGTTAAAAGCAAGAAAACTAAATGAAATGAAGCTAATTTTGCTGATAATATGCTGTTTTCTTGAGGTTTAACAGTCAATATCTCAGAAACGACTGAAGATAAGTTTATACATTATGCGTATAAAATGTAGCACGTTTTAAGAGCTTTCTAACGGTACCAAGTTTATTGAAATTGGACTTCATATAAGAAAGTTACATGGAAAATAAGATATTTCATAATCATGCATCATAAAAATATGGAAAAGGTCACGCGCAGGGGTCACCAAGCTTAAATACTTGCGCAACGATTAAAAAAAAAAAAAAAAAAAAAAAACAAATTGCAATTGATGGGCTATATCTTGATTTTTTTTTTGTTGTTGTTGTTGTTGTTGTTGTTGTTGTTTTTTTGTCGAATGTTGACTGTTTCCAAAATAAGATTTGAAGTTAATACATGTACAACGGCACAAGACAAAAATCCGTATTTGCAACACAAATTCACACGCAGCCCCACATTTTAGACCATCTAAAAGCTGCATTGTTATGCTAACGATATTCATATTGCATCAGTTTGTAGGCTGGGATGTTACCTTTCAAAATATCACCATAGTTCGAAATTCCAGGAATTTATGGCAAAACTACGGAAGCCCAAACACGCCAAAATCGCTAAATACGATTAACTACGTTACAGGTGTCGAAAGGATATAGCACTATACAAATATTCAATACTTCTTCCTAATGAGGCTAAAATTAAACAAGGTTACAACTGAGCTGGAGTAATGAAATTCTATGTGTGATGAAAGTTAGAAACTTACATTTGAAGCAGATGTTGCAGAAAGTCCTATCATTCGTTTAAACGAATGACATCTAGTTATTATTATTCTTTTCTTCTTCCTAACTAAACGCTTATTTTAATATGTTGCAATGGACCTAGGACGATGAAATTTTTATGGCTTATTAGTCACGTGAGGAAATTTTGATTTCAATGATTTTCAGCACCCTATGACGTCACACGACGTCACAGCTAAAAATAGTGGAAAATGGTGTTCGCGCTCTACAGCCGTCATTTATGATCGGATTTTCTTCAAATTTTCACAGATGGTACATCTTGAATCAAAGGTGTGCATATCCTGTCAGCTAACCGAAATTCCGAAAGACCGAAGTTCTGTGGCTGAAATAAAATTCGAACATAGGACCGAAAATTTCATTTTAGGATTAAAGAGCTTCAGGATGAGATAGAAAGTTGAAACTTACACAGTTTGCAGTTCTGCAGAATTTCTACAAATGTTTTCAGTCAGAACGTCATATGACGTCATGTGACGTCATAAGCATACTTCTTAATTTTCATTTTAGGGCAATGATTTTGACATGATGCCAGTTGTTCAGAATAATGAAAATTTCAGAGTTATGAAAGTAAAGTATGCGCTTTTGAACAAAAGCATCTTCAGCACCCTATGACGTCACATGACGTCACAGCTAAAAATAGTGAAAAATGGTGTTCGCGCTCTACAGCCGCCATTTATGGTCGAATTTTCTTCACATTTTCAGAGATGGTACATCTTGAATCAAAGGTGTGCATATCCTGTCAGCTAACCGAAATTCCGAAAGACCGAAGTTCTGTGGCTGAAATAAGATTCGAACATAGGACCGAAAATTTAATTTTAGGATTAAAGAGCTTCAGGATGAGATAGAAAGTTGAAACTTACACAGTTTGCAGTTCTGCAAAATTTCTACAACTTTTTGGGGTCGGAACGTCATATGACGTCATGTGACGTCATAAGCATACTTCTTAATTTTCATATTAGGGCAATGATTTTGACATGATGCCAGTTGTTCAGAATAATGAAAATTTCAGAGTTATGAAACTAACGTATGCGCTTTTGAACAAAAGCATCTTCAGCACCCTATGACGTCACATGACGTCACAGCTAAAAATAGTGAAAAATGGTGTTTGCGCTCTACAGCCGTCATTTATGGTCGGATTTTCTTCAAATTTTCACAGATGGTACATCTTGAAACTAAGGTGTGCATATCCTGTCAGCTAACCGAAATTCCGAAAGACCGAAGTTCTGTGGCTGAAATAAGATTCGAACATAGGACCGAAAATTTCATTTTAGGATTAAAGGGCTTCAGAATGAGACAGAAAGTTGAAACTTACACAGTTTGTAGTGCGACAGAATTTCTACATAAATTTTGAATCGTGACGTCAAATGACGTCATATGACGTCATAAGCATACTTCTTAATTTTCATATTAGGGCAATGATTTCGACATGATGCCAGTTGTTCAGAATAATGAAAATTTCAGAGTTATGATAGTAAAGTATACGATTTTGAACAAAAGAATTTTCAGCACCATTTGACGTCATGTGACGTCAGAGCTAAAAATAATGAAAAATGGTGTTCACGCTCTACAGCCGCCATTTATGGTCGGATTTTCTTCAAATTTTCACAGATTGTACATCTTGAAACTAAGGTGTGCATATCATGTCAGCTAACCGAAATTCCGAAATACCGAAGTTCTGTGGCTGAAATAAGATTCGAACATAGGACCGAAAATTTCATTTTAGGATTAAAGAGCTTCAGGATGAAATAGAAAGTTGAAACTTACACAGTTTGCAGTTCTTCATAATTTCTTAACATATTTAGAGTCGTGACGTCAAATGTCGTCATGTGACGTCATAAGCATACTTCTTAATTTTCATTTTAGAGCAATGATTTCGACATGATGCCAGTTGTTCAGAATAATGAAAATTTCAGAGTTATGACAACAAAGTATGTACTTTTGAACAAAAGCATCTTCAGCACCCTATGTCGTCATGTGACGTCTGAGCTAAAAATAGTGAAAAATGGTTTTAACGCTCTACAGCCGCCATTTATGGTCAGATTTTCTTCAAATTTTTACAGATTGTACATCTTGAAACTAAGGTGTTCATATCCTGTCAGTTAACCGAAATTCCGAAAAACCGAAGTTCTGTTGCTGAAAAAAAGACTCGAACATAGGACCGAAAATTTCATTTTAGGATTAAAGAACTTCAGGATGAGATAGAAAGTTGAAACTTACACAGTTTGCAGTTCTGCAGCATTTCTACAAATATTTTGAATCGTGACGTCATAGGACGTCATAAGCATACCACTTAATTTTAATTTGGGGCAATGATTTCGACATGATGCCAGTTGTTCAGAATAATGAAAATTTCAGAGTTATTGCAGTAAAGTATGCGCTTTTGAGCAACAGTATTTTCAGCACCCTATGACGTCACCTGACGTCAGAGCTGAAAATAGTGAAAAATGGTATTCGCGCTCTACAGCCGCCATTTATGATAAGATTTTCTTCAAATTTTTACAGATGGTACATCTTGAAACTAAGGTGTGAATATTTTGTCAGCTAACCTTAATTCCTAAAAACCGAAGTATTGTGGCTGAAGTAAGATTCGAACATAGGACCTTTAAACTAGAAATCAAGTTTGCAGTCATGTCCTTACGTCATATGACATCATGTTACGTCACAGACTAATACTTAGTTCTTATCATTTGCACTGATTTCGGAATATAATTTCAATTGTTCAGCATGAACATGAAATACTATCAGAGGTGAGTCATTACATGAAACTTCTATCTCCTGCTTTTTGCATTAACACAGCTTGCAGAAAGTCCTATCATTCGTTTTCACGAATGACATCTAGTTATTATTATTCTTTTTTTCTTCCTAACTAAACGCTAATTTTTCTATGTTGCAATACTCCTAGGACGATGAAATTTTTATGACTTTTTAGACACGTGAGGAAATTTTGATTTCTATGATTTTCATATGCCTATGACGTCATATGACGTCACATTTGAAATATGCTACAAAAGTTTGTACGCGGTCTACAGCCATTGTTTGTGAACCGATTTTCATCAAAATTTCACAGAATGTGTATGTTAGGCTCTAGTTGTGCATTCCGGTGTCCGTTTTTCCAAATTCGAAAAGGCAAAAGTGTCATGGCGAATCCAAGATTCGAACTAATGGCGTATAAAATCGCTTCCAGAAGAGCAAGAAAGCTGATATTTGGACTGAATATTAATCTCTAGGTCTTCTTTATATTCTGAAAAGATGAACACCAAATGACGTCACATGACGTCACAATGCTATTAAAACTTTCGTATTAAAACTTAACGGTTTTTAAGCCCTGTATGCTTCATTTTTTGTAGGATTTGCTTGAAATTTTGTCTGAAGATGCAGTATTAGATTCTATGGAGCCATGTCACTTTCGTTTCCGGCAAATCCCAAAGGTCAAGGTCATATATCAATTATCGGCTTTTTCTTCGGCCTTGAATATCTCAAAAACGGTAAATATTCTATCGAGACACTATGCGTATAATTTGTAGTGCTTAGAAATACCATTCAGATGATATTTAGTTTTTGATGATCGGGTTGAATTGGTTGAGTTATGGCAGAAAAATGAAAATTTGGTAACCCCCAGTGTGTTTAACAGTTTATACCTCGAAAACTTTTGATTTTTGAAAATATGATGATGAATATTATTTGTAGAGCAATGTTTGGCCGTTCTTTTGATGCCCAAACTTTAATGATTGGCCAAATATTGATGGAGTAATGGGAAAAAAAACGAAATTCGTGTATGTAGCTTTGGTGAATTTTTCATTTTTCAGGTGGTTTAAGAGCTTGTATCTCAAAAAGTATTAGTAATATTCCTAAACATAAAGCATGTGAAATGTAGAGAAGTTTTAGACGATTATTTTGGTACCTTATATTTCGAAATTGAACAAAGTATAAGAAAGTTACATCAAAAATAAGAATTTAAACATGTAGAATTTCAGCGATTCTGCCGTGTTGTCAAAGTTCTACGGCTAATACATCAAAGCTCATTAGAAATAAGTCCAAACCTTAAGCATATGAGATGTAGAGAATTTTAAGACGATTATTTTGGTACCTAGAGTTTTAAAATTGATTAAAGTATAAGGAAGTTACATCAAAAATACGAATATAAACCCAAGTGTAAGAATTTTCGAGAAATATCCTACTTTCGCTTTCACGTTAAATTGAAGCATTTTCGGAAAATATGTAAGTTTACAGCTATGTATTAGTCATATAAATTGCAAAAAACTTTTAACTTATATCATATTGATATTACTAGCTAAACAAGCGTACCTTTTCCGGTGGCCGAGTGGTTAGAGCGTCCGCCTCGGGAGCGGAAGGTCGTGGGTTCGATTCCTGACCCGACATACCAAAGTCGTAAAAAATGGAACTGTTATAGCTCCCTTGCTTGGCGCTCAGCATATAAGGGTATTTGCAGGACTGGTTAGCGCAGTATCAGGATGATGTGACTGGGTGTGGTATCATGCCATATGTCTACGGCGTGATACTGCAGTGTGGTAGTCCTATACCCGCATGAAGTAGACATCGTGACTGGCTGAAATACTGTCGGTGGGACGTTAAACCCAACAAACAAACTGATATCATATATGGCAGTGTTTACTACACCGATCACTACACACGAGGTGTGCACACTGGCGCATGTTGACGTCTTTTGTAAACGTTTATTAAAGTTGCTTATATAACCATGTTTATAGATAAACATTTACATAAGAATGAGGAGTTTCGGAAATATTTTTTTGCAAAGGGACTCCTAAGGAAAGAAAAAGATGCTAAATTAAATACTAAAATACAAGTTTAGTTTATTAGGTTTAACGTCCCACCGACAGTATTTTAGTCTTTTTGAGACAATGTCTACTTGAGACAAATGTAGTGTTGTCACACTGCACAGTATCACGTCGTAGACAGTTGGCATGATACCACACACAGTCATATTAACCGGACACCGGGCCATCAGTCCTGGAACTACCCTTATTAAGCTGAGCGCTAACCAAGGGAGCTATACCAGTACCTATGTTTACGAATTTGGTAAATACAAGAATTGAAATAATTGATATAACGTTTTTAAACAACTTACAGATCATGTGTTATCTCGTTTGATTTGGTATTTCCGGGGTATTCCTAGCCTTGGTATCATCCGCTGACACCGACTTTTTTAAATGATTATTTTTTACATATTTCGTTCTTTCCTTAATGTCAATCAGTTGATATTTTCTGATTTCTCAACTAATTAAAACAAGATAAATAAATAAAAAAAACAGCCATCACATAAATTGATTGAAATCTGAAAAAGAAAAAAAATGCGCGAAATTTATGTGTTACATCCATATTTGGAAAGCACGTGCACGTGCGTGAATACTTTAACAACACGCTGACCTAACAATTATATGGTACCATCTTCTAATATAGCAGCATAACGTAGTAATAGGGCGGGGCAAACTCTAAGTTAGTCAGTGTTAATTAAGTATAGGTTAGTGTTTTTTTTAGTAAGCATTAATGAAATTAAATCGGTGTGGCGCGGCAAAGCCGCGCGACCGATTTAATGGACTTAATGCTTACTAAATAACATTAACCTACTTAGTGTTTGGAATTATATTTTGAAATTTAACGCAGTCGCACATTCCAAATATTGTATTGATTTTTGAGACTCCGCCCTATCAACCTGTTCCCGGCGTGAATTACATCACGTGACATGTAACATGTTATGTCAAAGGTCAATGCGTCGCTCTAGCTGTGTATATCTACGCTCCAAATGAGCATTGAACCGGAAGCCGACTTTGATCTCTTCGGCAAAAAAGTGATGATTGAAATTTGAATAAAAGATACTGTTTAGAAAGGTTCATATATCTGCACCTCTATATATTGTGTTTTGGACATTATTATTTTTTAGCTCACATGAGCACAACGTGCTCAAGGTGAGCTTTTCTGATCGCCTTTTGTCCGGCGTCCGTCGTCCGTGCGTCCGTGCGTGCGTCCGTGCGTGCGTGCGTCCGGCGTCAACAATTGCTTCAAACAACATCTCCTCCTAAACGGCTTGGCCAATTTGAAAAATATTTTGCAGGAATGTTCCTTGGATGAAGCTCTACTAAAGTTGTATAAATGGTTCTGGTCCATTGCATAATTAGGTCACAGGAGCTAAAAATAGATTTTAAAAATGCAAACTTTGAAAATCTTCTTCTGCAAAACTGCAAGGCCTAGAGCTTAGATATTTGGTATGTAGCATCATCTTATGGGCCACTACCAAGATTGTATAAATCATAGCCCTATGGTGATAAATGACCCCGCACCAGGGGTCACTTGTTTTACATAGAGTTATATAGAAAATCTTAAAAAATCTTCTTCCATTAATGCATAAGGCCTAGAGCTTAGATATTTGGTATGAAGCATCATCTTATGGGCCACTACCAAGATTGTACAAATCATAGCCCTATGGTGATAAATGACCCCGCACCAGGGGTCACTTGTTTTACATAGAGTTAAATAGGAAAATCTTAAAAAATCTTCTTCTATGAATCAATAAGGCCTAGAGCTAAGATTTTTGGTATGTAGTAGCATCTAATGGTTCATTACAAAGATTTTCAAAGTCTTGGCCCTACGGTGATAAATGACCCTGCGCCCAAGTCTTCTCTGAAACCATATGGCCCATTGCTTAGATATTTGGTGTGTAGTATTGTCAGGGGTAAAATAATTTAGATTAAGTTATATCAGAATCCTTGTCTGTTTAAAAACCTTGACATCAGTTGAAGCAATGGTACTCAGGTGAGCGATTCAGGGCCATCATGGCCCTCTTGTTTATTTATTTAAGTAACCCTTGTTTGTTAGTGTTTTTTTTTCTTCTCTTCTCATTATTTATATACATTTTTCAATTTGAATTTATTTAATCGGATATTTACTTAATCGCTTTGTTTAGTAATTAGTTATATATTGCCCATTCTGTGTTAACATGTGTAGACATTGAAATTACACAAGTGTCTTTAAAGCGATGACCGATACTAATGTTGTTAGAACTTGTGGTCAAACCCTCTTACTTATCTTTTTAAATCTTCAATGTTGTATCACCATTACTTAGGCAATAATACATGTTTAAACTAAACTAAGCGGAAGGACAGAGTTCTTTTGTTATTTTGGATTAATCAGAATGCTGGTGAGTAAATGTTTGTTCTCTATGGTTGCTGTGTATTATTTTTTGTCGATGTTCATGCGTTCACATCAAAAATTCCTGTAACACGTTACACATGCGTGCTGTAAGGGACATTGGCATCCAAACTTACCCTCATTAGATAGATCTATTCAAGAGAAATAATTCTGTACATTTTAAACATGGAGTCACCCGACTACTTTTTGACCTATTTAAGGCCAAATGACATGCGTATGAATTTAGTGCACCGGTCGGCCATTTCATGCCAATTTTCTCAAAAATCTCCCCCCCCCCCCGGTAATGCTAAACTATTAAGATTGTTGTGCAATAAGGCCTCCAAATTGGGCATGTTATGACTATTTTAACTGTTCTATAGAATTCAATCCTTTATTACATGTCTTTCAGTCAAAATCTCACCTTAATTCAGCATTAAATAGGGTCACTTTTTTCTGTGTAGGAACATCCGGTAACCAAGGGCAGGTAATTGTGGTCTTAGTCTATTTTGGTGAACACATAAAGCTCCGCTTCTCGACACATCTTGACGCACATGCGCAGTGAAGGTGTTTGAAGCAGGTTTTAAATTGATCAGTTGATTTAGCGGAATAGTGTTTAGTGACAAGTCAATGCCGATTAAATGAATTAAATGGAGACAAAATTTTGAAAAAAATGGAATGATTTCATTGGACAAAATATAATTTTAAACACTAAGAGAGAATTAAGCAGTTAAGAAGCCGTCACTCGCTACGCTCATTCTGGCTTCTTAACTGTTAAATTCTCTCTTAATAAACACTATAACGAATACAGTCGTCTCCATCGTATGTACAAGCATTATTGAAATTTAACTCACGAGGCTACACGCGTCGACGAATCTATTTCATAGTAGCATTTACGGTTTTATTCCCGCGACTGTACACGAAATTAAAAAAAAAAGAATTTTGATATGCAGAATTAATATGTTTAAGTTTAATTGCTTATATTTTGAAAACCTATAAAACTAGACCCAAATTCAGTTGAATTGTAGGGATTTTCAGGACATTTATTTTGGTACCTAGAATGCTAAACTTGGAATCTCTCAGCCCCTCACCGCTGTGGGTTCGAATTCCGGTAGGGACTTCGGATTTTTCATGTGAGGAAGCCTTCCAGCTGGCTTGCGGTAGGTCGGTGGTTATATCCGCGTATCTCTGTGTACTCGGGGTCTTCCTCCACCTGTAATTAGCTGGACGTCGCTATATGATTGAAATACTATCGCAGTGACGGTAAACCCCATTACAACAACAACAACAACAAAAAAAAAAAGCGATATAAAATAAAGATTTATTTATTTTCGACATATGGCTTACTTCACAAAGTTCATGCATGAGAAGTCCATACGAAAAAAAAAGTAAAAGGTAGGAAATATAATATATATTCTTTCTAACGGTATTAATCTTTACATTTCAAAATGTTGCAGAAAGTCCTATCATTCGTATCAACGAATGAAATCTAGTTCTTCTTCTTATTATTCTTTTTTTCTTCCTCTTATATTTGTGTTAATTTCGAGGTGTTGCCATTGACTCAGAACAATGAAAATTTTATGGCATATATTTCAAACCATGAGCTTTCGGATGCAATGAATTTTATATTGATACGACGTCATATAACGTCAGATTTGACGTCAGGTGAAAAAGTTTGTACGCGGTCTACAGCCATTATTTCTGGACCGATTTTCATCAAAATTTCACAGAATGTGTATGTTAGGCTTTAGTTGTGCCTTTCCGTGTCGGTATTTCAAAATTCGAAAAGTCCATGGTTCTATAGTGAATCCAAGATTCGAACCAAGGTCGTAAATTTTTAAATGCTTATAAAATCTGTCCTATTTCAGATAGAAAGTTGATATTTAGTCAGTATATAGGTCTCTAGAAGTTTTAAACATTTTGTGAAAATAAATGTCATATGACGTCACGTGACGTCATTATATGATAATGTATTTCTAATATCAACAAGAATATTTCTATATTTTAAAATTGTCAAAGGGCAATGAAAATTTAATGACACATGCTTCAAAGGCTGAAATTTTGATTTCTATGATTTTCATATGCGTATGACGTCATATGACGTCACACTTGAAATATGCAACAAAAGTTTGTACGCGGTCTACAGCCATTGTTTATGAACCGATTTTCATCAAATTTTCACAGAATGTGTATATTAAGTTCTAGTTGTGCATGTCGGTGTCTGTTTTTCAAAATTCGAAAAGTCCATGGTTCTATAGCGAATTCAAGATTCGAACCAATGTCGTAAATTTTTAAATGCTTATAAAATCGGATTTATTTGAGATAGAAAAGTGATATTTGGTCAGTATATAGGTCTCTGGGAGTCTTAAACATTTTGTGAAAATAAACGTCACATGACGTCACTTGACGCCATTATATGATAATGTATTTCTAATATTAATTAGAGTATTTCTATATGTTGAAATTGTCGAAGGGCTATGAAAATTTAATGACAAATGACTCAGACGCTGGAATTTCGATTTCAATAATTTTTAGAAGCCTATGACGTCATATGACGTCACATTTGAAATTGACTATGAAAGTTTGTACACGATCCAGAGCCATTATTAATGGGCCGATTTTTATCAAATTTTCACAGAATGTGTATATTACGTTCTTATTGTGTATACCGGTGTCCGTTTTTCAAAATTCGAAAAGTCCAAGCATCTATGGCGGATCCAAGATTCGAACCAAGGACGTCAATATTTAAATGCTTATAAAAACTGTCCTATTTGAGATAGAAAGTTGAAATTTTGTCACTTAGTAGGTCTCTGGGTGTCTAACAATTATGCGAAAATAAACGTCATATGACGTCACGTGACGTCATTTTTTTATTATTATTATTCTTTTCTTCTTCCTAACTAAACGCTTATTTTAATATGTTGCAATAGTCCTAGGACGATGAAATATTTATGGCTTATTAGTCACGTGAGGAAATTTTGTTTTCAATGATTGTCAGCAGCCTATGACGTCACATGACGTCGCAGCTAAAAATAGTGAAAAATGGTGTTTGCGCTCTACAGCCGATATTTACAGTCGGGTTTTTATTCAAATTTTCACAGATGGTACATCTTGAAACTATGGTGTGCATATCCTGTCAGCTAACCGAAATTCCGAAAGACCAAAGTTCTGTGGCTTAAATAAGATTCGAACATAGGACCGAAAATTTCATTTTAGGATTAAAGAGCTTCAGGATGAGATAGAAAGTTGAAACTTACACAGTTTGCAGTTCTGCAGAATTTCTACAAATATTTTGATTCCTGACGTCATGTGACGTCATAAGCATACTTCTTAATTTTTATTTTAGGGCAATGATTTCGACATGATGCCAGTTGTTCAGAATCATGAAAATTTCAGAGTTATGACAGTAAAGTATGCGCTTTTGAACAAAAGCATCTTCAGCACCCTATGTTGTCATATGACGTCAGAGCTAAAAATAGTGAAAAATGGTGTTCACGCTCTACAGCCGCCATTTATGGTCGGATTTTCTTCAAATTTTCACAGATGGTACATCTTGAAACTAAGGTGTGCATATCCTGTCAGCTAACCGAATTTCCGAAAGACCGAAGTTCTGTGGCTGAAGTGATATTCGAACATAGGACCGAAAATTTCATTTTAACATTAAAGAGCTTCAGGATGAGACAGAAAGTTGAAACTTACACAGTTTGCAGTTCTGCAGAATTTCTCAATATATTTTGAGTCGTGACGTCATAAGCATACCACTTATTTTTAATTTGGGGCAATGATTTCGACATGATGCCAGTTGTTCAGAATAATGAAAATTTCAGAGATATTGCAGTAACGTATGCGCTTTTGAGCAACAGCATTTTCAGCACCCTATGACGTCACGTGACGTCAGAGCTAAAAATAGTGAAAAATGGTGTTCGCGCTCTACAGCCGCCATTTATGATCAGATTTTCTTCAAATTTTTACAGATGGTACATCTTGAAACTAAGGTGTGAATATTTTGTCAGCTAACCTTAATTCCGAAAAACCGAAGTATTGTGGCTGAAATAATATTCGAACATAGGACCAAAAATTTCATTTTAGGGTTAAAGAACTTCGGAATGAGATAGAAAGTTGAAACTTACACAGTTTGCAGTTCTGCATAATTTCTACATATATTTTGAGTCGTGACGTCATATGACGTCATAAGCATACTACTACTACTGCTACTTATTTTTTTTTCTTCGTAACTAAACGCTTATTTTTCGCGGAATATAATGTCAATTGTTCAGCATGAACATGAAATACTACCAGAGGTGAGTCATTACATGAAACTTCTATCTCCTGCTTTTTGCATTAACACAGGTTGCAGAAAGTCCTATCATTCGTTTAGACGAATGACATCTATTTATTATTCTTTTTTTCTTCCTAACTAAACGCTTATTTCTCTATGTTGCAAGAATCCTAGGACGATGAAATTTTTATGGCTTATTAGTCACGTGAGGAAATTTTGATTTCTATGATTTTCATATGTCTATGACGTCACAATTGACATATGCTACAAAAGTTTGTAGACTGTCCAGAGCCATTATTAATGGACCGATTTTTATCAATTTTTCACAGATTGTGTATATTAAGTTCTAGTTGTGCATCCCGGTGTCCGTTTTTCAAAATTCGAAAAGTCCAAGGTTCTATAGCGATTCCAAGATTCGAACCAAGGTCGTAAATTTTCAAATGCTTATAAAATCGGTCCTATTTGAGATAGAAAGATAATATTAGGTCAGTATATAGGTCTCTGGGAGTCTTAAACATTTTGTGAAAATAAATGTCATATGACGTCAAGTGACGTCATTATATGATAATGTATTTCTAATATCAACAAGATTATTTCTATATGTTGAAATTTTCGAAGGGCAATGAAAATTTAATGCCGCATGCTTCAGATGCTGAAATTTCGATTTCAATGATTTTCAGAAGCCTATGACGTCATATGACGTCACATTTGAAATTGACTAAGAAAGTTTGTACACGGTCCAGAGCCATTATTAATGGGCCGATTTTCATCAAATTTTCACAGAATGTGTATATTAAGTTCTAGTTGTGCATCTCGGTGTCCGTTTTTCAAAGTTCGAAAAGTCCATGGTTCTATAGCGAATTCAAGATTCGAACCAAGGTCGTAAATTTTTAAATGCTTATAAAATCGGTCCTATTTGAGATAGAAAAGTGATATTTGGTCAGTATATAGGTCTCTAAGAGTCTTAAACATCTTGTGAAAATAAACGTCATATGACGTCACGTGACGTCATTATATGATAATGTATTTCTAATATTAACAAGAGTATTTCTATATGTTGAAATTGTCGAAGGGCAATGAAAATTTAATGACAAATGATTCAGACGCTGAAATTTCGATTTCAATGATTTTCAGAAGCCTATGACGTCATATGACGTCACTTTTGAAATTGACTACGAAAGTTTGTACACCGTCCAGAGCCATTATTAATGGGCCGATTTTCATCAAATTTTCACAGAATGTGTATATTACGTTCTTATTGTGTATACCCGTGTCCGTTTTTCAAAATTCGAAAAGTCCAAGGATCTATGGCGGATCCAAGATTCGAACCAAGGACGTCAATTTTTAAATGCTTATAAAAACTGTCCTATTTGAGATGGAAAGTTGAATTTGGTCAGATAGTAGGTCTCTGGGTGTCTTGATAATTATGTAAAAATAAACGTCATATGACGTCACGTGACGTCATTTTACATATATTTATTATTATTCTTTCTTTCTTCCTAACTAAACGATTATTTTTCTATGTTGCAATAATCCTAGGACAATGAAATTTTTATGGCTCATTAGTCACGTGAGGAAATTTTGATTTCTAAGAATTTCATATGTCTATGACGTCATATGACGTCAAAATTGACATATGCTACAAAAGTTTGTACGCAGTCTACAGCCATTATTAATGAACCGATTTTCATCAAATTTTCACAGAATGTGTATATTAATTTCTTGTTGTACATCCCGGTGTCCGTTTTTCAAAATTCGAAAAGTCCAAGGTTGTATAGCGATTCCAAGATTCGAACCAAGGTCGTAAATTTTCAAATGCTTATAAAATCGGTCCTTTTTGAAATAGAAAGTTGATATTTGGTCAGTATATAGGTCTCTGGGAGTCTAAACGATTTTATGAAAATTAAGTCATTATAATTTCTTATATTTACTGGATTATTTCTTTATGTTGAAATTTTCGAGGGGCTATGAAAATTTAATGACACAGGCTTCAGATGCTGAAATTTCGATTTCAATGATTTTCATATGCCTATGACGTCACATTTGAAATTGGCTACGAAAGTTTGTACACTGTCCAGAGCCATTATTAATGGACCAATTTTCATCAAATTTTCACAGAATGTGTTTATTAGGTTTTAGTTGTGCATCCCGGTGTCCGTTTTTCAACTTTCGAAAAGTCCAAGGATCTATGGCGAATCCAAGATTCGAACCAAGGTCGTAAATTTTCAAATGCTTATAAAATCGGTCCTTTTTGAGATATTTGGTTGATATTTGGTCAGTATATAGGTCTCTGTGAGTCTTAACGATTTTTTAATGAAATAACAAATTTTGCTGAAATTTCGATTTCAATGATTAACATAGCCTTATGACGTCATGTGACGTCACAATTGAAATTGACTCTGAAAGTTTGTACACCGTCCAGAGCCATTATTAATGGGCCGATTTTCAACAAATTTTCACAGAATATGTATATTAGGTTCTTATTGTGTATCCCGGTGTCCGTTTTTCAAAATTCGAAAACTCCAAGGATCTATGACAAATCCAAGATTTGAACCAAGGACGTCAATTTTTAAATGCTTTTTAGATCGGTCCTATTTGAAATACAAAGTTGAAATTTTGTCAGTATGTAGGTCTCTCGGTGACTGATATTTTGTGAAAAAGAACGTCATATGACGTCATTGCATGAAAACGTATTTCTAATATTAACAAGAAAATCGTATATGCTACAATGGTCCATGGGCAATGAAAATATATGAACATATGCTTTAGACGCTGATATTTCGATTTCTATGATTTTTATAGGTCCATGACCTCACTATGAAATTGACTACAAGAGTTTGTTCACCGTCCAGAGCCATTATTAAAGGCTTGATTTTCATCATATTTTCACAGAATCTGCATAATAGGTTCTAGTTGTGCGTTCCGGTGTCCGTTTTTCAAAATTTGAAAAGTCCAAGGTTCTATGGCATATCCAAGATTTGAACCAAGGACGTCAATTTTTAAATGCTTATATTATCGGTTCTTAATGATATAGAAAGTTTATATTTTGTCAATATGTAGGTCTCTGGATAACTTTTAACATTTTGTGAAAATGAACGTCATATGACGACACATGACGTAATTACATGAAAATAATTTCTTATATTAACAAACGGTTGTATGCGCTCTACAGCCATTATTTCTGGACGGGTTTTTGATGAAAATTTCACAGAACGTGTATATTACAATGTAGTTGTGCATCCCAGTCTTCATCTTCCAAAACTAAAAAAAATGACTGAGAATCTTTGGAAGAAGACAACGTCAAAATCCATTCAAGCATAACATCTTATCCAGATGAGCTAGGATACTGATATTTAGATAGCATGTGTAAAAAGATCAAAGTGACTCAGTCACTCAAGTTTGACTCAGTGTCGCAGAAAGTCCTATCTTTTGTCAGAACAAAAGAACATCTAGTTATTCTTCTTATTATTCTTTTTTTCCTCCTTTTGAGGTTGTAATTAAACAAAGTTACAATTTAGATAGAGTCTTCAAATTGTTTCAGTGATCAGCTATATAGAATCCCTTTCGATCTGCATTGTTTCAACTATTAGTGACGTCATATGACGTCATAGCTGAAAACTACTACAAAAGTTTGTTCGCGGTCTACAGCCATTGGTTATGAACCGATTTTCATCAAAATTTCACAGAATGTGTATATTAATATCTAGTTGTGCATCCCGGTGTCCGTTTTTCAAAATTTGAAAAGGCGTTGGTTCTATGGAGAATCCAAGATTCGAACCAATGTCGAACATTTTCAAATGCTTATAAAATCGGTCCTATATGAGATAGAAGGTTAATATTTGATCAGTATATAGGTCTCTGGATGTCTGAACGATTTTGTAAAAATGAACGTCATGTGACGTCACATGTCGTCATAACATGAAAATCTGTTTCTTATATTTTCAAGATAATTTCTATATGTTTAAATGGTCCATGGAAATGAAAATTATAGGACATTTGCTTCGAATACTGATGATTTAAATTATACAATTTTCATGTGGCTATGACGTCATATGACGTCACACTTGACATATGGTACAAAAGATTGCACGCGGTCTAAAGCCATTGTTTATGAACCGATTTTCATCAAATTTTCACCGAAGGTGTATATTAATATCTAGTTGCGCATCCCGGTGTCCGTTTTTCAAAATTCGAAAAGACCAAGGTTCTATGGCGAATCCAAGATTCAAACCAATATTTTCGAAAAATCAACATTTTAAAAGCATGACTTTTAAGGTTATTTGCAGCTCCTGAATTTATTTTTTGTTCAATCTTCATCATTATTTCACTGTTTATGCGTTTTTATAAAACAAATAAAATCATAGAAAGAAAAAAAACAGCGAAGATATGCAAAGGTCAAGGTCATATACCAGTTATTGTTATTTTTATCGGCATAAAATAGCCCTCAATCTAAAAATATATGGGGTGGCGAATTCGGGAAATGCATGGTTTGTCCACAGTACGCGGAAATTCTAAATGCTTATAAAATCGGTCCTATATGAGATAGAAAGTTGAAATTTTGTCAGTATATTAGTCTCTGGGTGCCTAAAAGATTTTGTGAAAATGAACGACATATGACGTCACATGACGTCATAAGATGAAAATGTATTTCTAATATTTACAAGAAAATTTCTATATGTTTAAATAGTCCATAGGCATGAACATTTTATGACTTATGTTTCAATTGCTGATTTTTTGAATTCTGCAATTATCATAGACTTATGACGTCATATGACGTCACAATTCCCATATGCTACATAAGATTGTAAGCGGTCTACAGACAACGTTTATGAACCGATTTTCATAAAAATGTCACTGAAAGTGTATATTAGGATATAGTTGTGCATCGCAGTGCCCGTTTTTCAAAATTAAAAAAATGCAAGGTTCAAAGGCGAATCCAAGGTTCGATCCAAGGACGTCAAATTTTTAAATGCTTATAAAATCGGTCCTATTTGAGATAGAAAGTTGAAATTTTGTCAGTGAATTGATCTCTGTAAGTATTAAAAAATTTGTGAAAGTGTACGTGACGTCATTTTACATAAATATATTTCTAATATTTGCAGGAATATTTTTATATGTTAAAATGGTCAAAAAGCAATAAAAATTTAAGTACTTTTTCTTTAGAATCTGAAATTTCGATATCAAAGATTTTCATAGGTTTATGACGTCATATGACGTCACATTTGAAATATGCTACAAAGGTTTGTACACGGTCCAGAGCCATTATTAATGCGCCGGATTTTCATCAAATTTTCACAGAATGTGCATAATAGGTTATTTTTGTGTATCCCGGCGCAGTTTTTCAAAAATCAAAAAAATCCAAGGTGTAAGTGCGAATCCAAGATTCGAATAAGGACGTCTTCTTTAAAATGCTTATACAATCGGCCCTATATGAGATACAAAGATGATATTTTGTCAGAAAATAGGTCTCTTAGTCTCATTTGACATTGGCTTTGAATATGTACATGTATATTTCTTCTTATTATTATTCTTTTTTTCCTCCTTTTGAGGTTGTAATTAAACAAAGTTACAATTGAGATAGAGTCTTCAAATTGTTCCAGTGATCAGCGAAATAGAGTCCCTTTCGATCTGCATTGTTTCAACTATTAGTGACGTCATATGACGTCATAGCTGAAAACTACTACAAAAGTTTGTTCGCGGTCTACAGCCGACATTTTTTGACGGATCTTCATGAAATTTTCACAGAATGTGAACATTAGGTCCTAGATGTTTAAGCATAACTTCGCTTCCAGAGGTACTAGAAACCTGAAATTTGGACAGCATCTGTATCCTGAGGTTTCCTTTGCATGCTGAGATGTACGACGTCACATAACGTCATATGACGTCATTATTGCAAAGCAAACATTCTTTTTTCCTTCTTTTTGGGGTGTAATTAAACAAGGTTACCGTTGGGATAGATCGTTCAATTTTTTTACGATGATCAGCAAAATAGAATCACTTTCGAGCTGCAGTGTTTTAATTTTCAGTGACGTCAAATGGCGTCATTACTGAAAACTGCAACAAGTTTTTTCACGGTCTACAGCCTACATTTTTTGACGGATCTTCATGATTTTTTCACATAATGTGAACATTAGGTCCTAGATGTTTAAGCATAACTTCGCTTCCAGAGGTACTAGAAACCTGAAATTTGGACAGCATCTGTATCCTGAGGTTTCCTTTGCATGCTGAGATGTACGACGTCACATAACATCATATGACGTCATTATTGCAAAGCAAACATTCTTTTTTCCTTCTTTTGGGGGTGTAATTAAACAAGGTTACCGTTGGGATAGAACGTTCAATTTTTTTACGATGATCAGCAAAATAGAATCACTTTCGAGCTGCAGTGTTTTAATTTTCAGTGACGTCAAATGGCGTCATTACTGAAAACTGCAACAAGTTTTTTCACGGTCTACAGCCTACATTTTTTGACGGATCTTCATGCTTTTTTTTACAGAATGTGTACATTAGGTCCTAGATGTGCCAACCTCTTCCATATTTGAAAATATGAAAAGACCAGGAAACTATGGCTGAACCAAGATTCGAACCAAAAACGTCAAAATTCATTTAAGCATAACTTCGCTTCTAGATGTGCTAGAAAGCTGAAATTTGGATAGCATCTGTATCCTGAGGTTTACTTTACATGCTGAGAAATTCGACGTCATATAACGTCATAATTACCAAACATTTAATTTAAAAATAGTGGTTTTTAGACCTACAGGAGCTACTTTTAGACCGATTTGCATATTTTTTCACAACATGTGCAGATACGTGTTCCATTGTGAATGGTAACTTCCGTTTCCGGAAAATATGAAAGGTCAAGGTCATATGTCAAATATCGTTTTTAGCTCACCTGAGCACGAAGTTATTGTGATGCCGCTTCGTCCGTCGTCAACAGTTAACATTCTAGAGGCCACAGTTTTTACCCATTCTTCACCAAACTTGGTCAGAATGTTTAATGGCAAGTTCGAAACTGGGTCATGTGGGTTCAAAAAGTGAGGTCCAAAAATAGGTCAATTTAAAGTAAAATCCTGTTTACACTCTAGAGGCCATACTTTTAAGCCAATTTTTACCAGACTTGGCCAGAATGTTAATCTGCATGAGAGCTTGGACAAGTTCGAAACTGGGTCATATGGGGTAACAAACTAGGTCACTAGGTCAAATCATAAAAATTGTGTTAGCACTATTCAGTTTGCTTGTTAACACTCTACAGGCCATATTTTTGATCCAATCTTCACCAAACCTTATCAAAATGTTTATCTGCATGAAAGCTTGAACAAGTTCGAAACTGGGTCACGTTGGGTCAAAAAGTTACGAGGTCAAATTGATGTAAAATCTTGTTTACACTCTAGAAGCCATATTTATGATCCAATCATCACCAAACTTGGTCAGAATGTTTATTAGCATAAAAGCTTGCACAAGTTCATTTGGGGTCAAAAAGTAGGCCATTGAGAACAATGTTTCTCAGGTGAGCGATTTAGGGCCATCTTCTTTTCTTTGGAGCTTCATATCTCAAAAACGAAATATATATTCTATCAAGAGACTATGGGTATTATATATATAGTGCTTTCAAAAAGACCTTTCAGATGACATCCGGTTTTTAAAGATCAGGCTTGAAACGGTTTAGTTATGGCGGGAAAACTAAATATGTAGTGACCCCAACAGCATTTCACAACTGATATCGCGTAAAGTATTGATTTTTGTTGATAATAATATGAGCAAATATTTTAGAGCACATTCTTATCTTTCTGCTGATGTGCAGTATTTTAAGATCGAATCAGAAATGACTATTTTTTCTATTGCAAATTTGCAGTTTTCTCGAGATTTAACAGCTTATATCTCGAAAACAGTTAAACATAAGTTCATATATAAAGCGTACGATATGTAGAGAATTGAAGTCCTTTCAAAAGGTACCCAGCATTATAAAATTAGACTTCACTGAAGAAAGTTATTAGAAAAATAATAGATCGCAATAACCATTTTGTCTTGCTTTTCTGCAGTTATTCTTAACGTCTTTGCCATGTTGATATTGATTTTTTTAAATAACAATATGAACAAGTGTTTTAGAGCACATTTGTACCTTTCAATAGGTATGCAGCATTTGAAAATCAGTTCAGTAATGACAAAGTTATAGTGCAAAAACCATATGACATGGACATAATTTTGACTCGATATTTGGTGTTTTCTCAAGGATTAGCCGTTTTTATCTCGATAACTGTTAACAATAAGTTTATACATAAAGCGTATGAAATGTAGATAATTTGAAGACCTTTTGAATGGTACCTAGCATTTTAAAATTAGACTTTATATAAGAAAGTTAAATTGAAAATAATAATTTCTGCATGCAAAAAGAAGAAGGCCTGGCATTGAACCTTGGAGGACACCATTTCCCTCCACTCTTTTATGCATTAATTTTTATGTGATGCAAAGTAACTACGGTCATGAAATATTAATGGGAGAAAATTAAAACAACGACTTTTGCAATGCAGTGATATTTTTCGTCTGACGTCACCAGACATTCAACTGACATTGTCAACAAGTATATGCTCTACAGCTGTTACTTCTGTACTGATCTCCATAGTTTTGAAACATATAGATTGATATCTTCTACAGGTGCATGTCATTTCAAGATTGTTTGACATCCCAAGATGTTTAACTACGAATTGTGCAGGGCAGAAAGTCCTATCGTTTGTTCAACAAACGAAATTTCTAGTTATTCTTCTTATTATTCTTTTTTTCCTCTTATATTTGTGTTAATTTCGAGGTGTTGCCATTGACTCAGAACAATGAAAATTTTATGGCTTATATTTCAAACCATGAGCTTTCGGATGCAATGAATTTCATATTCATATGACGTCACATAACGTCAGATTTGACGTCAGGTGAAAAAGTTTGTTTGCGGTCTACAGCCATTATTTCTGGACCGATTTTCATCAAAATTTCACAGAATGTGTATGTTAGCCTCTAGTTGTGCATCCCGGTGTCCCTTTTTTAAAATTCGAAAAGTCCATGGTTCTATAGCGAATCTAAGATTCGAACCAAGGTGAATAATATAAACAAAATATTTCATGTTGAAATTGTCGAAGGGCAATGAAAATTTAATGACACATGCTTCAAACGCTGAAATTTTGATTTCTATGATTTACATATGCCTATGACGTCATATGACGTCACACTTGAAATATGCAACAAAAGTTTGTACGCGGTCTACAGCCATTGTTTACGAACCGATTTTCATCAAATTTTCACAGAATGTGTATATTAAGTTCTAGATGTGCATCTCGGTGTCCGTTTTTCAAAATTCGAAAAGTCCATGGTTCTATAGCGAATTCAAGTTTCGAAATAAGGTCGTAAATTTTTAAATGCTTATAAATCGGTCCTATTTGAGATAGAAAAGTGATATTTGGTCAGTATATAGGTCTCTGGGAGTCTTAAACATTTTGTGAAAATAAACGTCATATGACGTCACGTGACGTCATTATATGATAATGTATTTCTAATATTAACAAGAGTATTTCTATATGTTGAAATTGTCGAAGGGCAATGAAAATTTAATGACAAATGATTCAGACGCTGAAATTTCGATTTCAATGATTTTCAGAAGTCTATGACGTCATATGACGTCACATTTGAAATCGACTACGAAAGTTTGTACACGGTCCAGAGCCATTATTAATGGGCCGATTTTTATCAAATTTTCACAGAATGTGTATATTAAGTTCTTATTGTGTATACCGGTGTCCGTTTTTCAAATTTCGAAAAGTCCATGGTTCTATAGCGAATTTAAGATTCGAACCAAGGTCGTAAATTTTTAAATGCTTATAAAATCGGATTTATTTGAGATAGAAAAGTGATATTTGGTCAGTATATAGGTCTCTGGGAGTCTTAAACATTTTGTGAAAATAAATGTCATATGACGTCACGTGACGTCTATAAATGAAAATGTATTTCTAATATTAACAAGAGTATTTCTATATGTTGAAATTATCGAAGGACAATGAAAATTTAATGACAAGTGAATCAGACGCTGAAATTTTGATTTCAATGATTTTCAGAAGCCTATGACGTCATATGACGTCACATTTGAAATTGACTACAAAAGTTTGTACACAGTCCAGAGCCATTATTAATGGGCCGATTTTCATCAAATTTTCACAGAATGTGTATATTACGTTCTTATTGTGTATACCGGTGTCCGTTTTTCAAAATTCGAAAAGTCCAAGCATATATGGCGGATCCAAGATTCGAACCAATGACGTCAATTTTTAAATGCTTATAAAAACTGTCCTATTTGAGATAGAAAGTAGAAATTTTGTCAGTTAGTAGGTCTCTGGGTGTCTTCATATTATGTGAAAATAAACGTCATATGACGTCACGTGACGTCATTTGTTTCTTACTATTATTCTTTTCTTCTTCCTAACTAAACGCTGATTTTAATATGTTGCAATAGTCCTAGGACGATGAAATTTTTATGGGTTATTAGGCACGTGAGGAAATTTTGATTTCACCCCTACTGCATATATGTAGCCATATCTCAATAAATATCGATTTCTGTAAATATATGTATGAATAAGAATTATAGCTGAATAATTGACGTTTCCAAAAATATTTATTTTATTAAAATTGGTTTACGCAATACAAAGTTATAAGCAAAAAAACTAAATGAAATGAAGCTAATTTTGCTGATAATATGCTGTTTTCTTGAGGTTTAACAGTCAATATCTCAGAAACGACTGAAGATAAGTTTATACATTATGCATGTGAAATGTAACATGTTTTAAGAGCTTTCTAACGGTACCAAGTTTATTGAAATTGGACTTCATATAAGAAAGTTACATGGAAAATAAGATATTTCATAATCATGCATCATAAAAATATGGAAAAGGTCACGCGCAGGGGTCACCAAGCTTAAATACTTGCGCAACGACAAAAAAAAAAAGACATATATATCATATTGCAATTGATGGGCTATATCTTGATTTTGGTTGTTGTTTTTTTTTGTCGAATGTTGACTGTTTCCAAAATCAGCATTGAAGTTAATACATGTACAACGACACAAGACAAAAAAAATCCGTATTTGCAACACTATGTAGCTAGCGAGCAGTTTGCAAGCCTTGAAAAATTCACACGCAGCCCCACATTTTAGACCATCTAAAAACTGCATTGTTATGCTAACGATATTCATATTGCATCAGTTTGTAGGCTGGGATGTTACCTTTCAAAATATCACCATAGTTCGAAATTCCAGGAATTTATGGCAAAACTACGGAAGCCCAAACACGCCAAAATCGCTAAATACGTTTAACTACGTTACAGGTGTCGAAAGGATATAGCACTATATAAATATTCAATACTTCTTCCTACTGAGGCTAAAATTAAACAAGGTTACAACTGAGCTGGAGTGATGAAATTCTATGTGTGATGAAAGTTAGAAACTTACATTTTAACACTGTTTCATTTTTCTTCCATGTCATATGACATAGTATAAATTTTGCATGTAAACTACATGTGCAAGATATGGGCGGACTTTTATTAAAATTCACAGAATGTGTTCTATTTGTGCTATTTTATATAGAAATAGAGGAGACAGAAAGTTGCAATTTGGACAGATTATCTATTATGTCATCTTCTATATATACAATATAAAGCAGATGTTGCAGAAAGTCCTATCATTCGTTTAAACGAATGACATCTAGTTCTTATTCTTCTTATTCTTTTTTTCTTCCTCTTGTATTTGTGTTAATTTCGATGTGTTGCCAATGGCCCAGAACACTGAAAATTTTATGGCATATCTTTCAAACCATGAGCTTTCGATTGCAATGAATTTCACATTCATATGACGTCATATAACGTCAGATTTGACGTCAGGTGAAAAAGTTTGTACGCGGTCTACATCCATTATTTCTGGGCCGATTTTCATCAAAATTTCACAGAATGTGTATGTTAGGCTCTAGTTGTGCATCCCGGTGTCCCTTTTTCAAAATTCGAAAAGGCAATGGTTCTATGCCGAATCCAAGATTCGAACCATTGACGTTAAAATTCAGATGCGTATAAAATCGCTTCCAGATGAGCTAGAAAGTTGATATTTAGGCAGAATATAAGTCTCTAGGATTTCCTTTGATTCTCTGACGACGTCATGAGGTGAAAAGAAATTTCTAATTTTTACGTGTTAAATTCTACATGTTACAAACGTTCGAGCACCTTGAAAATCGAATAGCATATGCTTCAGATAGAACCTTTTGGATTTCAATGATTTTCATTTGCCTATGACGTGTCTTGACGTCAAACTTGACGTCGTCTTTAAATGTTTGTGCGCGGCCTACAGCCATTCTTTCTGGACCGATTTTCATCAACATTTTACAGAATGTGTATGTTACGCTCTAGTTGTGTATCCCGGTGTCCGATGTTCCAAATTCGCAAAGGCAAATATTTTTTGGCGAATCCAAGATTCGAACTTTTGACGTCAAATTTCAAATGCGTATAAAATCGACTCCAAATGAGCTAGAAAGCTTATATTTGGACAGATTATAAGTTTTAAAGCGTCCTATACATTCTGTGATAAATAACGTCATTTGACGTCATATGACATCAAAGGGGCAAAAATAATTTTGATATCTACGCGTTAATTTAAATATGTCGTAAAGTTCCCAGGACTTTTAAAATTTAATGGCATATATATTAATCCGTGTGCGTTTGAATGCAAGGTATTTCATATTAATGTGACGTCATATAACGTCAGATTTGACGTCAGGTCCAAAAGGTTTTACGCAGTATACAGCCATTATTTCTTGACATCAAAATTTCACAGAAGGTATATGTAATGCTGTAGTTGTGTATCCCGGTGTCCGTTTTCCAAATTCAAAAATGCAATGGTTCTATGGCGAATACAAGATTCGAACCATTGACATTAAATTTCAAATACCTATAAAATCGCTTCCAGATGACTTAGAATGCTGATATTTGGACTGAATATGACGTTCGCCCTAATTTCTAATTGCTAAGGTCCCAGGGGCATGACAAATTTTCTGCATATATTTAAGGTAATGAAGATTTCATTTTATTGATTTTCTTATGGCTATGACATCATATGACATCAAACTTGACGTTGTCTACACACGTTTGTGCGCGGTCTACAGACATTTTTTTCTGGACGGATTTTCATCAAAATTTCACAGAATGTGTATGTTACGCTCTAAGCGGTGTCCATTTTTTTAAATTTAAATTTAAAGGCATTGACGTCAAATTTCAGTATAAGTCTCCAAGTCTTCTTTACATTCAGAGAAGATGAACGTCATATGACATCATGTGACCTCATAAGGCCAAAGTTTTTTTTTCTGTTGAAATTAAACGGTTTTAAGACCAGACGGCCTTATTTTTTGTTTTATTTGCATGAAGTCTTATTGAAGGTGTAGCATTTGATCCTGTGGAACAATGTCATTTCCATTTTGAGAAAAATGTTAAGTTCAATCATTGTTTATATCTTGAAAACCTGTAAAGCTGGACCGAATTATGTGACAATCGAATTGTAAGCATTTACAATAAATTTGTTTTGTTACATAGATTATAAGAAAAGGACAAGTTAAATGAAATTTAAAAAAAAATAATTTTCAGTTACTTTTGCCATACCCTCCAAGTTAATCGGTTTATTTTTCAAAGTTTATGGAGTTATGGCCCTACAAATAACATGTTAAAAGTAGAAATTTGATATCCTTTTACTTTCTTCGCTTTTAGTGTGTGACAAATGTAGCAGAAAGTCCTATCATTCGTATCAATGAAATCTAGTTATTATTATTATTATTATTCTTTTTTTCTTCTTTTCTACGCTTTAATTTCTATATGTTGCTATGGTCCAAGGGCGATGAAAATTAAATGGCATATACTTCAGATGCTGAAATTTTGATTTCAATGATTTTCATATGCCTATGACGTCATGTGACGTCAAACTTGACGTCTTCTAAAATTGTTTGTACGCGGTCTATAGCCATTATTTCTGGGCCGATTTTCATCAAAATTTCACAGAATATGTGTATGTTACACTTTAGTTTTGCATCCCGGTGTCCGTTTTTCCAAATTCGAAACTGCAAAGGTTTTATGGCGGATCCAAGATTCGAACCATTGACGTCAAATTTCAAATACGTATAAAATCGTTTCCAGAAGAGTTAGAAATCTAATGGTATATACACCAATCCATGATCTTTAGAATGCAATGTAATTCATATTAATGTGACGTTATATCACGTCATATTTGACGTCAGGACAAAAAGGTTTTACGCGGTGTACAGTCATTATTTTTGGACCGATTTTCATCAAAATTTCACAGAATGTATATGTAACGCTCTAGTTGTGTATCCAGGGTCCCGTTTTACAAATTCGAAAAGGCAATGGTTCTTTGGCAAATCCAAGTTTCGAATCATTGACGTTAAAATTCAAATACATATAAAATCGCTTCCAGATGATTTAGAAAGTTGATATTTGGACTGAATATTAGTCTTTGAGACTTATTTATATTCTGTTAGGATTAACATCATTTGACGTCATAAGGTCAAAAAGAATGTTTATATATCTACGCGTTAATTTCTATATGTTGCAAAGTTGCAAAGAGCATGAAAAAATTACTTGATATATTTAAGATACTGAATATTTCATTTCATTGATTTTCTTATGCCTATGACATCATATGACATCAAACTTAACGTTGTCTACACAGGCTTGTACGCGGTCTACAGCCATTATTACAGGATGAAATTCGAATTGTAAACATTTTAAATAAATTTAATTTGAAACATAGATTATAAAAGTAGTCCAAGTTAAATAAATCGATATGAAAAAAAAGATTTTCAGTCATTTTTGCCCTATCCTCCAAGTTAAACGGTTTATTTTTCAAAGTTTATTTAAGTAATGGCCATACAAAAACAAGTTAAAGGCTGGAATTTCATATCCTTCTACTTTTTTTTGCTTTTATGTGTTTGACAAATGTAGCAGAAAGTCCTATCATTCGTATCAACGAATGAAATCTAGTTATTGTTTTTTTTCTTCCTCATGTATTTGTGTTAATTTTGACGTGTTGCTAATGGTCCGGAACAATGAAAATTTTTTAGCATATATTTCAAACTATGAGCTTCCGAATGCAATGAATTTCATATTAATATGATTTTACGTCAGGTGAAAAAGTTTGTACGCGGTCTACATCCATTATTTCTAGACCGATTTTCATCAGTTTCACAGAATGTGTATGTTAGGCTCAAGGTTCGAACCATTGACGTCAAATTTCAAAAGCGTATAAAATAATTTCCAGATGAGCTAGGAAGCTGATATTTGGACTAAATTTTAGTCTCCAGATCTTCTATACATTCTAAACGGCATATGACGTCACATGACGTCTTAATGCTTATAAATGTTTCGTATTAAAACTTAACCGTTTTTAAGCCCTGTAGGCTTTATTTGTTGTATGATTTGTTTGAAATTTTGACTGAAGATGCAGTATGAGATTCTATGGAGCCATGTTACTTTCGTTTCCGAAAAATCCCAAAGGTCAAGGTTATATATCAATTATCGTGTTTTTCTTCGGCCTTAAATATCTCAAAAACGGTTAATATTCTATCGAGATATTATGCGTATAATTTGTAGTGTTTAGAAAGACCTTTCAGATGATATTTAGTTTTAGATGATCGGGGTTGAATCGGTTGAGTTATGGCGGAAAAACGAAAATTTGGTAACCCTCAGTGTGTTTAACAGTTTATATCTCGAAAACCTTTGATTTTTGAAATATGATGATGAATATTATTTGTAAAGCAATGTTTGGCCGTTCTTTTGATGCTTTAAGTTTAATGATTGACCTAAGATTCATAAAACGAAATTCGTGCATATAGCTTTGGTGATTTTTTTCATTTTTCAGGAGGTTTCAGAGCTTGTATCTCAAAGAATATTAAAAATATATCTATAGATAAAGCGTGTGAAATGTAGAGAATTTTCAGAAAATCATTTTGGTACCTAAAGTTTTGAAATTGATCAAAGTATAAATTATACTTATAAATATAATTTAAAGCCAATTGTAAGAATTTTCATAAAATATCCTACTTTCGCTTTCACCTTAATTTTCGGAAAATGTAAGTTTACAGATATGTATTAGTCATATAAATTGCAAAAAAACAACAACAACTTTTTACTCCTATCATATTGATATTACTAGCTAAACAAGTGTACCGTTCCCGTTGGCCGAGTGGTTAGAGCGTCCGCCTCTGGAGCGGGATGTCGTGGGTTCGATACCAAAGTCGTAAAAATGGTATTGTTATAGCTCCCTTGCTTGAGGCTCAGCATATAAGGGTAGTTGCAGGACTGGTTGGCTCGGCATCAGAATAATGTGACTGGGTGTGGTATCATGCCACATGTCTACGGCGTGATACTGCAGTGTGGCAGCACTATAACTGCATTAAGTAGACATCGTCTCCAAATGACTGAAATACTGTCGGTGGGACGTTAAACCCAACAAACAATCTAAACAAGTGTTGACAATGATTTAATGTTTTGTCAAATCATTTTATTTACGTTACTTATACATATCAATTGCAGCATTGCATTACCCATAATCCTTTGAGCGTTTTGACACATGTCATTTAGACCGTTGTTGAAACATTGCAATTTCCCGACTATTGTTGCATCAATCGATAAATGTTGTACAAGCTATATTCCAAATTTATGATAAATGATAAGAGCTATGTGAAAATATATGTTATAGTACAATGTAATTTAATTGCCAGCTTGAGATACCATGAGCGTGTATAAGTGTAGACGTTTGAAACAAAATGATCAACACATGCCATCCGTTCAAGACGCTGCAAGCTAATTTGTCCGTTAGCTAAAAGCGCAAAATGAAGTAACTTTGTGTAATACAGTCGTCTCGATCGTATGTACAAGCGTTATTGGAATTTAACTCACGAGGCTACACGCGTCGACGATTCTATTGCATGGTAGCATGTACGATTTTATTCCCGCGACTGTACACGAAAATAAAAAAAAGAATTTTGATATGCAGAATTAAGAGGTTTAAGTTTAATTGCTTATATTTTGAATACCTTTAAAACTAGACCCAAATATGCTACAATGGAATTGTCGGGATTTTCAGGCCGTTTATTTTGGTACCTAGAATACTAAAATTGGTCAACTTATAAGAAAGCGATATCAAAATAAAGATTTATTTATTTATTTTTGCCATATGGCTTATTTCACAAAGTGCATGCATGAGAAGTCCATACGAAAAAAAGAGTAAAAGGTAGGGAATTTAATATATATTCTTTCTAACGGTATTAATCTTTATATTTTTCAATGTTAGCAGAAAGTCCTATCATTCGTATCAACGAATGAAATTTAGTTCTTTTTTTTTTTTTTTTCCTTAATTTTTGGGTCCCAGGACAATGAAAATTTGATGACATATATTTCAGATACGAAATTTTTTTTTTTTTCATATGCCTATGACGTTATATGACGTCAAACTTGACGGCGTCTGCAAAAGCTTGTACGCGGACTATATCCATTGTTTCTGGGCTAATATTCTTCAAAATTTCACAGACTGTGCATGTTATGTTCTAGTTGTGCATCCCGGTGTCCGTTTTTTCCAAATTCGAAAAGTCAAACGTTTTATGGCGAATCCAAGATTCGAACAAATGACGTCAAATTTTAAATACGTGTAAAATCGCTTCAAGATGAGTTTCAAAGCTGATATTTGAAGAGAATGTAAGGCTCTATGTGTCTTTTATATTCTGTGAAGTAAAACGTCATATGATGTATTATGATGTCATAAATTAAAACAAAATCGTCTTTGTACGCATAAATTTCTATATGATGCTACGATCGAAGGACCATGGTATTTTAATGGCATATATATTTCAGATACTTAAATTTTCATTTCAATAATGTTCATATGTCTATGGTATCATATGATGTCAAACTTGACGTCATCTACAAAAAGCTTGTACGCGGTGTACGGCCATTATTTCTGGACCGATTTTTCATCAAATTTTCACAGAATATATATGTTACGTTTTAGTTGTGCATCCCCGTGTCCGTTTTTCCAAATTCGGAAAGTTGAAGGTTCTATAGCGAATCCAAGATTCGAACCATTTACGTCAAATTTCAAATACGTATTACATCGCAACTAGATGCGTTAGAAAGCTGATTCCTCTTCCTACATTTTGAGAAGATTCTATTATTTATCAAATGGGCCATAGTTATGTAATGTTTTATAAAGCTTGTACGTATAGTACATTACACAGAGCACCAGCATTACCCATAGCAACAACCGGAAATAGTAAATACAAAATGGCCGACCACGTGTAACCGGTAAGGCGTGTGCAGATATAAACTTTTATAAATACAATCTTCTACCCATTATCAAACGGATTTACTCAACATAAACATTATCAATAACTTGTAGAAGTGAATCAAGCTGGATATGTCACTAACACCACACTGGTTATCAAAATACAGACATTACACAAATGGATTACATCGAGACAGAATGCTTGTGTGACACGTAGGTGTAGAGAAAATTCCTGCTAGTTGAGCTGGGAAATAAGTCAGTCAACTGTCAAAATTTATGTGATTTGTCAGAGAAGGCTGCAAAATCACCAATAGCAGATAATTAGAGCCAACTTTAAGACAAATACAAGATAAGTAAAATCAGTAATGCCTGGGCATTACATTATTGACTTTTTTTCAAAACCTGAATGCACTTTTTTTCTTTTATGCCTGTGTCTGATTTTTTTTAAAATTTGTTTAATTTTGTTTATCTAAAAACAGGGAAAAAGAAATAGGAGATATGGTACGTGGAGGAATAATGTTTATATTAACCCAACAACATTACCCTTGAAGATTTTTTTTTTGAAGTTGAATATATTCAGTCGTAATGCGATGACCATCAAATTACAGGAGATATTTTCGTAACAAATGTCCAATCATACTGCTAGTTCAATGGTGTTTAAATTTACATGAACTAAGTAAGCTCCAAATGTAACATAACAGTCAAATCTCTATTGAAATACACCTCCGTTAAGATAATATTATAGCGAAGCACCGCCCGAGCTGGATTTCAATCATTAAAACACGATGACCCAAATTAAAGACTTGCAGACGTTGAGACAGAAAAGAAATGCTCTGGGAAGTAAATCCATTGTTTTATTTTCTTTATTTACTGGTTACTTTTGAGTTCGACAGATATATGCTTTTTTCACCATTCCGGGGCCAATTAATTTTCATCTTTTTAATGACTCCCTTTAAATTTTTCCCTTCAAATTTTACGGTTGTCTCTCGGACATTTATTTTTGTTTTCGAATATTAATGCTGTAATTAGAATTTTTGTAGATTTAATGCATGATCATTATCAGCACAAACATTGTGATGCATGGATTCTGTGATAAAATTCAACACTCCATTGGCTGATCTGTCAATCAAATGCACGTGACAGATGACTTGGAGAATATATACACACGCGTGTGAATTTCAATGCATGTAAATATGGGTCGCCGTAGGGATTATGATATGTCGGCAAAATTAAAGCATGTCGCACACTGGCTGGGTTGTCCCATAGGCATGGGAAAAACACTGGACTATTAACCATTATGAAATTGGACTGATTGAACGGTGCAGACAAATCATTAACCATGATATTTCGAGTTTTAAAGTATCAAATTTGCATGCATCTGACAGGACGCACATATTTTTAAATTCTGCGCCTTTCTTCATTTTTATGCGTCCCTGACGCAGGATGTACATGTAGATTTATCATTGCTAGTCACTAGTTGAACTTGAAGTTAATAATCTTTATGTTTTATCTAGCTGAATCTTCTCTAATTCCTCGAAGGTGACACCATCAAATGGAGTGTTTGGTGCGTCTAAAAGAACAACAGGATAATAATCTTGCCCAACAATATAACTTCTTAGATGAAAGGGAAAGTAACTATCAGGAGTCCTTATATATTACATTATAAGTATATATAATAAATTTGTGGAAGGTAGTAAAGTAACCCTTTAACTGCTGAATGGTTCCAAATTGTCACGTAGAAAGATTCACTTTGTTGTCTATGATTATTTAGAAAATAGGAGGGTAAATAAATTTCTCTTTCAGTACTATTTAAGTCTGAGCACTTTTCTATGTTCATGCGGAGACAAAAATTGACAGTTTTGTCTTGGTTTTGATACCGTTAGTGACGTCTAGGTTACGTGTTATTGCTACACTGTAAGTTAAGCATTTTCGGAATATACCCTATTTTCACTATAAAATGATTAAAACATTTCCGGTAAATGTAATTGGCAATGGCCCAGAACAATGAAAATTTTATATAAATATTTCAGACCATGTCTTTTCAAAAGCAATGATTTTCAAATTCATAGCACGTCATAAGACGCTAGATTTGTCGTCATTTAAAGGTTTGTACGCGCTCTGCAGAATTTATTTTTGAATGGATTTACTAGTTAATTTCACAGAAGGTATAAGTCTTTTATTGTGCATTCTTACTTTCGTTTTCAAAATATTGAAAAGACCGAGGTCCTCAAAATTTAGTTTAGTATTTCAGAGACCCCATGAGATAAACAGTTTATATTCACACATGTTGTAATATCAAAGGTTTTCTTTAGATTTTCATAGACTGGACGTCATTTGATGTCATGGGGTTATATGTTTTCATTTCTGGTGCAATAAATTTAATGTGATCCCAATGGTCCAGAATAACAAAATTTTATATAATAGCCATATATTAAATATGCTAAATTATCATATGCAATATTCATATTTATATGACACCAGAATAGACGTCAGATCAAAAAGTTTGTGAGCGCTCTGCAGACATTACAAATTGATGAATTCTTCTAAAATTTTCATAGAAAGTATAGGTTACCCTCTAGATACCTAATATTTTCTGCGTATTCTTTATAAATAATTTTCTTTGATAAGTTTTAAACGGTTTGCAGAAAATCCTATTGAAATCTAGTTATTCTTCCTTATTCTTCTCTTATAGTTTTGTTAATTTCGATGTGTTGCCATTGGCCCAGTACAATGAAATTTAATGGCATATATTTCAAATCATAAGCTTTCGGATGAAATGAATTTCATATACATATGACGTCATATAACGTCAGATTTGACGTCAGGTGAAAAAGGTTGTACGTAATCGACAGCTATTATTTCTAGACCAATTTACATTTTCACAGACTGTGTATAATAGGCTTCAATTGTGTATCCCGGTGTCCGTTTTTCCAAATTCGAAAAGGCAATGGTTCTATGGCGAATCCAAGATTCGAACCATTGACGTCTAAATTCAAATACGTATAAAATCACTTCCAGATGAGTTAGAAAGCTGATACTTGGGAAGATTATAAGTCTCTAGGTCTTCTTTATATTCTGTGAAGATGAACGTCACATGACGTCATAAAGCAAATAAAACTTTCATATTTAAACTAAACGGTTTTTAAGCTCTGTACGCTTTTTTTTATGATTTGCTTGAAATTTTGACTGAAGATACAGTATTTGATTCTAAGGAGCCATTTCACTTCCGTTTCCGGAAAATTCCAAAGGTCAAGGTCATATATAAATTACCGGATTTTTCTTCATCCTTAAATATCTCAAAAACGGTAAATATTCTATCGAGGCACTTATGTCTATAATTTTTAGTGCTTAGAAAGAACTTTCAGATGATATTTAGTTTTTAATGATCGCGATTGAATCGGTTGCGTTATGGCGGAAAAACGAAAATTTGGTAACCCTCAGTGTGTTTAACAGTTTATATCTCGAAAACCTTTGATTTTCGAAAATATTATGATGGATATTATTTGTAGAGCAAAGTTTGGCCGTTTTTTTATGCTTAAAGTTTGATGATTTACCTAAGATTGATGGAGTAATGGGAAATAAACGAAATTCGTGCATATAGCTTTGGTGATTTTTGCAGTTTTCTCGAGGTTTATGAGCTTGTATCTCAAAATAATATTGAACATATTCCTATATTAAAAGCGCGTAAAATGTAGAGATTTTTCAGACGATTATTTTGGTATTAAAGTTTTAAAATTGATCAAAGTATAAGGAAGTTACATCAAAAATAAGAACTTAAACATGTAGAATTTCAGCGATTTTGTCGTTATGTCAAGGTTTAAGGGCTTATATCTTTAAAATCATTGGAAATAAGTGCACACATTAAGAAAGTGAGATGTAGAGAATTTTAAGACCATTATTTTGATACTTAGAATTTTGAAATTGATTGAAATCTAAGTAAGTAACATCAAAAATACGAATTGAAAGCCAATTGTAAAAAATTTCGGAAAATATCCTACTTTCGCTTTCACCTTAACTGAAGCATTTTCGGAAAATGTATGTTTACAGATATGTATTTATCATATAAATGCAAAAAATAAAAATGAAATAAAAATTACTTATATCATATTGATAATATTAGCTAAACAAGTGTTGACAATGATTTAATGTTGTGTCAAATCATTTTATTTACGTTACTTATACATATCAAGTGCAGCATTGCGTTACCCATAATCCTCTTCAGGAGCGTTTTGACACATGTCATTTAGACCGTTGTTGAAACATTGCAATTTCCCGACTTTATTGTTGCATCAATCGATAAATGTTGTACAAGCTATATTCCAAATTTATGATAAATGATAAGAGCTATGTGAAAATATATGTTATAATACAATGTAATTTCATTGGCAGCTTGAGATACCATGAGCGTGTATATGTGTAGACGTTTGAAACAAAATGGTCAATACATGACATCCGTTCAAGACGCTGCAAGCTAATTAGTCCGTTAGCTAAATGGATCAAATGGAGGAACTTTGTGTAATACAGTCGTCTCGATCGTATGTATACGCGTTATTGAAATTTAAATCACGAGGCTACACGCGTCGACGATTCTATTGCATGGTAGCATTTACGATTGTATTCCCGCGGGTGTACACGAAAATAAAAAAAAGAATTTTGATAGGCAGAAATTAGAGATGTAAGTTTAATTGCTTATATTTTGAATACCTATAAAACTAGGCCCAAATATGCCTGAATTGAATTGTAGGGATTTTCAGGCCGTTTATTTTGGTACCTAGAATACTAAAATTGGTCAACTTATAAGAAAGCGATATCAAAATGAAGATTTATTTATTTATTTTTGCCATATGGCTTATTTCACAAAGTTCATGCATGAGAAGTCCATACGAAAAAAAAAGTAAAAGGTAGGGAATGTAATATATATTCTTTCTAACGGTATTATTCTTTACATTTGACAATGTTAGCAGAAAGTCCTATCATTCGTATCAACGAATGAAATCAAGTTATTATTATGATTATTTCTTCCATTCTTTTTAGGTTCAAAATAAAACAGGTTGCCGATGAGCCAGCAGTATGAAAATTTAACTGTATGCACATTCAACTAGGCCATATTGAACAGTACAAAATTTGTTTTACGAAGCTCTCAGATAAGCTAGAAACTTGAAATTTGGGCAGAACATGTGTCCTACGTACCTTAGGTTTTGGGCGATTTGCATAAAACTTCCTCAAGGTGCAACAGTGCATCTCATTGCCATTAGTCACTTCCGTTTCCGTAAAATTGCAAAGGTCAAGGTCACATGTCAATTTTCTTCTTTTTTTTCGTCGGTCGTAAATATCTCAAAAACGATAAATATTCTATCGAGACTCCATGGGTATAATTTGTAGTACTTTGAAAGACCTTTCATGTGATATTTAGTTATTGAGGATCGGGATGAATCAGTTGAATTATTGCAGAAAAACAAAAACAAACAAGAGGGCCATGATGGCCCTGTATCGCTCACCTGAGTACCATTGCTCTAAAGGCACTGTATAATGCTACACACTAAATATCTTAACTCTTGACCTTGTGGTTTCTGAGAAGAAGATTTTCCTTTCTTCCTCTATATAAGCCTATGTAAAATCAAGTGACACCTGGGGCGGACCCAATTTGGACCCAAGGGCCATGATTTGAACAACTTTGGTAGAGATACACTAGACAATGGTACAAGCCTTATATCTAAGCTCTAGGCCATGTGGTGTCTGATAAGAAGATTTTTCTAGTTTTACCCTTTGTAAAATAAAACGACCCCTGGAGCGAGGGCAATTTTGACCCAGAGGTCATTATTTTAACAACTTTTGTAGTAGTTCACAAGACAATTCTACATACCAAATATCCAAGCTCTAAGCCTTGCAGTATTTCAGGAGATGATTTTTCTATTTTTCCTATGTAAAATCATGTGACCCCTAGGGCAGGGCCAATTTTCACCCAAGGGCCATGATTTGAACAACTTAAGTAGAGATCCACCAGACAATACTACATACCCAATATCTTAACACCAGGCCGTGTGGTTTCTAATGAGAAGATTTTTCTAGGTTTTCCCTATATAAGCCTATGTAAAATAAAGTGACCCCTGGGGCAGGGCAAATTTTGACCCTAGGGCCATGATTTGAACAATTTTTGTAAAGGTTTATAAGACAATTATACACGCTGTAGGCCTTACAGTTTTGCAGGAGAAGATTTTCTAAGATTGCATTTTAAAATCTATTTTTAGCTCCTGTGACCTACTTTTTCAACCAATCATAATAATTTGTACAATTTTGTTAGAGGACATCATAAGGATGAATCCTGTGAAATTTTGTCAAAATCCCTTCAGCGGATTAGGAGGAGATGTTGTTTAATGGAAAAAGTTGACGCAAGACGCACGCACGCACGGACAGATG
>CM037780.1:21556672-21601218 GCA_021229015.1 Solen grandis | reverse complement strand
TGTATGATGCTCGAGGATTGCCGCAGTGAATTTTACCAAAATATACTTTATTTCCATATATTTCGCGGCTGTGGGATGCTCGAGGATTGCCCCAGTGAATTTTACCAAAATATACTTTATTTGTATATATTTCGCGGCTGTTGGATGCTCAAGGATTTCCCCAGTGAATTATGGCAAAATATACTTTATTTCCATATATTTCTCGGCTGTGGGATGCTCGAGGATTGCCCCAGTGAATTTTACCAAAATATACTTTATTTCTATATATTTCGCGGCTGTGGGATGCTCAAGGATTGCCCCAGTGAATTATGCCAAAATATACTTTATTTCCATATATTTCTCGGCTGTGGGATGCTCGAGGATTGCCCCAGTGAATTTTACCAAAATATACTTTATTTCCATATATTTCTCGGCTCTGGGATGCTCGAGGATTGCCCCAGTGAATTTTACCAAAACATACTTTATTTCCATATATTTCTCGGCTATGGCATGCTCAAGGATTGCCCCAGTGAATTTTACCAAAATATACTTTATTTCCATATATTTTGCGGCTGTGGGATGCTTGAGGATTGCGTCAGTTAATTTCAGCAAAATACACTTAATTTCTATTTATTTTCTTAGCATTGAGCTTTGTCTTAAACTTCAGGCGTCTATTAAAGTACCAAACTGATAAGGCCGATGGAATAGGATAATTCTACAGTATATACAACGTATGTTCACACCGGGTCACCTAGTGTGAGGATTGAATCTGAGGGGTTCTTGAGGATTGAAAAAAGGTTCTCCCGTCAGCAATATGATAAAAATAAAAGAAAATGACCAACATCGAGAAAGGAGACTGACAAAATATATAGATCAGATGTAATTCATCCATGCATATTAAAGAAAGTGTTGTTGTTTTTTTTGCAATGGACGATTCAAGGGAAGTATTAACGGGCGAATTTGTGGAAGTGCTGGTGCGATCTGGGCATTCGGAGAAACAAAACGTGGTTGAGGAAGTAGGTAAAGATAACACGTCATTTGACATGTTTATCCGGACAGTACTAGCTCTTGAAGAAGACCCTAGACGCGAACACTCGTATGCATTTTCTGATAAGAAGATTGCGTTTGAAGGGAAAGAGAAAGACCACTGTTATTCCACGAACAGTAAACTGACACCTAGAAAAGTCCAGAGTCTGTCGGAAGAAAATTTACAATCATCATCTTTATTGCAACCAGTTTTTCCAAGTCATTGTACCCCTGTTCTACCTCATTATCAGTCAAAAGACAGTGCCTTGGATGTTACAGGGTTTGATACTATATCGCAGAAATGTCTGTCATATGATAATATTGAATTAAAAACTGTTGATGTATTTACTGAAAGATGCATTTTACCTGGCACCTCAGATCCAGACATATCCAAGATGACAATTCAGGGCAGATATGAACATGAGGGAATGGGATCTGGCAAGTCGGCATCCCTACCCAGCAGCCTCTCTACACGAGGACAAAGACTGATTTTAGACCACACCTACTCATCCTCATCAAAGAAATCCGAGTCGGATGCAGTCAGTAGCGATCATGATAAATCCCCATTGTTTGACCACTCATATGATTCCAACCAAAAACGCAGAAGTTTACCAAACAATGTTGGTATTAAAAGAGGAAGAAGTAGTGAGATGGTGAATTTTCTCAGCAGTCAAGTTACTGTGAAAAGCACAGATTTTACGAAGTCTCCATTTTTGGACCATACATATCAGTCAGTTGAGTTAAAATGTTTTGGAAAGCGACAGATAATGGAAAGGGGTCCTTACAGTAGTGAAAATATATCGGATCGAAACAAAACAGGAATGTTTCCATTCCCAACTCAGCTGAGCCAGGACCACACATATGGACAGAATATCAATCAAGATGAGCCAATGTTAGCCACCAGAGTGCGGAGTAACTCTGTTTCCTCAAAATACCCATTGTCTTTTTCAGACCTAGTTCCAGATCACAGCTATGTTCAAACTCAGCTTGAAGATCTTCATTTTGAGGAGGTCCAGGCACAAGGGAACGAACTGTCTGATTCTGGCACTGAATCCTTGGATGAGGAGGAGATAAAGTTGGATGTTCCAAGGGGTTTGATGACATTTCACAAGGATCACTCATACGTAACAAAAAAGATGGCGGTGCAGTAAATGAGACTGTGTTTTGAATATGCTTCTATTGTTCTACCTCCACATGAATATTTGATTTCAATGCATATGATTGCTATTGAACAGAAGGTTGATAAGTCTGGTTGGTTATGATAAAACTTATTACTTTTCAAATCATTTGTTAACAATTCAGCATTCACAGACTCCAATCTTGTATGTGTTTTTTTTATATACTGAAAAGAAAAATGTTCTTTAAAAAAGACTTTAATTTTAAGAAATGAAAAATAATATTTTTGATTAAAGATTATAACAGGAAGAGCCTGAATCAACAATTCATTTATTACACAAATTTATTGTCAGAATTTGTTCTGTGTTCATAATTTTCTTTTCTTTTTAAATGCTAGAATTTCATAGTCTAAAACATGTATTAACAAAGACTTAGCTGATTTTTAGCTCGACTATTCAAAGAATATGAGAGCTATTGTAGTCGCCCTGGCGTCGGCATTGGCGTTGCAGCTTTTGGTTAAAGTTTTGCATGCAAGTTACTATCAACCTTATATCTCAATAACCATTTATGGTATTGACTGAAAGTTTATAAATATGTTCAGGGGCATCAGACAACCAAGGTAAATGACTCTTGACAGAATTTAATATGAATTATGGCCCCTTTCTAACTTAGATATTTTGGTTAAAGTTTTGCATGCAAGATACTTTCTTGCTTATATCTCAGTATCCAGGCATGCAATTGATTTGAAACATCTTTAAAATGTTCAGGGGTATCATACTTTCATGGTAGATAACTCTTGATAGAATATGTTACAAATTATGGCCCCTTTTTAACTTAGAAATTTTGGTTAAAGTTTTGCATGCAAGGTACTTTCATGCTTATATCTCAGAGTCCAGGCATGGGATTGATTTGAAACATCTTTAATGTGTTTAGGGGTATCATACTATAAAGGAATATAACACTTGATGGAATATATTAAAAATTATGGCCCCCTTTTAACTTAGAATTGCATTCAAGCTCCTATCCAGCTTATATCTCAGAAATTTCTTGTGGAATTGACTAGAAAGTTAAGGAGTGTCTTCAGGGGCATCAGAAAACCAAGGAGGATAACTTTTGGACTGAATTTAATGCAAATTATGGCCCTTTTCTTGCTTGGATTTTTGGTTAAAGTTGTGCATGCACAGTGTTATTATGCTTATGTCTCAGTAACTAGGCATGGGATTGATTTTAAGCTTCATAAAAATATTAAGGGGTATCAGACTATCAAGGCATATCATTTTTTACTATTATTATGTACAGGGTATGTGAAGGGCAAGAATTGAAATGGATTTCATTTCATTTACCAACAAGCATTTTGAATAGTCGAGCGTACTGTCCTCTGACAGCTCTTGTTTTCTTGAACAGTTATGTAGAAGGAGCTGAATTTTGATATATCAAGTTTATACAGCATAAATATATTCATTAACTTAAAGAATAATCTTGTTATATATACATAGACATTTTTAATAAGGGCCTCTATTCTAACAAATGCATTCTATATTTTTAAAGGTAAACTTGTGGAAATTTTGTTTGACTGGGGACGCAAAGGTTGAGTGTTTAAGCCCTACTGGGAGCAATATTAATTCAAGATTTTCAGTGGTGCAAAGTACTGGTCCAGCCCAGAAACTGCCAAAGGAGATACATACATCTAAGTTGTAGAAACTTGTTCATCAACAACTGTATCAGGAATAAGTGAAATATAAATTTACACATCTTTCCAAAGTATGTGAAATTAAAATTTTATTACAAGTCCTATACTATCAGACTAAATAAGCTAAAACTATGTAAATATTAATTACTGTTATGTATGTTGATAAAAAGATGTTTTTTGTAGCAAAAATATGATTTAATTCTTAATGTACAATTTACCTGGTCTGTTACGTAAGTCAGTCTATTATAGACATAATATTTTTTCTATACTTGCAAATATGTCAAATCCTATAATCTGAATTGTTCATTAGGTTTCTGCCGCTGCAGGGCGAAAACCTATTGTTCTTCTTCTGTTGATTTGTTTTTTTTCCAATTCCACCTATTTTTGTACCCAGCCTAGCGGCCAGATAAGAAAAGCTACAGCTATGAAATTTTGGGCATGGAGTCACATTTATCTGAACTTGTTCCTAATTGGTCAAACTTTTCACTTTTGTTTCTAATTTAGCCACTAGGGGGCGCTATGCATGTAATCACTCTTTTGCTAATAACTCAAAACTTTGAAGCCTAATTTAGATGCGGTTTTTAGCTCGACTATTCGAAGAATATGAGAGCTATTGTCACCCTGGTGTCGGCGTTGGCGTTGCAGCTTTTGGTTTAAGTTTTGCGTGCAAGTTACTATCTAACTTGTATCTCAATAACCATTCATGGTATTGACTTGAAAGATTTTGAATATGTTTAGGGGCATCATACAACCAAGGAAGATAACTCATGATGGAATATATTACAAATTATGGCCCCTTTTTAACTAAGAAATTTTGGTTAAAGTTTTGCATGCAAGTTACTTTCATGCTTATATCTCAGTATCCAGGCATGGGATTGATTTGAAATATTTTTGATATGTTTAGGAGTATACTATCAAGGTAGATAACTTTTGATGGAATATATTACAAGTTATGGCCCCTTTTTTAACTTAGAAATTTTGGTTAAAGTTTTCCATGCAAGGTATTTTTATGCTAATATCTCAGAGTCCAGGAATGGAATTGATTTGAAACATCTTTAATATGTTTAGGGGTATCAAACTATAAAGGAAAATAACATTTGATGGAATAAATTAAAAATTATGACCCCTTTTACTTAGAATTTTGGTTAAATTTTTGCATTCAAGCTACTATCCAGCTTATATCTCAGAAATTGCTTGTGGAATTGACTAGAAAGTTAAGGAGTGTCTTCAAGGGCATCAGAAAACAGGAGGATAACTTTTGGACTGATGCAAATTATGGCCCTTTTGTAACTTGGATTTTTGGTTAAAGTTTTGCATGCACAGTGTTATTGTGCTTATGTCTCATTAACTAGGCATGGGATTGATTTTAGACTTCATAAAAATATTAAGGGGTATCAGACTATCAAGGTATATCATTTTTGACTATTATTATGTACAGGGAATGTGAAGGGCAAGAATTTAACCCTTTCCCTCATAGAGGATACCATGAAAAGACCTATGCGAACAGCATAAAACCAGATCAGCCTGCGAGTAACTCGCAGGCTGATCAGGTTTTATGCTGTTCGCTGCTCCTCAGTGGTCTGGTAATGAGGATTTTACAATTAAATTTGGTAAGGTTTGAGTGTGGTTTTCTGCAGATCAGGCTTTATGTGGTACCTATTGAGTGCGTCAAAATGAGTCTATATGAGGGAAAGGGTTAAATAGATTTCATTTGATTTACCAACAAGCATTTTGAATAGTCGAGCGTGCTGTCCTCTGACAGCTCTTATTTACATAATGTTCCTTGTTGACAGCCCAGTCAAATATGATGGATATCTCGGCATCGGGTACCAGAAAAAAATTGTTCTAGGAGAGGTTGAAAGTTCGAACCTTGTAAAAAAAGTGGACAAAAGAGGGTAGGTCTATGAAAAACCTACCCATTTTCGTTAGAGATCAGATAGAAAAATTCTGTTTGCTGCAAACGATTTGCATACCTAATGGTAAAATTTTACTCACTTTTGTTTCTCATTTTGCCGCTAGGGGGCACTTTGCTTGAAATCACTTTTTTTGCTTATAACTAAAAAAGTTGAAGTCTGATCAAAATGCATTTTCTTTTTCATTTTTGTTCCTTGTTGATAGTCTAATAAAATATGATAGTTTCAAGGTAATGAGTGGCACAAAATTTTTGAGCTATGGAAGGTTGAAAGTTCGAACCTCTCAAAAAAATTGTGCACGTAAGTGTAGGTCTATTTAAAACCTACCCATTTTTGTTAGAGATCAGATAGAAGAACTCTCTTTGCTGCATACCATTTGTAAGACCTATTCGCACAAAATATATGGGGTGGCGAATTTAAGAAATGCATGGTTTGTCCTCTACAAACGGTCAAACTTCACTAGAATATTTGAAAAATTAAAATTACCATATACACTGGCAGATCAGGTGCACTTTTTTTCCAGATAATTCAGGTTTATAGAGTGGTTGCACCTTATATGATGATATACAGCTTTTCAGGTTTATTTTTTCATTCACTGAGAAGTGAAATTTACCGATATACGATCTCAGAAAAGGATATACTGAAAGCCATTGAATATGATAATTTGCCACAAATCTATAAGAAACCATGATAAATAATACCAGGTTATTGCTTTTGTTCTTATTAGTTATCCTACTAGTATATTTCAGGATAAAATGATCGTGAGAAACTGAAACAATTTGATGGAAGATATTTTCAGTATAAACATATAAGTTTATTTTACGGGACCTCATGATATATAGGAGAAACTTGGCAGGTGGCATTTGTTACATAATGTTTGTTGTTGGGAGAATTTTGACAGGTGACAATGGTCCCCAGTGTTAGAATGTGGGGACACGGTTGAGTAATGTCATGTTATGAAAATGTGTCACCTTTATCCTACCCCTCGTTAATGTAACGGTCTAATGGTAATTTTATGCTATGTTTAAATAAAACGGTTCACCGTATGATTAGCTTGGTGACGTACGGATAGCTTTCAGTCTGTCAAAATGTACGATGGCTCAAATTTCAAAACAAGATTTCGCCACATACGATACAATAAGTGTTTTTTTGTTTTTTTTTCATATAAGTTACCCTGAAAATTAGGATGCACCTTATATGTAGCTGCGCCTAATCTGACCGTGTGTATGGTAAAGCATTTTTTGTCGCACTTGATTTTATGTTTTGTACATTCACACATTACGTATTGTTATGTTTGAAAGGGCCTCACAATTAAAAAGTTTAAAAAAAATTGAAAAGGTCACGGTCATATTACGATTATGTGTTTTTATTCGGCCACAAATAGCTCCAAAACTGAAAATATTTCATTGAGAGTATATTAACAAAAGATAGCTCTTTCCAGTGATGTTTAGTTTTTGAAGATCGGACTTGATTTGGTAATTTTATGGCAGTCCAAAGTTTGATCCTTTTTTGGAATAATTGTAAATCAGTATTTATCATTCAAATTGTGATATATAAGAAATAGTATGTTCGGCTAGTGCTACATGCATTGAACTATTTGCTGCATTGCTAGGTACCTAATGGTAAAATTTTAATCATTTTTTTTTCATTTTGACGCTTGGGGGCGCTTTGCTTGAAATCACGCTTTTGCTTATAACTCAAAAAGTTGAAGTCTAATCCAAATGTGGTTTGTTGCATAATGTTCCTTGTTGATAGCCTAATAAAATATGATAGTTTCTAGGTATGAGTGTCTGAAAATGTTTGAGTTAGTAACAGAAGGTTGAAGTTCGAACCTCGCAAAAAACTGCAAATAAGTGTAGGTCTATGAAATACCTATTCAGTTTTGTTAGATATCAGATAGAAGAACTCTTTGCTGCATACGATTTGCAAGACATATATGTCCAAAATATATGGGATGGCGAATTTAAGAAATGCATGGTTTGTCCTCTAGAAACGGTCAGACTTCACTAAAATATTGGAAAAGTTTAAATTTCAAAAACATGTTTTTTGTACTCTCTTCTTGAAATATTCACACATTATGTATTGTTATGTTTGAAAGGGCCTCACAATTAATAAGTTTTTAAAAAAATGCAAAGGTCAAGGTCATATTATGATTATTGTGATTTTATTCGGCCCCAAACAGCTCCAAAATAAAAAATATTTCATTGAGAGTGTATGAAAAGAAGTTTTAGTTCTTGAAGAGCTCTTTCCAGTGATGTTTAGTTTTTATACGCCCATCTTAAGATGGGGCGTATTATGTGAACACTGACGGCGGGCGGGCGATGTGGAACATTTGTTGTCCGGGCTCTAACTTCAATACCGTTTGCCCAATCCTTTTCAAACTTTCCACACATGTGCATGGCCATAATATCTCGGATGAGTTCGATATCCAGCATTATCGCGTGAAAGACTTAAAAGTTATGGCCCTTGACATACACAAAATACTTGAAATTGTGATTGTCCGGGCTCTAACTTCAATACCGTTAGACCAATCCTTTTCAAACTTTCCACACATGTGCATGGCCATAAAATCGCGGATGAGTTCGATATTCAGCATTATCGCGTGAATGACTTAGAAGTTATGGCCCTTGAACACTTGAATAAGTCAAAAGAGACATTTTCCTTCAAATTAATGGAAATGTTTCAACATGATTGTTTTAATAAGTAACATTCATTAACTAATGGGATTTAGGAGACAATAGCTTGTTTCTCTGAGCTATTTCTGAGAGTCCCCATACTGTGATGGGCGTATTTTGTGGCAGTCCTGACCCTTGTTGAGGATTGGACTTTATTTGGTCATTTTACGGCCATCCAAGGTGTGATTCTTTTTAGAACAATTGTAAATCAGTTTTTATTTTTCCAATTGATATATATAAGAAATAGAATGTTTGACTAGTGTGACTTGTATACTTGATTGAACCATTTGCTGCATTACTTTGTACCTAATAGAAAAAATTTTACCCAATTTTATTTCTCATTTTGGCGCTAGGGGGCGTTTTGCTTGAAATCACTCTTTATAACTAAAAAAATTGAAGTCTGATTTTTATGCGATTTTTTGCATTCTGTTCCTTGGTGACATCAATTTGAAACAACACTTAAAAATTAATGCAATATTTCACGAAAATGATATTAATTCAATGCAACATTAGTTCGTAATAATGTTGAGTGTCATGTCCCATTGTCGTGTGTCATTTTATACTGTTGTGTGTCCTTTGCAATTGTTGTTTATCAATTACAATTGTCATTTGTCGCCATCATAAAGCAACACACACATCTAAAGTGGCACTAACCAAATTTCGTAAAAAAAGTTTTCAAGTTTGCGACTACATAACTGACAGGTAATACTCAAAAATATTCTTTTGGGAAAAAAAGTCTGCTTAAACATTGCAACAAAAATGTTTGAAAGATCACTGTTACAGTATTCAATAAACCAGTAAACGAAAAAATATGTTTTTTGAATCATGCGACTTGTGAACTGAATGGAATTGCTTTCATGAAAACCGATGATATCGCGATAGCGAATCTAGTTAATTTTTTATTCTACTCCATCTTCCTAAAATGTTGCATGATTTTACATAGAATGTAATATGGTATTGAAATGGAATGTGGATTTTTATTAACATTGTTTAAAAGCTTGAAGCTTTTCTCAGTGTTGTTCATGAGGCCTGGCATCTTTGAATAGTAAGATTAAGAACTATTTTGTTTGAATGTCATGTCATGCTGTGTTATGGACCAGGTTGTGATAGTTTTTGTGTTTGAGCTTGAACTGATGTGTCATAATTTTAAAGTTCCTTAATGGTTTTCTCTTATTTGACCCTTAATCACTCAATGCAGCATTTTACAGAGTTATTGACTGAAAGCAATGTGGATTTGTACTGGAAAATGAGGACATCTCCCTGACAGCTGTCCAGTGATCAAGGGTTAGTCTATATGCTGTACATCTAAATAGCTAGCTGGTCATGAGAATCCCGCTGATTTGTCAAAGACACTGTAGAGTGTATATAATACTTATCGAGGGGTTACAGCAAAAACCTTGTATCTCTATTTTGGGAAATTTTTCAGGAGAGACAAAAACCTTTTGTTTTCAGTATATATTGTTACACATGTCTTAAATCTGATTTCACACAAAGTACACAGTGTGTTTTATATACATGCAATGTAAATAAAGTGTATCATTTTAAATGACAACAAAAAGGCAAAAAATGTTTTTTTGCATGACTATTCAGCATGTAATTTCATTATTATACTGGTGCAAAAACATTGTATAAAGATATAATGGAATTTTGCTGGAATACTTCACTTAAAAATGATGATTATATCTCGTGCAAAAACCCTGCAACCATGAATACAGTGTTTTCGCCCAAACAAGTCTCCTCACTCTAACCTTATTTGTTGTGCAAAAACCCTGTATATGATTTTACTGGGATTTTACTGACACTTTCAACAGTATGATATTAACAAATTGAGCAAAAACATTGTATTCATATATACATTGATTTTGCAGAAACAGTAACATGCACTTGCAACAAATAAATCTAAACCTAAACATAGAATATGTAACAAAAAGGATTTTGCTCAACACAATTTTCCATAATTTTGCAATAATGAGAACAAAAACATAGCATCTGTCAACTGTTAATTAACAGTTATCAGATAATCACCAATGAAAGCATCATTTTTACTTAAATAAGGAGAACATCTTTGTAGTATGTATGCATATAGATAAAACATTCAGTGAAAAAGCATAAGTTATTTTAACCCTTTACTCCATATTAATTTCAAGTTATTTGTTATGACCTTATGAGCATCTTGAAAAACATAATATTGAAATGTTTCAATTTTGCAATGAAAATGCACAGATTGTAAGATGTACATGTAAGATATCCCATAAGCAAACACAACAACAGGAATAAGATGTCTGAGCTAGATCTGCTCTGTTTGCCAAGGCACTAACAGGAGCTAATGTGAAGAAACAGCATAAGGACAGTTAATGACTGCAGTGCACTATTACTGTATGCTGTGTCTGCATTATTGTTGTACTGCAGTATGTCCCATTTCAATAGATCTACAGTCCATGGTAGTGTCGGTATACAAAGAGGTTCTATTAAGAAATTATGAAAAGCGCAGTAATGGACATGTGTATCTCTTAGTCATTATCTGTGTCAATGTCACTCTCATTAACATCTGGCTCTGTAAGTAATTCTTTTGCAGATTGGCTTGCTGGCAGTGAACGGTAAAATTCATGAAATTCACTAGGAATAACTCCTTTTCCGCACAGACTTAATACATCCGTCTTTTTGGCACTTGATATGGGTATCTTCAACTTATACTTGATGGAGTGTCTGGTGTTTGGCAAGAAGTTCTGCTACTGGTGGTACTGCAGTTGCAATCAGTATTTATTCACCACAGTCAGTGTTGATGCCACACTGATCTGGAACTTTTGGGTTGCCTGAACCTGTCAATTCATTCGAAGCTGTTGTTCTGCATTCACATGCGTCGTAGTGCTCAAGAACATTTGGTGCTGAATATAGGCTATGTGAATTTCTTCTGTAGTGGGACTGGCTACAATTGGATGCACAACAATAACTGATTGTTCAATGAAAATTTTCAACATGCAATTAATTTGATTAGCAAGAGCAAGTGGAAGAAAGTTTGCCACTTTATTAGACCAATATCTTTCTTTTCTCATTTTTTAAATTTTCTCAAGGTATGCCAGGACGAATGATTCTTCGTCAGCAGGTGCAAACATGTTTGTCAATCCAACACATTCCTCTCTATTGTCTTCTAGATGTTTACAAAGGGTCTTGCGATCTTCAAGACATATCCAACTGATTTTGCCTGAATGCATACACGCTTCAAAAAAGCAGTTTCCATGGCGAGGCAGCAGGATTATTCGTAACCTGTTAGAATACAGAACTCTATCTAACCGACCTTCATTAGCTTTTATGTTTTGAACAATAGCTTGAACTGAACTTATAGTCTTTGCCCTTTGTAAATCACTGTCAGGAGATTTTTCAACAGTTCATTCTTTTATCTTCTTGTGTAATGTGTTTCTTTTGGTTGTAACTTTTTTACTTTAGACTTTGTAGAGATCCTTTTCTCAGTTCCCCTGATGGCAATGTTTCGATGTGCTTTTTTGGGTTGATCTGATGAGAACTGTGTCTGTTGAATTCAGATCTTTTGATACAGGATGTTTTGATGTTTTGTCGCGATCATTACACCCATAAACGGTTGAAGTTTTGCTTTCTCCAGAAATGCACTGAGTGGAATATTGTCCTCTGTACTGAAAGAATATAATTATTTAAGCCAATGTTTTTCTTGTTTGAGTCCTTTGCCTTACATTTCTGCGCAATGGTTCTGTCACACTGTCTTTTGCTTCGTTGCTAACATCATGTACCACAGTGTCTATTGCATATACTTCTGATTCTGAAACACAGAATTTCACTTTATTGCCTGGCTCATTGACAACATCTGCTATATTGTCCATTTCATGTACTTCTCGTTCTGAAACACAGTGTTTTGCTTCATTGCCTGGCTCAGTGACAACATCTGCTACATTGTCCACTTCATGTACTTCTCGTTTTCTGAAACACAGTGTTTTGCTTCATTGCCTGGCTCAGTGACAGCATCTGCTACACTGTCCACTTCATGTACTTCTCGTTCTGAAACACAGTGTTTTGCTTCATTGCCTGGCTCAGTGACAGCATCTGCTACATTGTCCACTTCATGTACTTCTCGTTCTGAAACACAGTGTTTTGCTTCATTGCCTGGCTCAGTGACAGCATCTGCTACATGTCCACTTCATGTACTTCTCGTTATGTACTTCTCGTTCTGAAACACAGTGTTTTGCTTCATTGCCTGGCTCAGTGACAGCATCTGCTACACTGTCCACTTCATGTACTTCTCGTTCTGAAACACAGTGTTTTGCTTCATTGCCTGGCTCAGTGACAGCATCTGCTACATTGTCCACTTCACAGTGTTTTGCCTCATTGCCTGGCTCAGTGACAGCATCTGCTACATTGTCCACTTCATGTACTTCTCGTTCTGAAACACAGTGTTTTGCTTCATTGCCTGGCTCAGTGACAGCATCTGCTACACTGTCCACTTCATGTACTTCTCGTTCTGAAACACAGTGTTTTGCCTCATTGCCTGGCTCAGTGACAACATCTGCAACATTGTCCACTTCATGTACTTCTCGTTCTGAAACACAGTGTTTTGCTTCATTGCCTGGCTCAGTGACAGCATCTGCTACACTGTCCACTTCATGTACTTCTCGTTCTGAAACACAGTGTTTTGCTTCATTGCCTGGCTCAGTGACAGCATCTGCTACATTGTCCACTTCATGTACTTCTCGTTTTCTGAAACACAGTGTTTTGCTTCATTGCCTAGCTCAGTGACAGCATCTGCTACATTGTCCACTTCATGTACTTTTCGTTTTCTGAAACACAGTGTTTTGCTTCATTGCCTGGCTCAGTGACAGCATCTGCTACATTGTCCACTTCATGTACTTCTCGTTCTGAAACACAGTGTTTTGCTTCATTGCCTGGCTCAGTGACAACATCTGCTACATTGTCCACTTCATGTACTTCTCGTTCTGAAACACAGTGTTTTGCCTTATTGCCTGGCTCAGTGACAACATCTGCTACATTGTCCACTTCATGTTCTTCTCATTCTGAAACACAGTGTTTTGCTTCATTGCCTGGCTCAGTGACAACATCTGCAACATTGTCCACTTCATGTACTTCTTGTTCTGAAACACAGTGTTTTGCTTCATTGCCTGGCTCAGTGGCAACATCTGCTACATTGTCCACTTCATGTACTTCTCGTTTTTCTTATTGCCTGGCTCAGTGCAACATCTGCTTCCACTTCATGTTTCTTTTTGAAACAGTGTTTTGCTTCATTGCCTGGCTCGTGACAACATCTGCTACATTGTCCACTTCATGTATTCTCGTTCTGAAACACAGTGTTTTGCTTCATTGCCTGGTCAGTGACAGCATCTGCTACATTGTCCACTTCATGTACTTCTCGTTCTGAAACACAGTGTTTTGCTTCATTGCCTGGCTCAGTGAAACATCTGCTACATTGTCACTTCATGTACTTCTTGTTCTGAAACACAGTGTTTTGCTTATTGCTGGCTCAGTGACAACATCTGCTACATTGTCCACTTCATGTTCTTCTCATTCTGAAACACGTGTTTTGCTTCATTGCCTGGCTCAGTGACAACATCTGCAACATTGTCCACTTCATGTACTTCTCGTTCTGAAACACAGTGTTTTTGCTTCATTGCTGGCTCAGTGACAGCATCTGCTACACTGTCCACTTCATGTACTTCTCGTTCTGAAACACAGTGTTTTGCTTCATTGCCTGGTCAGTGACAGCATCTGCTACATTGTCCACTTCATGTACCTATCGTTTTCTGAAACACAGTGTTTTGCTTCATTGCCTAGCTCAGTGACAGCATCTGCTACATTGTCCACTTCATGTACTTTGTTCTGAAACACAGTGTTTTGCCTTATTGCCTGGCTCAGTGAGTGTTTTGCCTTATTGCCTGGCTCAGTGACAACATCTGCAACATTGTCCACTTCATGTACTTCTCGTTCTGAAACACAGTGTTTTGCTTCATTGCCTGGCTCAGTGACAGCATCTGCTACACTGTCCACTTCATGTACTTCTCGTTCTGAAACACAGTGTTTTGCTTGCTACATTGTCCACTTCATGTACTTCTCGTTTTCTGAAACACAGTGTTTTGCTTCATTGCCTGGCTCAGTGACAACATCTGCTACATTGTCCACTTCATGTACTTCTCGTTCTGAAACACAGTGTTTTGCCTTATTGCCTGGCTCATTGACAACATCTGCTACATTGTCCACTTCATGTACTTCTTGTTCTGAAACACAGTGTTTTGCTTCATTGCCTGGCTCAGTGACAACATCTGCTACATTGTCCACTTCATGTACTTCTCGTTTTGAAACACAGTGTTTTGCTTCATTGCCTGGCTCAGTGACAACATCTGCTACATTGTCCATTTCATGTACTTCTCGTTTTGAAACACAGTGTTTTGCTTCATTGCCTGGCTCAGTGACAACATCTGCTACATTGTCCACTTCATGTACTTCTCGTTCTGAAACACAGTGTTTTGCTTCATTGCCTGGCTCTTGCTTCATTGCCTGGCTCAGTGACAACATCTGCTACATTGTCCACTTCATGTACTTCTCGTTCTGAAACACAGTGTTTTTGCTTCATTGCCTGGCTCAGTGACAACATCTGCTTCATTGTCCACTTCATGTACTTCTCGTTCTGAAACAGTGTTTTGCTTCATTGCCTGGCTCAGTGACAACATCTACATTGTCCACTTCATGTACTTCTCGTTCTGAAACACAGTCCTTTGCTTTATTGCCAGTCTCTGTCACAGCTGCAACTGTATTGATTCTGACACATAGCTGTTTTCTTCATTGCAAATGTGATCCGCGGACTGCTCTCTTTCTGTCTCTTTACATCTTTGTATCAATTGTTCGTCAGAAGAATCGGACCACATCTGAAAAGAATTGAAACACTATTTGAACACCTCCAGTGTTGTTGAGTTACTTCTGATTATGAGATTGTGGGTTCGATCCCCAGCTGTAACATACCAAAGTTGTAAAAATGGTACAGTTATAGCTCCCTTGCTTGGCGCCCCGCCTATAAAGGTAGTTGCAGGACTGGTTGGCCCAGTGTCGGGATAATGTGACTTGGTGTGGTATCATGCCACATGTCTATGGCATGATACTGCAGTGTGGCAGCACTATATCTGTCTCAAGTAAACATAGTCTCCAAATGACTGAAATAATGTCGGTGGGACGTTAAACCAAACAAACAAACATACTTCTGATACTGAATATTACAAGTAATTAGGTAACTTCACATTAGGGCGTGAAACATGCGATATGAGTTATTAATAACTAACAGTATAGGCACAAAAATATAGTTCAATATAAACTGAGTAGAAAATTATTAATCCTTGGCCTGCAGATTGCACCCTAATACAATATACAAGTCATTTGAAATTAATTTGGGCTCAGAAGTACAGGGATTTTTTTAAATGAGTTCCATAGAGTTCTAAATACTTCTCAAGTACAGAGTAGACACTATAATCATTCATTTGCTTGCAAACAGAGTAGACTCATGTGAGAGCTCCTATAGGAGCTGTATCATCAGGATCAGCTTTGTAAGCGTTGAAAAATTCATTTCTGCAAATCGAGGGGTGAATGTGAAAAGGTTCTAAGTGCATATTAGAAAACTTTTCAGGAGAAGGTAAAAACTTTTTCATTTTGTCTTTTTGAAACTTGCAATTAAAATCTCTTAAATATAAATAAATAATTACTCATTCTTTTCAATACAGTTTAATCTTGGATCAAGATTAACATACACAAAAAAAAATTAGCAAAAAAGTTACTTAGAACTTCTTCGCACTGAAAATGCATTTGTTTTATCAACTTAAGTAAATGCGAAAAAGGTCTAAGTTACATCTTTTTTAAACAAATCTTCCTAAAATGTTAATGATTCACCTACTTTTACATTGGTATTTTGTACATTTTAACCAAATTCTTCAATTATCTAGTAAATGAAAAATAAAATCACTTAGAACTTTTTTGCAAATTTGATGAAAGCAAATTTGACATACACCACTTGGAACTCTTTCGCATTAAAAATAAAAAAGTGTTGAATTTTATCAAATAAAAACAAAATCTTATATGTATTTTTTTCACAAATGCTAAATAATAACATTCATAGTTGTTTTTGAGTAAAAATGTCACTGAGAACCTTTTCACTTTCACCGCTCGAAATGTTTCCTGTGGTGTTTCGTTTATGAATATGCTTCAGTTCTTTCAAAATTAATCTAATTAATATTCATTAATAGAGGGATCAGCATTTAATATTTGTCAAAATGCAAAAGGTTAAATATTATTACCTTTTAGCTCTATTATAGTCCTTAGAAACACATACTTTCTCAACTTACCTCGGACAAACTATGAGAAAAATGTGTAGAAATGAGATAAAACCTGGTTTTATCACCCAGTTAGCAGTGACCGCGAAGGATTGTTCCCAGCAAAGATGTTGTTTCTTCAGATAAGTCAGATTGGTTTAATGTTACCTGATTAATTACCGCTTTATCTTAGTGCTAAAGCATGGTATGTTTAAATACTTGATTTTAGCACCAACAAGTTAACACAATATCGAGGGCTGAACGGAAAACTGTCCTAAGTCACATTTACAAAATTATACAGGAGAAGCAAAAAAACTGTATCATTTGTTACTTAATTATTTTTCCATAGTTTTTTTAATTACAAATAGGCATAACCTATCTATATCATACAATAATAAATATAGTGTATTGAAAAAAACATGTACTTAAGAAATTATTAAACAAATTTTGACTTACGACAGCTTTCCATCCAAAATGTCAAAAAAGCTCACACTGTTGTCAATGGAAAACTGTCGTAACTCAAGATAGCTACAGTTTTCCATTTATCATATCTTGACTTACCAGCAGATGGGTTTTTTCTTAAGGTGTTGAAATAACTCAAACTCTTATGGTTTTCTTTGTATTTTATTCACATTCATTTTAGAAATAGTAAGACTGATATTTATGGAAAAAGAACAATGAAAATTGATCAGTTTCAGACTACTGAAATTAAGATATATAGTTTTTGTAATATTTTGATATAATAAAATCAATATAACAATGAACATATTTTGATTTTAATCACAAATTCATCATCACTCCTCTAAATATTTGTTCTTTATTATAATAAAAGCAAATGAATTAGAAAATTTCTAATATATTTCTTAATTTAATTATAAATGCCTGAGCATTAACTTTAAAAAATCAGTTTTGTAAACATTCTGTCCCATTATTATACATCATGCAAGTTAACTGTTTGACAATTAATGGTATAAATTAGGTAAATATATTTCATTGTATTAATTAAAAAAATTTTAAATTTTGATTTTAATTTTTATATATTCCATTGATGCAATCACACATTTCAAACAATACATGCCCCATTAAACTGTAATTATATAATGCAGATCTGATTTACAGAATTGTTCACAGAAATATGAAACAACTGCAACAGTAGAACCTGAAATACAATTCTATTAAAACGATGATGACACTCTTCATTACCATACAGTGAAGGCAATAGAACATTTCTACAAATGTTCTGTAAACACTTTATATTATTCAAGTTGATGTGGCAGTAAAAAGTAAAAAGGATGGTGAATTGCAGGAATGATTTGCTTTCTGCATAAGCTGATCAGGTCACTATATTTTTCCTTTGAGATAGGAAGTTCATCTTGATGCAGCTGTGGAATAACAATAGAGCATAGATTAGGAATGCTTGTTCTGAGCCGTTTGAGCAGGTCTATCTGAAACTCTTGGCCAGAATGGTGCAATTTGTACATGAGGGTATTGGGGCTGTCACTTGTAATTTGGAGTGACTTTATTGAATTCCAGTATACTTTACCACCCTCTGTATTTTGTTCGAAGTTCTTCAGATTTTTGGAAATCAGCTTATAATCAAAAAAGTCCCTCAAAAACATTTCCTTGACTTTGAAAGGATTGTCTCTCCTTGCTGACCTTATAATTGCTGCCCATTGTGAGCTGGTATAAACAGGAATATTTTTGGACACAGATTCAATAGTTGCATGGATAGCATCATTTTCATTTTGGGTGTGGCCCTTCTCAAGATATTTGTGAGTAATTGACTGGATGTTGAATTTTTGAAGGCAAAACCAAAGCAAGGTGACATAAAACCTATTTTTATTCTGACTGCAGCAATTATCACTATAGAAAATGAATTGCTTTTTCCCCTCAGCAACTTTGTTTTTAATGAAATGGTAAACACAGGAACTTCAATTTCACATGCACCTCTACCTGAAATTGTTTCGTTCCAAACATAACAGAATCCATCCCGTGTACCCAAGTCATATAATGAAAAGTTGAAAGTGTTGAGCCTTCTTTTGTAATACAAACAACTTTCAAAACTTTTTGGTGTCAACAGAATTTCTTGTAAGTCAAAGCAAGCACAAACAAGAGATTTGTTTGATCTTGTAAGATTTTTGTCATTTTCCTTGTTTACCCGGGCAAGAATTTTGTTTTCTATGTGAGACTTATAGGTTGTTTCCATGCTTACCTTTTGTTCTGGAAGAGAATTTTTGTATGCAACACAAATGTCACACTGGTCTTTGATAGGCCTATGAAATTATATGTTGTATTCAGTGTTGAATATTTTTCTATAAACTGGAAGTGACACAGGAGTGATTGACCTTTCCTGGCAAGCTTCTTTATACAACTCATACATTTTGGTAATATTCAGATCAGGACTGAGGTATTCTTTTTTTGAATCCTTGCGACAGTAGTGGCTTTCCATGGTTGGAAAAGATTCAATATGTGCCCTGATAAAGTTTAATTGATCAGAGCTAGTTTTGTGAGGTCTATTTTTATGCATACCTCTGTTGTCATCAGCAACAATGCCAGTATTAATTTTCTTGTGGGTAGTTGTAATGTACCTCTCTGAAACTGAAAGAGTGTCGAGAAAGAAAGTTTTACAAACCTTTAGTGCACTTTGCCCACAAATCTCACTTTTAGCTTGAAAAGTGTAATTTACTGAGTGTTTGCATCTCATTGAAGCCCCTTGATTTTTAGCTCGACTATTCTTCGAATATGAGAGCTATTGTAGTCACCCTGGCGTCGGCGTTGCAGCTTTTGGTTAAAGTTTTGCGTGCAAGTTACTATCAACCTTATATCTCAATAACCATTTATGGTATTGACTTGAAAGTTTATAAATATGTTCAGGGGCATCAGACAACCAAGGTAGATAACTCTTGACTGAATTTAATATGAATTATGGCCCCTTTTTAACTTAGATATTTTGGTTAAAGTTTTGCATGCAAGATACTTTCTTGCTTATATCTCAGTATCCAGGTATGGGATTGATTTGAAATATTTTTAATACGTTTAGGGGTATCATACTTTCATGGTAGATAACTCTTGATGGAATATGTTACAAATTATTGCCCTTTTTAACTTAGAAATTTTGGTTAAAGTTTTGCATGCAAATTACTTTCATGCTTATATCTTAGTATCCAGGCATGGGATTGATTTGAAATATTTTTAATTTGTTTAGGAGTATCATACTATCAATGTAGATAACTTTTGATGGGATATATTACAAGTTATGGCCCCTTTTTAGCTCAGGGTGAGCTTTTGGGATACTTGATTGTCCGTCGTCCGTCAACAATTTTGATGTTTACACACTAGAGGCCACAATTTTGATCCAATCTTCCTCAAACTTGGTCAGAATGTTTGTCTTGATGATATCTTGAACCCTTTCGAAAATGGGTCAGGTTGGATCAAAAAGTAGGTCAGTAGGTCAAATCTTAGAAAAGTCTTGTTTACACACTAGAGGCCACAATTTTGATCCAATCTTCCTCAAACTTGGTCAGAATGTTTGTCTTGATGATATCTTGAACACTTTCGATAATGGGTCAGGTTGGATCCAAAAGTAGGTCAGTAGGTCAAATCTTAGAAAAATCTTGTTTACACATTAGAGGCCACAATTTTGATCCAATCTTCCTCAAACTTGGTCAGAAAGTTTGTCTTGATGATATCTTGAACCCTTTCGAAAATGGGTCAGGTTGGATCAAAAAGTAGGTCAGTAGGTCAAATCTTAGAAAAATCTTGTTTACACACTAGAGGCCACAGTTTTGATGCAATCTTCCTCAAACTTGGTCAGATTGTTTGTCATGATGATATCTCGAACCAGTTTGAAAATGGGTGGGGCTGGACAGAAATGTAGGTCAGTAGGTCAAATCTTAGAAAAATCTTGTTTATACTCTGAGGGCAACATTTTTTGTCCAATCATCCTCAAACTTTGGCAGAATGTTTGTCATGATGATATCTTTTGTGGATGGGGTCAGAAAATTCCTGAACATTGTTTCACCTCATCATCTTAATTCTAAAGCAATCTGTTTTGTACAGGCAATGAATGATACTTTTCTCAGGTGAGCGATCTAGGGCCATCTTGGCCCTCTTGTTTAACTTAGAAATTTTGGTTAAAGGAAGATAACGCTTGATGGAATAAATTAAAAAAATTGACCCCCTTTTAACTTAGAATTTTGGTTAAATTTTTGCATTCAAGCTACTATCCAGCTTATATCTCAGAAATTGCTTGTGGAATTGACTAGAAAGTTAAGGAGTGTCTTCAAGGGCATCAGAAAACAGGAGGATAACTTTTGGACTGATGCAAATTATGGCCCTTTTGTAACTTGGATTTTTGGTTTAAGTTTTGCATGCACAGTGTTATTGTGCTTATGTCTCAGTAACTAGGCATGGGATTGATTTTAGACATCATAAATATATTAAGGGGTATCAGACTATCAAGGTATATCATTTTTGACTATTATTATATACAGGGAATGTGAAGGGCAAGAATTTAAATAAATTTCATTTGAATTACCAACAAGCATTTTGAATAGTCGAGCGTGCTGTCCTCTGACAGCTCTTGTTTGGTTTTTGAACAACAAACTTAGCAATGAAGTTTCTTTGCTTATTGATATCGCCAAGTTTCCAAAACCCTTGAAATATTTTTTGTCTATCATTTTCATAAATTTTCTGGTGACATTTGTAACGACACTTTGAACCACAACCTGGCTTGATAACTCTGGCATGCCTTACCTTATCTTTTTCTGTTCTGTATTCCAGCCCTTGATTTCGCCTATGTTGAAGAATATTTCGTTTCCACAAATTAGTATTTTTGGTTCGCTTGCGAGACTTACGTTTGCTGTCCTCTGTCTCATCCAGCATGATGTTAGTGACTGATTGTGTTTTTGTACATGTAACAGTAATAGAATTTGAATTGATTTGATTGTGAGATTTATTCTTAACCAAATGAATCAAGGGTAACACATCATCATCATAATCATCATCATTTTCAGGCATATATTCCTCATCTCTATCATCAATATCAGTACTCATCATGAATATCCTATTCACTAAAACTATCATTGACATTTTTAAGGAAAAGAATATTTTCATCAAAGGTAAGCAAGAATTCAGCACTATCATTCAAATCATTCATGACATTTGCAATAACAGATTCACAGACAGAATTGGCATAAATTTCTAAATCATCATCATCATCATCATCAAGACTCGCATCAGATACATCTGAGAAATTCATTTGCATTACCTCACTTACATGTTCTTCTGCTAAATACAAATGACAAGTTATGTCTCCTTCACTTTGGACACTAAATCCAGAAAACTCTGAACCTGAGTCACTTAAAGAATCACTTTGAGATTCAACCAGCTCAAAAAGCATGTCCGCTCCATTTGAAGACCGAGAGTTGGCCAAGTGCTGGATGAATGTCACTAAATTTTCAATGTTTTGGTACCATGACAATGTTACATGGCCATCAGCCACAGGCATGCCTTCAGGTGAGCGACTGTGGGGGTAAAAAAAGTAGAGACTGCCCTCTTCCTGTATAATGGCACACGAATAGCAAGGTTGGCTGTTTCCCATGGTGAAAACTGCTCTTGAAGTTCTATATTTTGAAAAAGACTCTGCTAATGCATCTTATCTTGAAAATGGTTGTTCAGTAATTTCTCTGTTTATTGTGCCATGAAAACACAGGCCATTTGATATTTTGACAGAATTAACTTTGGTTGGTATATCATCTGTACACCAAAATGAGTTTGAACAGTTTGTTTTAACGTACAGATCATCACCATTTTGAAGTATAGAATTCATAGTGTCCACTGTCCATTGTGATGGTGGTTGTGAGAAGCTTGTCACAATGGCACAAACAGAATTTGATATGCACTGTTTGCCACTGCCATGGAATTTTCGGTGCCCTGGTGACATGATGCTTGCAGTATCATTCTGACTGTGTGTAACCACAAACTGTAATTAGGTAAATTTGGACTGTAACACACTTATGCATCGAGGATATTTTTATTGGTTTTGAGGGGATATGTATCTGTACAATGATACAATTTTCATATTTTCACAAGCGCATTGCACATGTGAAAATGTGAAAATTGTATCACATCCAGATGAGATCTATTACATATTCACTCAAAACAAATATTCTTTTTATTCTATGCTAACTACTGCTACATACCCTTAATAAGTAAAAAGTAGTTCCAGCAGAACACTCACACTGTGGGATATGGATTTTATCTCACTGATAGAATACAGTATTTCATCAGTTAGCATAAAAGAAGATGTGGTATTACTTTTGTAAAGAACTTTGCAACAAATACAATTAATATATTTATATTCTAAAGACAGTGACCATAATTTGCATCAAACTTTCTCAAAAATTATCTATATGACATTGTATGTTGGCCCTAAATTTAACAGTAGATATATAAAATATGATGTAGACAAATAAAAGTAACGGGTAAAATTATGACTGCACTAATCAAACAGAAAATATTGCAATGTAGAAGTACTTTGATTCATTTGTTTCAAATTGTATTTTTGTTACAGTTTAAATAAAATGCAAAATATTACTTACCAAAACAGTTGACTATAAGCTTCTCAAATTCTGGGCATCAAAACAAAACCGATATTCAGAACTCAGAATTTTCAAGGTGAATGAATTAAATGACATCATCTTGATGACCATCATGATGATGTCATCATAAATTTGATCATAAAATGAGTACATGATCTGAGATACGACAGTTTTCCATTTACATGATACTGTATGTCTATGAACATAACATAATGGAAAACTGTATGTATGTCAAGTTACAACAGTTTTCCGTTAACAAATTTTCAGCAATTTAGATACGAGTTTTCCAACTCACATGTAAAAAGGACTTAAAATTAGAATATGATGCTAATCTGTATTAGTGGAAATGATTGTCAAAAATGCAAAAAAAGCATTTTTGAAAAAAATATGACTTACGACAGTTTTCCGTTCAGCCCTCGATATGTAAATTGAACAGATGTGTATCTTTACCTGTTTGGTTTTTGCTTTTATATTACAAACTAGGCAATGATATTTCTGTTTGTTACTGCAAGAACCCAGCATCAGAACATACTGGTTTTTTTTACAGAGTCAACTTATATGTTGTAAAATATATACGTGTGCAAGGATCCATTATCTTGCCATACAGCATTCTGCTCATATCTCTTACTTGTTACTGTTGACAATGCAGAAACTATGAAAATATACAGGGATATTGCTCTACATAAAATACAAGAAAATAGATACTTGGAAATAGATACTTGGTTTGATCACAAATCAATATCTCAAAACTTATTTGCCTAATTTTTCGACACAATGTGTATATAATGAAAAGTCACCCAAATATGGAAAAATATGATTTTCTCAAAATCCACTACATACCAGTTTTTTGCTGTAACCCCTCGATATATACCGAGAATGTTCCTTTCAAAATTCTTCCAAATATGACTGATTCATCATTTAAGCATTCTAAAATATTGAAGAATAATGACTTTAAAATTGTGTGTTTATCAAGCACACTAAATGCAATGTTTACAGATATATTGTTTTTTTTTGCACTTATATTACAAGACCTCAGAAGATAGGTGTGCATCTACTCTGAAGAATACTTAAAACATGACATAATATTAGCCTTAAACCAAAAATAAAAGTATTACCTTTTATTTTTTACAAAAGATAATGGCAATTTTACAAACCTGAAAGTTTGTCTCCTGGCAGCTATAAAGCTGTCTTTGAATATATATTGAGAAAAGGGGAAGAGCGTTTTTGGAGTAGATTTACTTCTATTTTTAGCTCACCAGAGCACAACATGCTCAAGGTGAGCCATTATGATCATGTTGCGTCCGTTGTCATGCATTGTCCTTCGTTTACAATTTGCTTTTAGTAACATTTCCTCGGGAACCGCTAGGTAGAAGTTGATGAAACTTGGCATTAATGATCCTAGGGTGGCCCTTCACAAAAGTTGCTAAATAAACTTAATTCATGCAGAACTCAGGCAGAAGAAGTTCACCTTAAAAACACTTCAAAAGTCCTCTCCTCTGAAACCTTTGGTCAGAATTAAATTTCATTTGACACAAATGGTCACTGCATGAGTTTCTACCATAATGGTTGATAAAGTTGATCTCTTGAAAAATTAGCTCCCTAGGGGGTCAGCTAGTTGGTTCCTTATATACTCTGTATAGAAAATTTCAATATTCTTCTTCTATGAAGCATTTACAACCTTTTGCTAATTGATTCCCTTAAACTGTATGGAATGTACTGAGAGTCAGTCGAAGATAAATATTTTCTGGACAGTAACCGTGAAATGTATGCGCTTGTGACAGGTAAAAAAATCGGACAATAGTTGTCATAAATATCATGGGAATTGTTTCAAAGTGTTTGATTTCAAATATGGTAAAAATTTCTTTAAATACATTGTAAATAATAGAGAAACCAGCAGTTATACATATATATATAGATACAAACATTTGAATATAAAGATTTCTATGTTGAGTTTTGGATGGGCCTTGCTATGTTGAAGTAATTTGTGCAAAAAAACTTAATAGCTTAATATGGTCCTATACTGTCATTACATGGTTTTGATCCCCTAATAAAATAAGTCCTGCTGATGGTTTGCTAGTTATTCTTATTTAGTTTGTATAGAAAAAAAATTATTTTTTTTAATCTGAAATTTAAATTAAGGTAAAACTGAATTGTTTAATTAAGCTGATGGTACTCTTGTGAGCATTCTAGGGCCATGATGGCCCTCTTGTTTCCTTATATACTCCACCTAGAAAATTTCATAATTCTTCTATGAAACCAGTTGCCAGAATTTGTCATTTAGCACAAATGGTCCCCAAATATCTGTCTACCATAATTTTTAGAATAAAGCTGATCCCTTGAAAATTGAGGCGTTTGTCCATCCGTCCTTCACAAATGGTGCTAAAATAAACTTGATCCATTTAGAATTCTGGTTGCCATGGCAACGGAAAGAAAAAAAATCATCTCCTTCAAAACTACTGGCCAGATAGTACAGATGCTCCTTGGGTAACCCTCTACCAAGATCGCCAAAATTATTCTGATCTGTAAAAAAAATGGCTCCAGGAGGTGCTAATTTTCCTTCAATGTATACATTTATAGTGAAAGATTTAAAAAGACTTCTGCTCCAAAACTACTGGCCAGATTTTAAATTTTTTTGGCACAGATGTACTATGGGAAACCTTCTACCAAGATGGTAATATTGATGACCATGGTATTATCATGCCAAGGCCGACTTGATATTGGACCACTTTCTCCAAATATGGCCCTTGAAGTATAAAGATATTTAACTTTGTTATTTATGGTACGGTCCCACTATCCCGATTGTGGGCCCGATCGACCCCGATTTGAGGGATCGGGAAACATCATAAAGACATTGCGATGAAACGTAACTCCATCGTGTACGATTGTTAGTCTTCCTTGGGCCATCGATATTGGTCGGCATCAATCGGCATACGGCCCCGACTTTAACAAACATGCTTCTTCTTTTCGGGCTCGATCGTGCTGCATCGGGCCCATTTTTGAATCGGGCCAGAATCGTAAAGCCATCGTAAAGCTTCCGTAAATCCATCGTATGACATCGTTAGTCTTCCATGGTCCATCGTGTTGTAATCGGGAAACATCAAACCACGGAAGACCCCCGATCTCTTAAAGAAAGCGTTACGATAGACCATGATGTCAATACGGAGTCGACACGAGTCTTACCGATGATGTTACGATAAACTGGTTGTAGCCGATAGAGATACGATCTACACCGTTGAATGCCGATAGAGGCCCGATGGGAGTCCGATATCAGCACGGAATACTCTCGGTCTTGGCATTTTGGTATAAATAGGGACTGAAATATGGGATCAGCACCAGTTTATCTCAAGACTTGGTACAGGATGGACCTTTTGATAAACAAGAGAAGAAAAAGACTCCAGCTACTCAACTGGCAATTACAGCTAAGCAATCAGGAAAATAATAATAATCTAGTGATGCTGAGAACACTACCAGAAAAGCATCGAAGAAAAAAATCGTAAAAGAGCTGTTTGGGTGAAACCCTGGGTTCAAAGAAGGCTAGAGTTAGGCCAGTACAGTCGTCTGATGGAAGAACTTCGCATGGAAGATATAACTGCTTTCAGAAACTTTACAAGGGTCAAACCTACCGGGGTCAATCGTGCGTGATCGGGAAGCAATCGTGGCTCTATCATTAAGCAATCCGGTATGAACGTGTATAATCGTTAAGCATTCGTTACTCTATCGAGTGCAATCGTGATACAATCGGCTATTCTACCCTCTATCGTTACCCTTCCTGGTGTCGAACGTGTTTCGATCGGGACTCTATCGGCATACATCTTAACTCTGTCGGGTGACATCGTGCTCTAAAAAGTGTATCGTGTTGAATCGGGGGCAAGTTGTCATCTTGAATCGTACAGTAGCCACATTTCTACAGTGCGACAAACATTGCATTACATAGGGCTGGTATAATTTCCCATTACAATGTATCCGTTATGTGTAATTTTTTAACTTGAAAAAGCAAGAGGAAGTGTTGCTATAGGAATACTGTAAAATCATTAATTTTTGCTGACATTAAACTTTGTTGATTATGTACCGAAGGGAATTTCATGGGTACATTTATTTGTGGATCTATGTTCTAGAAAACGTGAGGTCTATATAAGAGGCAAGTTTTTGTGGGGATTGATATTCATGGATAAAACCCACCGCAAAATTGATAAATATTAGTGTCCCATGAAAATTAATGATTTCACAGTATCTGATGTTGGAGAAATACATATTTATTAGGACATAGTTCCATTTTTTGTCAGTTTTGTATGAATTCTAAATTTTGATTCTATGCACAGAGAATGGCTTACAACAGCTGGTCAAACATTTGACTTCTGGATAGTAGACATCACATAATAGTGTGTGTATATTTAAAAGATAGGAGTATTATATTCTGGTATTGCAACACAGTGACCAGTGTTTAGGTCTGAATTACTTACCTGTCAATGATACACTAAGTGTGTTAGTGGAACAGTTTCAGTACTGTTGATACCTTGGGTTTAATGATTTACAAATCTGAAATAAAGGGGTTTACATTTCTAGTTACATATATATAATATATATATATTTTTTGTTTTTGTTTTGTTTCTTGTTACACACAACATCTGTTTAACAATTCTGCTTCTAAAAATCATAATCAAGCTTGCAACAAAGATAGCTTTAGAGCATAATTCTTTTCTGTGACATGACAAAGCAGTGTGTTTGGGTAGAAGTCACCTCTGCTGGAAAATAAAGGCATTTAAGATGGTTTGTTGTGTTGATTTCTTATTGGTTGTTCTCAGTGTTAGTATACATGTACATGTGATAACTTCAAGTACTTTCTGTCTGTAATAAACATTTGTAAAAACATATTTTTGTCATTTTCAAAGAAATAAAAATATGACTTCCATGTTCTTCTGTCATGTTCATGCTCTTTAACAGATGAACACAACTAGTCATTGTGGCTGTGTGGCTAGTGTCTACCTTGGGAGAGGGATTGAGATTGTGAGCTAGACACCTGGTCAGGACATACAGTAGCCAGGTAGTGAAATACGGCACTACTGCTTAATGTAAAACATTAATATAAGGAGTAGTTCCAGGACTGGTTGGCCTGGTGCCAGAATATTTCATTATGTGAGCGGGGTATTGTATCAAGTTCCTCGTCTTAGGATTGATATTGTAGTACTATAAGGTAACATCATCTATCTTGTGTATACCGACTTCCAAATGACAGATATACTGTTGGTCTGAATTAAACCAAGTGAACAAAAGTAATGAAAATGATCAGATATTTGAAATGTTTAGCAAAAACTTTAATGTTGGCCATAACTTTTTATTCGCCGCCAGAGGCGGTCGTATATTGGCGTCATCTTCTCCGTTTGTCTGTCCATACGTCCATTTCTTGTGAACGCAACTCCTCCTACGTTTCTGAATGAATCTTTTCAAAACTTGGTCAATGTCATTAATATAATGGGTAGATGTGCATGAAGTGGCGATTTTCCGGTTCATTGATTTTTACTTTAGCGTTGGCCATAACTTTTTACTATTTGACAAACATCTTTTATATTTGGTATGCATATTCATCTTGACAAGGGTTATTCAGATATACCTCAATATTTTATCTATTGACCTTGACCTTCGAATTTATTTTGCCATAACTCTGGACAAGTTTTAAAAAAGATACATTTGTATATCTCTGTCATTTTTCAATTTTTTAAAAAACTTGTATACTGGTTTGTCATCATATGAACCTGTGCAGGTATGATTTTGGTCATGATCTTTAAGCAGATAAAAAAAGAACATTTTTTATTTTTTAAAATGTCTTTAAATTTTGCAGTTTTGTGTTGATCATCAAAAACTCAATGGATTAGCAATTGTGATTTTTTATTTACATATTTTACGTCTTTGTGTTGTATACATTTTTTTCCATACATAGGTCAAGATCATCCTTCAAGGTCAAAGGTCAAATTTAAAAGGTATGGTACTTCAACTTTGCATTTAAAGGCTTACAGTTTTAGTTGTGATTTTCAAGGTTAACTTTTTGAAATGTTTAACAAAAATATGTGACGTCGGCAAAAACAGACGAGCGTTGGCACCCACATGCGGTGCTCTTATTGTATGTTATTGTAACGTGTATATGCTTGGAGAATTATTAAAATTCCGCTCGGCTATCTAGCTGAGCTAGTAGATGATGATCAAACATAAAAATCAACTTATTCTTATTATAAACATGTAATTTTCCTCGGGCCTATCTTGACCGACTGATTCAAAATGATTATGAAATGATTGGATGGAAAATAATCAAGAAAAATTGAATTTTCCTTGGGGATGAACTTGTCCTTTGATTATGAGGCAATAGATATAATATATACACAAAAGTAACTATGATCTATGATGCTATATCGGCAAATTACGTTGCCAAACCCTATGGACCGTTCCGAGCTTTTCCGCATAACGCGCCGTCCTTAGTTATTGTTGCTATGCCTCACAAGCTAACTTTCAAGATGGCCGCCACTGATGATGTAGCATCTGATTCCCGAACTCATTTACAGGATAATATATCGATAAAATACTTGCCCAACGGTCTTCAAATGTGGGAATAATAAAAAAAGAAAGGCCCACGATTACTTTACCGAAGGCCTTATTTATAAAATCAAGATCTAATGAATAATTTACCTAAGATAAAGTAAGAGAACCTATGACAGTAAAGTGTAAACATCGTGTACATTGGATTTTTTTAACCGACCAATAAATCAGTTTTTATAAAAGGAGAAGATAAAGAAAAAAAAAAAAAAAAAAAAAAAAAGAACGTAATTTCAGTAATTTAAATTCAAAGCGATTTTATATAAAGTTATAAAACTCGACCGTAGGTAAATAAATCGCCGACCGTTTAAAAAGGAAATATTACCAGTGGTCAATATTTCTTTTATGATACTGTATCTTGTATGAGTGTATGTATTTCTTTTTCTTATTTTTATTTATTTATTTATTTTTATGCTCACCGAAGGTGACGCATATAGTCGCCGCTTCGTCCGTCCGTCCGTCACACTTTCCTTGTCCGGGCTATTTCTCAGGAACTAACGGCTTGAATTCAACGAAACTTTATGGGAAGCTTTATTACCAAGAGGAGATGCGCATATCGTCAGCATGACCCGATTCCTAAATTTTTCACAGAGTTAAGGCCCCTTGACTTTTTGGCCTATAGTTCATATTGCATGATTCTTGTCCGGGCTATTTCTCAGGAACTAATGGCTTGAATTCAACGAAACTTTATGGGAAGCTTTATCACCAAGAGTAGATACGCATATCGTCGGCGTGACCTGGTTCCTCAATTTTTCACAGAGTTATGGCCCATTGACTTTTTGGCCTATAGTACATATTGCATGATTCTTGTCCGGGCTATTTCTCAGGAACTAATGGCTTGAATTCAACGAAACTTTATGGGAAGCTTTATTACCAAGAGGAGATGCGCATATCGTCAGCATGACCCGATTCCTAAATTTTTCAAAGAGTTAAGGCCCCTTGACTTTTTGGCCTATAGTACATATTGCATGATTCTTGTCCGGGCTATTTCTCAGGAACTAATGGCTTGAATTCAAGAAACTTTATGGGAAGCTTTATTACCAAAGGAGATGCGCATATCGTCAGCATGACCGATTCCTAAATTTTTCAAGAGAAGGCCCTTGACTTTTTGGCCTATAGTACATATTGCATGATTCTTGTCCGGGCTATTTCTCAGGAACTAATGGCTTGAATTCAACAAAACTTTATGGGAAGCTTTATCACCAAGAGTAGATACGCATATCGTCGGCGTGACCTGGTTCCTCAATTTTTCACAGAGTTATGGCCCCTTGACTTTTTGGCCTATAGTTCATGTTGCATGATTCTTGTCCGGGCTATTTCTCAGGAACTAATGGCTTAAATTCAATGAAACTTTATGGGAAGCTTTATTACCAAGAGTAGATACGCATATCGCCGACGTGACCTGGTTCTTCAATTTTTAAGAGAGTTATGGCCCCTATTACCATGTTGTTGACTAATATTCATGTCATTTGCCTAATTTAACAGGAGATATCATTTAAACAAAACCCCACAAAATTCAATATGCTAGTAATGTCAATCATAATCATGTCAGCTAATTGTTGTTTAGGCCATTATACACTATTTCAAATATCCAGTCATATGTCAAGAGTGTTGGTTAACCTCTTTGATATGAGCACACATTGAAATGTATGACTTAATTTTTAGTAGTATAAAAACTTAAAAAAAATCAATGAAAGATCTGATGAGTAACACGTATTATCATATTAAATAGTAAACTGTTACTAAGTCTCCAAATTAGAGTTGGTAAAACATCTCATCAGATGAGGAGAATAGATATGATTTAGGAATGGGGATTTCAACATATCCTCCCACCCATTGACCAAGACCTTATTTGTAACAATGACGTTCTTCGGGGAGCATCTGTCAGTTCTACTGACTTTCTTGTTATCTATTTATTTATTTATTTCTTTTTGTGAATGTACCAATACTCAGTGGTAGTGTTCATTGACTACGGATCCGAATATAACGTGTTCAATCCCCAATGCGAGCGTGACATTTTAAGGGCTTAATTTCTAATGGTACTCCGGTACCATCCCAATGTATAATTTGTTTCCCAAATGAGGTGCAGTGTTTTCTAAGGCAATGTATATAAGTCTGCTCTTACGTAAATGAGATTGATAAAGTCACCCCAGAGATTCAAGTTGTACATAATGCCACTTTTCAAGTAAGTTCAAGACCAGCAGAGTTGCATAAGCAACACCAAAATATTGCATGTATCTCTAAGGGAGAAGATCTCCCTAAATCCAATTAACCATGTCATTGTGGCTAGACCAACTGAGACCAGGAATAGGAGCCCATATTGTACAAACTAAATGTTCAGACCAACTTGGACAGATGCAATTGTTCTTACATAAGTATTATTTTAAAGCCATTCTCTGTCTTATGCCATGGGGGACACTGAAGAAAATAAAACAACACATAAATTGCCTGTAATGACAATTTTAATGTAAGCTTAAAGCTCTATTACCAATAAATTTTCCCATAGTTCTATAAAATATCAACATCAAGAAGAATAAATAGATAAAAAATAGAGAGAGAACAGGTACAACAAAATCTGAAATATTTGAAGCAATGCTTAATTTGTGTGTGTGTGTGTGTGTGTGTGTGTGTGTGTGCTGTTGTTGTTGTTGTTGTTTTTTATTTTTACTTTTCTTTCCAATAATATTGTTTTAAAGTTTTCATTACAACAATTATAGAATTTGAAATTATTAACTGACAGTGAAAATGCTTTTCCAACAAACACACACATACACACAGTACACTAAACAATTCAAGGAGCACATACCTATATGGCTGAAATACTGTTGCAGTGAGGGTAAATTTAAGCACAACTTTATATGGCATAAAACAATTCCTTGAGGTAGAAAAAAGACATGCTGATTCAAATACTTAACCAAACTTGGATTACAAGATTGTATGTATATGTGTTATCTCAACCATTTTGTTATTAACATGAACTGTGTTGAACACTTTCTAAGTAAAGGGACTTGGTAGCATTTTCTCTCTAGTAACATCTACATGAACATCGTCAAAAATATACAAGAAACTGTTTCTGCTTTCATAGAAACATTTCAATTACTGTCCAAATTTTATTTGCCAGTGTGAATAGTGATATAAGAATTATGTGAGACAGAAATTTGAATGTTTTACCATAGCTATTACTCTTTCAATATGCACCTTTTGAGATAGAAATTTGAATGTTTTACCATAGCTAATAATAATAATAATAAGCCTATTACTTTTTCAATATGCACCTTATGCTTAAAATTTTCTGAGTTAGATATGTATCTGGTACTGATATCTTTGATGAGTTTGTAGATGATGGTGCAGTATTAAACAAGAGAACCATTTCTTAAAACTCATTATGCATAGTAAAACTATTGTAAATCATTATCCTAATGATTCTCATGTGCCACAAAATGCAACTTCCATCATGTTCTTGTCATAATTATACCTCTTTTTTGTCTTTTGTGGATGTTTCTGTATGAAATAAAATGTATGTTTTTTTTTATTTTTTGTTCATAATTGTCATTTTTTAAACAATCCAATTAATATCTAATTAGTTATTCGAGTATTGGAATTAAAGGAACATATCCACGTGACTTAGTCAAATCGAGTAGACGCCATCTTGGAATTTCTCATACTAAGTAGCAGACAAAAAATAACAAACAAGTATTTAGGGCAGATTTTGACTACACCAATAAATATATTCACAAGGTACCTTTTCATTACAATTTAAATATGATTTATTTCTGTTTTACCTGTTTTTTTCGCATTTTGAAGCGCCGAAAAATACCGTGTCAATACTTGAGGAGTAGCCGGATGGAATATGATCACCGTCGGGCATTCTTTTTTGACGCAATATTCAAAGCGCGTGAAAAATAAAATGCACGGATGAAGGAGAATGCACGAATGAAGGAGAATGAACGATAAATCCCTAAACAATTGAAAAGATCCACTTTGTTCACATATGAATATTACACCCTCCTATTACAGCTGACTGTATACCCATAACATTTTAATTTGAGTTCTAGATAATTCAGTATCATCAATGAACACTAGTGTTGCTGGAAAAGCTTTTGAATTCAGATGGAATTTTGAAATTATGGTATCTCTAGAATAACCTCAAAAGTACACTGGTTGTGTCTTGCCATTTTCCTCTCGGAATGCCTTTATCCATCGCAGATATTTTTATATTTTTGCTTTGGGTTCGGGAATATCATAGATTTAATGCTTTTCATGGGATCTGGGTATCTGTTGCACATAGCCCTCGCATAACTCCATACCAATCATAAAATTTAGAGAATCTAGATCTTTGACGTTTGGTTGCTGCGTAGTAGCTTGTGAGCACAAGATGGTGGATAGCAACAAGTAGAACGCACTTAATGTTTAGCGGTAATCTGATTGGTTTAAAATTCTCGCCTCGGAACCGTCCATAGTGATGCCCGACCTTCTATGTGACTAGATCGGCTTCCTATCTGTACCGTTCACCTTGCTTAAATCCAGCAAGAACCCATAGATGAGCAAGGGTTGCTTAGCTATATATAATTAGGTATATGTCTCGCACTTATCACCGTGCTACTGCTGGACAGATAGCCTCCAGCTTAGTAACTCTAACGTTCAGCCACGGTAGTTTAGCTTTTGATATATTACTTTTCAAGATCAGCAACAGAGACTACTAGGATGGAACATGTCCACTGTTCACTCTCTGTGCTGACTCTACTCGGATAATATATTATACGTTTTTACCGTAGAACCAAAGGCTTAGTTCTTTTCACTGGAGATGTTCTCTCTTGCACAACCAAGAACAGAATGACAAATTTAAAAGGAAACCGAGCTATTTATATGCTTTTGGGAAATGTCTAAAACTTTCTCTGACTTAATATCGTTGTTGTCACGACACGGCATTGACAAACGGAAAGCCAAGTGTATGTAATTCTAATGTACTGGATCTAAATATCATTAAAACAATAACTAAACAAATGTTTTAAAATAATCTAACTGATATTAATTCAAAAGTTACCTGTTCATTATTATTTATCTTCAGTTTCTGTAGATTTGTTTGCGCTTTCCTGTCTACCGCTTATAGCAACAATAAAACATATATCATTAACAAAGCTAATCAAAGTTCTGAAAGTATGAATAAGTAATTGTCACATTATTTTCTTAAAGATTTTCAGAATTACTTGGTTCAGGTTTGTATTCTACAGTCAAAATGTATCCTATATCACATTCATGAAGACATATTTTCCCTGTTAATTTTTTTTTTTGGAAGGCGTCATTGTCACAAAAAGCCACATACTGGCCCCAATAGTGAAACCTGTAAAATCTTTAAAAACTATGGTGGCATATTTCTGCCTGCCACTTATCCACTTAGCTATATCGAAACCAAAGGAATCTGGTACGTTGATTTGACCGAAAAACTGCTGCATTAGAAAAAAAAATTCAACCTCCGTATATATAATAAGAAGCATATTAGCATATTATTGTGACAATACATCGTCCAGGTATAGGTACAATCTCTGACAACTGCGTCAGGGAGTTGACTCGTTGGCTCAGTGGTTAGAGCACTTGGCTATTACACCAGCAGACCGGTTTCAATTCCGGGCCGGGGCGTGTTGGTTACATTTGGTGGCAGCAGTGGGATAAATGTCAACTGCCTTACTGGAGTTGTCTTATGTGTTTCCCAGGCCAAGTCTCTGGTCGAAACTTCTCAGAGGGGGAAGTTATGTGACGATGCGTCTTCATGGGTATAAGTACAATCTCTGACAACTGCGTCAAGGAGCCGACTCTTTGGCTCAGTGGTTAGAGCATTGGGCTATCACACCGGCGGACCTGGTTCGATTCCGGGCCGGGCCGTATTTGTTACATTATATATAATGTCATTTTTTTGTTTGTTTCATGGGCAGCAACGTACCGGGTACCTTTGGTCGAAACTTATCTGAAAAATTGTCACATATTCAGTTATTATCTGGCAGGTAGAACATTTTCAAGTATTGGCTTAGGTATCTTAACAGGACTAAACTGTCTGTTAGTGCCCACTACTGCCAATCACATATTCACTTATGTTACCTGGATATCATGCTTTTTTCAAGATAATTATGTGCAAAAATGCTTGTTATCCACATAATTTAACTGACTAACTTGAAAAAGGGCGAAATATCCAGTTATTTTACCCCTTTCCTGCATAGAGGAAACCATGAAAAGACCTATGTGAACAACATAAAACCAGATCAGCCTGCGAGTAACTTGCAGGCTGATCAGGTTTTATGCTGTTCGCTGCTCCTCAGTGGTCTGGAAATGAGAACTTTATAATTAAATATGGTAAGGTTTAACTGTGGTTTTCTGCAGATCAGGCTTTATGTGGTACCTATTGAGTGCGTCAAAATGAGTCTATACGAGGGAAAGGGTTAAGTGAATATATGGCTGGCAGTTGTGGGAACTAACAGTCCTGTTAAGATACCTAAGATGATAACACGAAAGTTTTCTACTTGCCAGATAATAACTGAATATGTGACAATTTTTAAGAAAAGTTTCGACGTAGCTAAGTTGATAAGTGGCTGGCAGAAATATGCCACCATAAAAAACCTTTAAAACATTTACCAGTACATCTTCTTGAAAAACCTCAAATAAACCTTTTATTTATCCAAACTGATTTTTTTGTTCAAACAGTTAAATTGGTTGTTGAACCACAGTTAATATTCGGATACCCTTTTCACATTCTTCTTTCCTTTCCCCTGAAGAGTTTGACTAGAGTAACCAACCTAATTAAACAAGACAAAGTTTTATCATTGACCATAGTTACTATGGTAAGTGATTGAAGTACCTCACTTTATTTCAAGATAGTGCTATCCTTATGCATTACCTCCATCCATAAATAGACTAGATTTACTATCAGCTGCTTTAAAACAGATTATGCTCCTCAAACTGCTTTTTCTCACAGGATTAGTGCAATGTTTATGAATGTTGTTGCATTCCGAGTTGGTGTGTGTTGAAGGTATCATCTGAGAAATGACAAAAACCAGAAAAGATGCTGCCTGTAATATACATATCTGACAAGGTATTATCATGAAATTGTATTTGTGGATATGCATGTAAGTGGATAGATCTTACTGGGGAGAGGTACAGAACTGTACCTCTACATGTCTTGATTTTGTTAGGCCTTTGAATTCTTGATTTATATTAGGTTTACAGGACAGGATATTGAACTAGAGATTTGTTTTCATAGAAAACTGATGTCTCCCCACACCCCCTTCCCCTCACACATGCATATACACTAAGTCAAACAGTGACATATGCAAATAGTCAAAGGGCTGACTATATTGTTATACAGAGTTTTGGACCTTGTGTTTGACACATACTCTCATCAATTTCTTTCCATAACTAGAACAAGAAATTGTGAAAAGGGAAAATAACTAAAAAAATACTGAGGCCAGAGTTATGAACCTTGTGCATGACACTTTCTTTCATTAATTTCTTTCCATAAATGAAATTTAATTTCAATAGCAGGAGTCGAACTGGAGTTATCTTAAGAACACAAAATTCTTTAAAAGCGGAAAAGCTCCAACAAGAAACATTGGAAATGGATTATGCTCTAGTGTACTGCAATTCTTGTCCATAATGTTTACCCATCTATGAAGCTTTAAGGTTATATGTCTCATAGTGCATGAGTAATGCTTTAAAAAAACACACAAAAAAACCAAGTATGAACTTGAACAAAATGCAATAACTCCAAAAATATTATGTGCAGAGTTACAGTTCTTGTGCACTGCACTTCTCCTCCATGTGCTCTATACATCTCTGAAGTTTAAAGGTTATATGTCTTATAGTGCGAGAGAAATGCCCTTGACAACAATAAATATGAAATTTAACAAAGGGCAATAACTTCAAAAATATGATGCACAGAGTTATTGTTCTTGTGCATGACACTTTTTATCATAGATCTATCCACCTGTGAAGTTTCAAGTTAATAGCTATGATACTTTTTAAGTTACACTCTGGACAAAAATTAAGAATGAAATTTAACAAAAGGCAATAACTAATGATGTGCAGACTTACAGTTCTTGTGCATGACACTTCCACTCCTTAAGATCTATCCACCTGTTAAATTTCAAGTTAATAGCTTTAATACTTTCTGAGTTCTGCTCTGGACAAAAAGTGTGCCAGACAGACGGACAGACATCTCCGACCAAAAACCAAAAAACACGTCTCCCCCATATAAATATTGGGGGGGGGGGGGGGGGGGGGGGGGGGGGGTGGAGGGGAGACATAATGAATAAGATATAAAAAGTTAAGTACGGAGGAGATGGGAAAAACTAGAAATTCCCCCCAACAAAAATCTTTTTCGCTTTCAATTATAATGATTCTCTGTGCACTACACTTTTCCTGAATAAAATCTATCCAACTATGAAGTTTCATGACCTTACATGTACCTTTTTTACATTGTTTTGTACACTTTATATAATATGTATTGCTGCATGGTCGGACAAACTTCTGGCTTATATTGAATAAAAAACTAAAATAAATTTCATTAAAAGTTATGCTTCAGACAAAACAACTAAGTATGGAATTTAACAGGGCAATAACTCCAAAAATATGAAGTCTGAGTAAATAGTTCTTGTGCACTGCCCTTTTCCTCCATGAGGTCTCTCCACCTATGAAGTTTGAAGGTTATACCGGGTATTTGTCAAAGTCTATGAGTTGTGCTCTGAAAAAAAACAAGAGCACCCTGCATGTGGATGCCAACACTCATCCATTCTTGCAAATGTTAAATATTTTTGTTAAACATTTAAAAAAGCTGACCTTGAAAATCACAACTAAAATGATAAAAGATAAAATACCATACGCTTTGAATATGACCTTTGACCTTGAAGGATGACCTTGATCTTTGCATAGAATAGAATGTATACAACACCTTTGTATACACCTTTACATACAAAGATAAAATACCATACGCTTTGAATATGACCTTTGACCTTGAAGGATGACCTTGATCTTTGCATAGAATAGAATGTATACAACACAAAGATAAAATTTGTAGACAAAATCTCCCCCCACCCCCTTCCCCTCACATACACATAAAACTATGGCACACAATGACATATGCATATAGTTAAAGTTAAAGGGCTGACTAAATTGATAAAGCTCCACACAGAGTTATGGACCTTGTGTTTGACACTTTCTCTCATCAATTTCTTTCCATAACCAAAATTTTGTTTCAATAGCATATGTAGAACAAGAGTTATCTTGCGGTCAAGAAATTGTGAAAAGGGGGAATAACTCCAAAAATACTGGTGCCAGAGTGCATGACACTTTTTCTCATTAATTTCTTTCCATAAATGAAATTTAATTTCAATAGCAGGAGTCGAACTGGAGTTATCTTAAGAACACAAAATTCTATAAAAGCGGAAAAGCTCCAACAAGAAACATTGAAAATGGATTATGCTCTAGTGTACTGCAATTCTTGTCCATAATGTTTACCCATCTATGAAGCTTTAAGGTTGTTATGTCTCATAGTGCAGAAGTTATGCTCCGGGCAAAACTCCAAAAACATGATTGCAGAATTAAGGTTCTTGTGCACTGCAATTCTCCTTTGTGAGGTCTATTCACCTATTAGTTTTCAAGGTTATATGTCTCATAGTGCATGAGAAATGCTTTAAAATACACACACAAAAAAACAAGAGGGCCAGATGACCCTGTGTCCTCACCTGTGTTAGGCATTATGACAAAAAAGATGGCATCTTAAGTGTGTGCCAGTTTTTTCTAACATTTGACTGAGGGCGCCGTGGTCCAGTGGTAACGTATCCGATTACGGATCTGAAGGTTGTGGGTTCAAACCCTGTTGGAGGCAAGAATTCTTCATGACCTTCCCACGCGCAAAGAACTGGTCCAACCCAGAAAACGTTGAGAGGGATTAGTATAAGTTGCAAGAACTTGTTTCCCAATCTACGTAAAATAAATAAGTTTAAACTAACATTTGACTAAGTGACTTAGATTTTGATCATACCTGATTTGCACTTAACTGGGAATTCATGCCGTCAACAGTTCTTATCAAGTTTAATGAAGACTGGTACAAAAATAAGGCCACTAGAGTGTTGCCCCTAGAGTGTTCACAAGATTTTTCTAAAATTTGCCCTGGTGACCTACTTTTTGATCCCATGTGGCCCATTTTTGAATTCATCCGAGATTTGATGTAAACAAACATTCTGACCAAGTTACATGGAGGTAGGGCCAAACATGTGACCTCAAGACTGTTCACAAGGTTTTTCTAAGATTTGACCTGGTGACCTAGTTTTTGACCCAACGTGACATGATTTCAAACTCATCCAAGATATCATGTAGACAAACATCCTGACCAAATTTCATAAAGACCAAAACTGTGGCCTCTAGAGAGTTCACACGGCTTTTCTAAGATTTGACCTAGTGACCTAGTTTTTGACCCAACATGACTCAATTTCAAACTCATCTGTCTTAGCATAAAGACGAACATTCTGACAAAGTTTCATGAAGACTGGGCCAAAAAAGTGGCCTCAAGCATGTTCACAAAGTTTTACTAATATTTTCTTTCCATTGCCATGGCAACCAGAGTTCTACATGGATCAAGTTTATTTTAGCAACTTTTGTGAAGGTTCACCCAAGGATCAACCCTGCCAACTTTAATCAAATTCTGTCCAGTAGTTTCAGAGAAGATGTTGTTCAAAGCAAATTGTTGACAATGCACCACAGAGGATGGATGACGCCTTACGGACGACGACGGAGGCAGGGTGATCCTAATACATGTAGCTCACCTTGAGCACGTTGTGCTCAGGTGAGCTAAAAAAAACAAGTATGAAATTGAACAAAATGCAGTACCTCCAAAATATTATATGCAAAGTTACTGTTCTTGTGCACTGCACTTCTCCTCTATGTGATCTATGCATCCATAGAGTTTCAAAATAAAATGTTTTATAGTGTGCAAGAAATGCTCTTGACACAAATAAGTATGAAATTAAACAAAGGTCAATAACTCCAAAAACATGATGCACAGAGTTATGGTTCTTGTCCATGACACTTTTCCATCATGAGGTCTATCCACCTGTGAAGTTTCAAATTAATAGCCTTTTTAATTTTTAAGTTACATTCCAGACAAAAAATTATTCTGAAATTTAACAAAGGACTTTAATTCCAAAGATTTGATGTGCAGAGTTACAGTTATTGTGCATGACGCTTCTCTATACACCAGTGAAGTTTAAAGTTAATAGCTTTGATACTTTGTGAGTTATGCTCTGGACATAAATTAAGTATGAAATTTAATAAAGGGCAATAACTCCAAATATATGATGTGCAGAGTCACAGTTCTTGTGCATGACATTTCTCCTCAGTGAGATCTATCCGCCTGTGAAGTTTCAAGTTTATAGCTTTTAAGCTCACCTGAGCACAACATGCTTAAGGTGAGCTTTTGTGATCGCCCTTCATCCGGCGTGCGACGTGGGTCGTCAACAATTTGTCTTGTTAACACTCTAGAGGCCATATTTTTAGACCAATCTTCATGAAACTTTGTCAGAATGTTTGTCTCCATAAAATCTTAAACAAGTTCGAAATTGGGTCATGTGGGGTCAAAAAGTAGGTCCCAAGGTCAAATCTTATAAAAACCTTGTTAACACTCTTGAGGCCACATTTTTGGCCCAATCTTTATGAAACTTGGTCAGAGTGTCTCTCTCCATAAAATCTTGGCCAAGTCTGAATTGGGTCATGTGGGGTCAAAAAGTAGGTCACGAGATCAAATCTTAGAAAAACCTTGTTAACACCCTAGAGGCCACATGTTTGGCCCAATCTTCATGAAACTTGGTCAGAATATTTGTTTCCATAAAATCTCGGACAAGCTGGAAAGTGGGTCATGTGAAAAAAAAAAGTAGGTCAATATGAAAAATCCAACATATGTTGCTCATTTATAATCAGAAAAGCGATTCAGGGCTATCATGGCCCTCTTGTTTATGAGTACTTTTTGAGTTACCCTCTGGACAAAAATTAAGTATGCAATCAAACAAAGGGCAATAACTCCAAAAATATGATGCACAAAGTAATGGTTCTTGTGCAAGACACTTCTCAATGATTTTTATTCACATGTGAATTTTCAATTTAATAGCTTTGATACTATGTGAGTTATGCTCTGGACAAAAATTAAATATGACAAACCCTTTCGTAATTTTTTTTGAAAATCCATTCATAGATATTGAAGTTATAGAGTGGACATGAAGATGTTGCCTATGAACATGAAAGACAACTTTAAATAACTCCTGTAACCATGAAAATGACACCTTTAAAAAGGCTGCATATAATGATATCTGCACTGCATATAAAGTCAGATGCATTGCAGATAACGGCAAGTGAACAGCACCACTGCATATAATGTATTAACCACTGCATAAAAAGGCATATGTACCAAACATAAAGACAGGTGCACATCATAAGACAGTCATGGCATTCCACAGAATATGCCTGAATGCCCCCGATATTTTGGTGAGGCATCATCAATCCTCGGAGGGAAAAAATATTTCACGGAAGCACCATGGATGTTTCCAGATAAAACATTGGGAGCACATTGGGAAACAAGAGGATCATAATGGCCTTGAATCGCTCACCTGAGAAACATTGCCCTCAATGCCAATTATTGTATTACAAATGTACGAGTCATAGTGAATACATAATCTATGCAGAAGTACAGCAAGATCATCTAAATTCAACACAAAAACTGTACCTGCCATCCAAACTTTGATGGTCATTGCTCTAATAAGTCTATACAAAAGGGCCATGATGGCCCTGAATCGCTCACCTGATTATAAATGAGCAACATATGTTGGATTTTTCATACTGACCTACTTTTTGACCCCAAATGACCCACTTTTGAACTTGTCCAAGATTTTATAGAAACAAACATTCTGACTAAGATTCATAAAGATTGGGCCAAAAATGTGGCCTCTAGAGTGTTAACAAGGTTTTTCTAAGATTTGACCTCATGACCTACTTTTTGACCCCACATGACCCAATTTCGAACTTGTCCAAGATTTTATGGAAACAAACATTCTGACCTAGTTTCATGAGGATTGGGCTAAAAATGTGGCCTCTAAAGTGTTAACAAGGTTTTTATAAGACTTGACCTCATGACCTACTTTTTGACCCCTCATGACCCAATTTTGAACTTGTCCAAGATTTTATGGAGACAAACATTCTGACCAAGTTTCATGAAGATTGGCCTAAAAATATGGCCTCTAGAGTGTTAACAAGCCAAATTGTTGACGACGGACGCCGGACGAAGGGCCATCACAAAAGCTCACACCAAAAAAGCGATGTCAACTGAAAGCCATTGATGAGGGGAGTAAGTATATCAAACATATAGCTTTACTCCATATAGTAATCGAGTAATGCTCAAGACAAAAATTCATTAAAACAAGAGCTGTCCATAAGACAGCGCGCTCGACTTTTCTCAGTTGCTAAGACACAGTTTTATGGATTTTAATAGTATGGTACATATCAATGATGATATGTTCTAGTTACAGTAGAAATTATTCTATCACCTCCAATAAACAAATATGACATTTTTAATTGGTGAAATTAGCATGCAGAATCAATTTGAGAATGTGGTGTGCTGATCCGCCAACTCCAGTGCTAAAATCTGAAATTGTAATTGGTGAAATTAGCATGCAGAATCAATTTGAGAATGTGGTCTGCTGATTCACCAACTGCAGTGGTAATATCTGAAATTAGTATGCAGAATCAATTTGAGAATGTGGTCGATCATCCACCAACTAAAAAATATCTAAGTATAAAAGGGTAAAATTGAAAATACACTGCATATAGGATTATGGGCCCTGCCAGTAAAGTTGAGGTAGTGTGGGTAAACAATAAATAAGTATTCCAAGTTATGGTGAAATACCTGTGATAGTATTGAAAATATACAACTTTGTAAAAAAATTAACCATGATTTCGGCTGTTTTCTAAGTATGAAAGGGGCATAATTCAAGAAGTAGTACAGCCAGGGTTATGGGCCTTGCTAGTAAGGCAGAGGTAGTGATGGTGAATAAGTACTTGAAGTTTCAGTCAAATACATGTGATAGTACAACTATGTAAAAAAATTACCATGATTTTGGCCGTTTTCTAAGTATGAAAGTGGCATAACTTAAGAAGTAGTACAGCAAGAGTTATGGGCCTTGTTAGTAAGGTAGAGGTAATTATGGTGAATATGTACTTGAAGTTTCAGTTGAATACCTTAGATAGTATTGAAGATATACAACTTTGTAAAAACTTTAACCTTGATTTTGGCTGTTTTGTAAGTATGGAAGGGGCATAACTCCAAAAATAGGGTAGCCAGGGTTGTGGGCCTTAGAAGTAAGGTAGAAGTGATGATGGTGAATAAGTATTTTAAGTTTGGGTGGAATACCTTTGATAGTATTTAAGTTACTGATGTTTGAAAAAAACTTTAACCTTGTGTTGCAACGCCAACGCCGACGCCCGGGTGACAGTATAAGCTCTCATTTTCTTCGAAAAGTCGAGCTAAAAATAAAGGGAACTCATTTTAAAACAAGAGGGCCAAGATGGCCCTGAATATCTCACCTGAGAAATATTGCTTTCATTGCCTT
>CM037780.1:21506572-21556572 GCA_021229015.1 Solen grandis | reverse complement strand
TTTGGAACTTTTTCTCAGGATTTTGCGCCCTGAAAACTTGACTAATGAGATTCCCGGGCGATTTCATAAATCATACAAGAAATTCAAGGGGATCCCAGTTGTCAAATCCATGAATTCTTTCACTAAGAAAATGACCACCCTTTCAAAAAAGCTTGACCAACGCACCCGCACCGTGGTTAAAAGTTAGTGACTGAAATGGGGGACGGACAAAATCCCCCCCGGACATAATCCCCCCTATGAAATTTTGTATAGGCGGACATAACCCCTCCCAGAAATTGTCAAGGCGGACATAATCCCTCCCAATAGATTTTACGGGGCGGACAAAACACTCCTCGTGAATTTGTCAGGGCGGACAAAATCCCCCTCGTTATAATATTTGCTTCGATAATGATTTTTTTTAACCTTTTCACGCCTGTTTCAGACATGTTAATAAAGGCCACCTCTGTCTTAATTGGTTCATTTGAACACTCCCTTAACTAATTACACAAGTTAATAATGCATGTTATTACGGCTTTCCGCAACCTGCGGAAAACGTATAGGGTTTGTTATGTTTATTCTTCTTATTATTATTATTATTATTATTATTATTCCTTTTTTTCCAACCAAATCTAAGAGTTAATTTCGATAAGTTGTCAGTGTCTAAGCAACATGAAAATTAAATTGCCTCGACAAAAACTTATAAATTTTTAAATTCAATAATTTTTAATTTTCAATGACGTCAATTGACGTCAGACTTGACGTCAGCTTCAAAAGTTTGTTCGCGCTCTGGAGCCTTTATTTTTTGATATTTTATCTTGATATTTTCACAGAAGATGTATATTATGATGTAGATGGGCACCTTATCTTTCAAATTTTTAAATTCGAAAAAATTAAGAATTTATGGCAAAACCGAGTTTCGAACTTTGGTCCTAAAACTATTATTTAATGTTACAAAGGCTACTGATGAGATAGAAGCATGAAAATTGGACAGCTTATTGGCCCAGAGGTCTACTTTCTTTTTTCTGAAAGATTTCCTTTTAAGTCACGTGGTTATGACGTCATTTAATGGACAAAATCCTATTTTTTCAAAGATTTCTCTCCCTCTGGCATCATACATTTTGAGTCAATTTTAATGAAATTGAAATTGCAGCGATAAAAAAGTATCTTTTTATACATTCAATCATTTTCAATTTTCATTGGCATCATATGACGTCAGATTTGACGTCAGCTTCAAAAGTTTGTTCGCGCTCTAGAGCCTTCAATATAGGTCCGATTATCTTGATATTTTTACAAAAGATGTATTTTAGGATGTAGATGTCCAGCTTGGCATTCAAATTGCCAAATTCGAAAAGATTAAGATTTTATGGCAATACCGAGTTTCGAACTTTGGTCAAAAATTTAATTTAAATGTTACAAAGCCCCCTGATGCGTTACAAGCATGAAAATTTGACAGCACATCGGCATAGAAGTTTACGTTCTATTTTCTGAATGAATTTCTCTTTAGTTATGTGGTTATGACGTCATCAAAAAGACAAAAAAACATGTCTCTTTAAAGATTTCTTTCGCTCCGATATCATGTATTTAAAGTCAATCTTAATTATATCTTCAGAATTGATAGAGTTAAAATTGAAGTGATGCATACTGCAAGAAATGTTTGTTTTGTCACGTGATTATGACGTCATGCATACTTAAACTATAATTATTTTGAAAAATCATATAAAATCGCCAATTAGACCAATGAACTTAAACTTTTAAAAAATGTAGAAACTTAGTACGTTCATAAGGTCTTGAAAATTTCAAGTGATTACGTCATCAAACATGGCAGTTATTCATGTTTGATGGAATGCCTACTTGAAAATGTGAAAACAAACCTGTTCGCATTCTCGAAGATTATTTTTTTTCTGGATTAATAGAACGTTAGCTGAACATGTCCTTGCAAAAAAGATATTTTTCTTTAGTCACTTGATTTTGACGTCGTCAAAATATAAAAAATATTCATTTCAATACGTATTCGCGCTCCAGCGTCATGAGCATTGATGCCAATCTTAAGCATACCTTATAGAATTTATGTTGTGTAACTTGTTTATGACAACATTGATTTGTAAGCAAAATATATTAAAAAGATCAAAAGATTGTATATATTAACTTTAAATAAGTAATAATGCCGTACCTTAACATGCGCGAAAAGTCCAGAAAATTTCAAGTGATTACGTTTTCAAACATGACTTATTCATGTTTTTCGTAAAAGGGCTTATTCATGGAAATCTATTAATTTGCAGAAAGACATGTAAGTGGTCATTGGGTTGGTTGAGCAAGATCCGATTGTTCTTTTGCAGGAATGAATGCCTGCGTTGAATAGTGAATTGTGATACGTTTTTGAGTAAATGAGTCGCATTTACGATGAATTAGTATAATTATACTAGAGCCAGAAAACCTTTACGGATATCTTATTGCATTTGCTATCACTGCTTTCTGAAAACCTGAAGAAAATGACAAATACATGTATATCTTCCTATCGATTGTTTATGTTTTCTAAATGTTTAACGGTTTCTTTTCCTAAATCTGTAAAAATAAGCAAATATACAAAGCAAAATAATAGTTGAAAGTTTCTAGACTTTTATAACGTTAATTACATAGAAATAAGAACTTATTTTCATTATTTTGCTTACACCTCTGTCTTTGTTTCCCTCTAATTTTGCAAATGTAAAACTCAATCAATTTAAAGGTACAAAGTAATCGATTTTAAAGTATTTTTCTTTTTTACAATTTCATTTGTGGATCAAATTGCAATAAATACATGTTAAGCCATATGCTTACAAAGAAAAAGATATTAAATAAAGAATAAAAAAAAATCGATTGAATAACGTAAGAAAAACAATTCTTGAGGATATTATTATCTTAAAATTTTCCTGTTTTTTTTTGTTTTTTTTTTGTTTTTTTTTCAGAATGATAGAAAACGTGTGCATAATCAAATAAGATCCATATTTATGCTTTCTCAATATCTTCTTAAGAAGAAGAAAATGAAAAAAAAAAAGATTTAAAGCTTATTTTTGAACATAATCGTAAGTATATATTTAAGATAAAGATGATTTACGTATTAAATCATACATTATTATGCATCATTATTCCATTTTTTTTTTGTATTAACTTATATATTTAATACCTTTGAAATAAGCAAACGGAAAGCCGCTTCGTTTGTATCTTAAACAAACGACTTCTAGTATTTTTCTTTAATTTGTATAAGTGATATATATAAGATATTACGACTTAGACTGAATACGCTTTTCAACCGCTCTCTTGAAACATTCCCATCGAATTGTTGATTTGCTTTCCTTCTTCTTAGTATAGCAAAAACCTTGGTAACAAGGTTTCCGAGCTAACTGGTAATGAATTCCATGATTAAATTACAATGTTTCAAAATAGGCATGGCTTATATACTTAAATTTTTCTGAAATATTTTACTCAAATGCCTGATTTAGTAACATCAAAGATATTTTATGGCAGTTTTTTTTTTTTGTTAGGTATTTTACTCCTTTTCCAATAATAGTGCATGTTAATTAATTAAGGACATCAAACATATTACACTGCGGCCTTTTTTCATCTTATTTTGGTTAATTAACACTTTTCGTATTCAACATTAATTTCATGTTCACACCTAAGGGACTGTTCTAATTAATCAATGAAGACAGAGGTGGCCTTTATTAACATGTCTTAAATGGGTGTGAAAAGGAAAAAATTCTCATTTTCTTTATCTGGGAGCTAGAAGGAATTAACATCAGTGTTTATGTTATCCTCATCAAGTTACAGAATCAATATAACACGAGTAAAATTTTAAAATGTTTTTGAATATATTTTGTATTTTCCTGTCTGTGGCACTCCTACAAACATAATTTTTAGTAACAATTTTACACATGTATTTTAAACTTTGCATTATTCAGTCCCCAATAACGAGGGGGATTTTGTCCGCCCTGGCAAATTCACGAGGGGTGTTTTGTCCGCCCCGTAAAATCTATTGGGAGGGATTATGTCCGCCTTGACAAATTTCTAGGGGGGGATTATGTCCGCCTATACAAAATTTCATAGGGGGGATTATGTCGGGGGGGGGGGGGGGATTTTGTCCTACACTCGACTGAAATTTATGTGTTTAACAAGTCATCCAAAACGTTTGTGTGACAAGTGTTTTTTTTAATCAACGAGACGATTATACTTATTACTATGAGAACTACTTTCTATTGGACGGAAATCTTTCTTTCTGTATATAAATATTAATACAATGTTGAACTTTGTTTACCTTTTGCATGCGAGAGAAAACAGAGAGAATGTTTGTTTCTCTTTGTTTTTCATGTTCCTGTGTATTTACATTGCACATGTAACGTGACTGTTAATAAATGATTGATAAGTATATATGCTACAACATTTTGTGCGTGTGTGTGTGTGTGTGGGGGGGGGGTCGTAATTGCTAGGCATAAAAAATGTATAGGTGGGACGGACCCTCTATCCAGCAGTGTAGGTTTTAAAGGAAGATGGTATATTCGGGCTTGTTACAGAGTTTACTTTTAGAGAGGGTAGGAGAGAGAGAGAGAGAGAGATCTTTGTTCTACTAGGGAGACAAAATATGTACAAAAATGAAAGCAAATAAAAAGCTATTTTAAAAAGATAGTCGTAAAAAGGTGTAAAAAAAAATGTTGTCATTTGTATCATCTATAAATCAAATAATAAAAAATATGCATACCTTTATTTAATCGATCCTTTTTACTTCATCCGCTGACTGGCCAGAACAAATGAATGATAGAGAGAGAGAGAAGTGGGGCTGACAGAGAGAGCTAGAGAGAGGGGGGGGGGGGGAGAGATAAAGAGAAGGAGGGAGAGAGAGAGAGAGAGAGAGAGATAAAAAAAAACTATAATATTTATTTTATTTCATTTATTTTTACATTGAAAAATATGTCTTTTTATGAAAAAAGAAAGAATAGATCTATATTACTTGATAGGTGAATGTAAAAAAAGTGGTTATCTTACAAAAAGATTAATTAAAAAAACTTGAATGTCAAGTTTATTATTATAAAGTATTAATCTGGAGGAAAACCTTCGAAATGGCTCAAATTTTTAAATTCGATAGCTGGTACACTTTCTCCAGCGCTGGTGACACACAGGTAATCTTCTATACCTACACCGTTTGAAGTGCGCATGCGTAAGCGGTTAACAGCAAGCAGGAGGCGTGGCTTAATCGGTTTTTGTTTACTATTTGAAAGGTTAGATTTCTTTTAAAAATACGTGATTATTGAATTTTTTTTGGATACTAAACAGTTGTAATCTTCAAATAAGTCTGTCTGCGACACGATGATATGCATATCAGGTGTAATTGACGAAAAATATATCAAATCGCCGATTCTGATTTCCACTCAGTTTTAGGTGGTTACGACATGAGACGCAGAGGCGTGACACCCAATACAAAAAATAGCATGTCGCGCTGAGCGGCTCATTGATGGGACTATCATTCTAGGTGCCATATCATTTGAAATATAACTCTTGTGCTAAATCGTTTTAATTTGTTTCTATCGTGGATACTTCCGCTGATCATGACATGCTTGTTAGTGAAGGACCTGGTACCCAACCCGGGCATCTAGATATCAAATTCACTGATTAATTATCAACTCTGTACTTAATACCTATTTTATACTTGAATTGTCACCAATTTTTTTTGTTGTTTTGCACATCTTACTTATATATAAATTTGTTTTCGTAGAAAAATACCTTGATGTTTTATTTTAAACACACCTGAAAACAATAGGGTATCCACTTCATATACAGTAAAAAATGTATGTGTATTTGTAAATTACAAAGAGATGATGCAAAAAAGCCTTATCAAGTGTTCAAAGACTTGACAGTTCGACTGCTGATATAGCCCATACATAAGTCAAAATCCCAATGTTTTGAACTTTTTAGGTTAGTCCCTTCAACTTCGTCTTAAAGTTCTACAGTATTTAACTGTTTATAGCAAACTGTGTAAACTGATTCCATTTTTTCACATCATAGCTGTCTTCTTGACAAGCTTGATTGGCACATAGAACTACGCCAATATTGCCCATGCATGATATAATGAATGAAGTAATCTAAAATCATTTATTTTTTGTGTCCGAAGACTAGAAGTCTCCATTGTTATTTTGAAAGTGCACAATTTGTAGTTTACATGTAGTACATCGGAGTGTATAAACATGTTTGTTTAATTGTTTTAAAACTGTGTTGTTATTAAGTACCCGCTGTGAGTGAACTCATTCCATACCATAAAAATTGTTCAATGCAACTTATAAATCTTATGTGTTTGTCACGTTTTTGTTTACATCGTATAAAAGCCTTAAATTTAATGCGATATTTTTTCTGTCCTTATCAGTATTGGGATAGTGAGGTCAAAAAGTGCCAATGTGGAACTTACTGTATACATACCATTTAATGGTAAAGACTGAAGTCTTAGGTTTCTTCACAATAGATCATTACATGAATGGCTATTAAAAAACATGCATCAAATTTTGTTAAATAAATAATAAATTGTAAAAATCTACAAACATAATTCAGACTTTGTGAGTTTAAACATGGGATATAATCATAAATTTATAATATGAATAAATCAGAATTCTATCTATCCACATGTTGAGTTTTTAAACTGTTCGCTATGGAATTCTGTTGCTGAATGTAGATGGTTTATAAGATATTAATTCCTTTTATTACATAACTATTATTTATGAGATATCATTTAAAGAGGCCTTTTCAATAATACATCGACAATCTTAATAAGTGGGCCAATAAAAACATCACTGTCAGATAGGGGCCGAAAGTGATTTATTTATTGGCCCTGCTTTTCCTGCAATTTGATTGGCTAAAGCAGAGAATAGTAGTCATATGTAATAAAATTGACATTAAATAAGTGATTTGATATTGGCCCTGTCATTTGTTTGAGGGACAGTTGTATTAGCCCACAAGCAATATGCACCATGAATATTAAACGTAGACATGCAAGCACACAAACTGAAATTTCCATGAATTTCTAATCCAAATAACCGTTATTTAGAAGTTTCAGCTCTAGTCCCAAGGACTTCAGTTTAAGGAGGTTCTACTGTTATTAAGAACTTATTTCATAGAATTAAAGATACAGAGCATTGAGACTTCTGTGAAATAACGTTTTACAAATGATCCTACCTCTGTATCTTCACGTAGGTTCTGTATCCTATATTTGGACAACTCATTGTTAAGTCTCTGAACTGAAAAATAAACAAGACCATGTCATACAGTTGAAGGATAAAAATAAGAACGCACAAAAAAACAGGTAAAGCTCTGATACACTTATACATGACTATCACCAACAAGAAAAAGGTACCTTCCCCTCTGAAAAATTCTTTAAAGTTCATGCAGTTTTCCCAAATTTGCATCTTACTCCAGGATTTTCTTTCCCCAGTAAAAAAAAGGTCAAATTTTCCCTAAAATATGATATTGACTAAGTGTGACCTAGATTTTGATCCTACCTAAATTTGCACTCATCTAGGATTTCATGCAGTCATCATTCTTATCAAGTTTAATGAAGAGTGGGACAAAAATGTGGCTCTAGAGCGTTCACAAGTTTTTTTCTAAAATTTGCCCTGGTGACCTACTTTTTGACCCCATGTGACCCAGTTTAGAACTCATCCGAGATTTGATGTAAAAAAAAACCCATTCCAACCAAGTTACATGAAGGTTAGGCCAAAAATGTGGCTTCTAGAGTGGGCATAAGATTTTACTAAGATTTACTCAGGATTTACTTTTTGAACCCCATGTGACCCATTTCGAACTCATCTGAGATTTCATGTATACAAACATCCTGACCAAATCTTATGAAGATTGGGGTTAAACTGTGTACTCTAGAGTGTGCACAAGGTTTTTTTAAGATTTGACCTGGTGACATAGTTTTTGACCCCACATGACCCAATTTCGAACTCATCTGAGATATTATGTAGACAAAAATCCTGATCAATTTTCATGAAGACTGGGCCAAGACTGTGGCCTCAAAGGTGTTCACAAGCAATTGTTGATGACAGACTACGGACAAAAAGGTGGTTACAAAAGCTCATCCTGAGTACAAGCGCTCAGGTGAGCTAAAAAGGCCTTCCCCACCACATCAAACAACCCGACTCAATGCTTGTGAGCAGTACTTGGTAATAGCTATTTCACATGAATATAGAAATGCAGGGATACAAATAAAAGGCATACAGATGCATATATAAATCACTATAAGAATACAAGTACCGTTCAACTGATTCAAATGTAAAGGAAACCAAATCATGATTCAAGGCTATTGGCTATAGTAAGTCAGGAAATGTTTATATTGTTTTTATCTATTTTTGCATAAAGCCTGAACAGTCTTAAAGGGGGCATATTTGCAAATTCCAAAAAAATAAAAAAGGCAATACAATTCAATAAAAAGGACAATAACTCATAATGAATCATAATGAAAAACTCCTGTAATAGTTGATCAATCATAATTAATAACAAGAAACACGTCAAATGATGCAAAACCAGGTTTTCATCAGTTGCCCATGACAACCAAACTACCGTTTATTTCCAGCCCTGACGTAGAAGCAAACATATGACATCATGAAAGATCCTTGTCACCCAAACGCTCATGTTTACAAAATCTTTTTTTTTTTTGTAAACCATGCATGTTTAAAGAACAAATATGTATTTTCTTCTAGAATGTTGGTGACATCAAAATTCATTGATGACAACATAATATACATTATGACATCAGAAACACAGGGGATTAAAGTCAGGCACTGCAATTTTATAACGGCGGTCAATAGTTATGTCCCTTGACAAAGAGGAAGTTATCTGAATAGAGCAAAAACTATTTAAGAAAGAGTGACCTTGACCTTGACCCTATTAATCTGAAAATTAATCTTCCTCTTCCCAAGGCTGTTTAATGCAAATCTATTTTTAGTAAAAGTGACCTTGACCCTATTGTCCTGAAATTCAAACCCAATCTTCCTCTTCCCGTAAGGAATCTATTTACTATATATGATCATCATATCTCACTCCTACAAGAAGAAGTTATTTGACGGAAACAAAAATCTATTTTTAGCAACAGTGACCTTGACCTTGACCCTAGTGACCTGAAAATCATCCCAATCTTCCTCTTTCCATAAGGTATCTACCTACCAAATATAACAAGTAACTGGTGTTGTATGCAACACATAAAATCCCCTACCGGTTCCACCTTGACTCAATATGGTAATCAATCCCATTTTTTGCCATATTTTCACTATTTCCGTTACCATAGCAACCACAATTTTAGTCAAAGAACAAAAATAAAATGACGTGCATAATCTACACATTGCCATCTAGTCATATACCAAGTTTCATCAAGTTAGCTTGCTTAGTTATCGCGGGATCCCATTTTTTTGCCATATTTTCACTATTTCCGTTACTTTAGCAACCACAATTTTAGTTGAAGAACAAAAATAAAATGACGTGCATAATCTACACATTGCCATCTAGTCATATACCAAGTTTCATCAAGTTAGCTTGCTTAGTTATCGCGGGATCCCATTTTTTGCCATATTTTCACTATTACCGTTACCATAGCAACCACAATTTTAGTCGAAGAACAAAAATAAAATGACGTGCATAATCTACACATTGCCATCTAGTCATATACCAAGTTTCATCAAGTTAGCTTGCTTAGTTATCGCGGGATCCCATTTTTTGCCATATTTTCACTATTTCCGTTACTTTAGCAACCACAATTTTAGTCGAAGAACAAAAAAAAAATGACGTGCATAATCTACACATTGGCATCTAGTCATAAACCAAGTTTCATCAAGTTAGCTTGCTTAGTTATCGCGGGATCCCATTTTTTGCCATATTTTCACTATTTCCGTTACTTTAGCAACCACAATTTTAGTTGAAGAACAAAAATAAAATGACGTGCATAATCTACACATTGCCATCTAGTCATATACCAAGTTTCATCAAGTTAGCTTGCTTAGTTATCGCGGGATCCCATTTTTTGCCATATTTTCACTATTACCGTTACCATAGCAACCACAATTTTAGTCGAAGAACAAAAATAAAACTAGAACCGCAAGCGGTATCTTGGTTTTCGCTTTTAACCTAATCAACTTGAACACTTTATTTCAACTCAGCCACAATTTTTAATATGAAACAGAACGCAAAGGTTTTTTGAAGACCTACTCTCATTTGCACATTTTTTTTTTGGAATGTTAGAACATTCAAACTCCTCTAGCGCAAATATTTCCCCATACCCTATCATCACATCACATCACATTCTGTGGTGCTGTCAACAAGGAACAAAATGCTGAAAACCGCATTTCAATTAGACTTTAACATTTTGAGTTATAGGCAAAAGAGTGATTTTAAGCAAAGCGCCCTCTAGCGGCAAAATGAGGGAAAAAAATGATAAAAATTTTACAATTAGGTACCTAGAAATGCAGCAAATAGTTCAAACAGGTATATAAGTCGCACTAATCGAACATTCTTTTTCTTATATATCACAATTTTAAGCATAAAAACTGAATAACAATTATTCCAAAAAAGGATCAAACTTTGGATTGCCGTAAAATGAAAAGATCAAGTCCGATCTTCAAAAACTAAACATTATACGAAAGAACTATTTAGAACTAAAACTTTTGTTCATATACTCTCAATGAAATATTTTTAGATTTGGAGCACTTTGGGGCCGAATAAAAACACAATTATCGTAATATGACCTTGACCTTTTCAATGTTTTTTAACTTTTTAATTGTGAGGCCCTTTCAAACATAACAATACATAACATGTGAAAATTTCATGAAGACTGAACAGAAAATAAAGTCAGGAGTGATAAAAAAAACATGTTTTTGAAATTTTAATTTTTCCTAAAATTTAGTGAAGTTTGACCTTTTTCTAGAGGACAAACCATGCATTTCTTAAATTTCGCCACCCCATATATTTTGTGCGTATATGTCTTGCAAATCATTTGCAGCAAACAGAATTCTTCTATCTGATTTCTAACAAAAATGGATAGGTTTTTCATAGACCTACCCTCATTTGCAGTTTTTTTACGAGATTTCGAACTTTCAACCTTCCGTTACTAGCTCAAAAAGTTTCAGCCACTCATACCTAGAAACTATCATATTTTATTAGGTTATCAACAAGGAACATAATTCAATTAACCGCATTTGGATCAGGCTTCAACTTTTTGAGTTATAAGCAAAAGAATGATTTCAAGAAAAGCGCCCCCTAGCGGCAAAATGAGATAGAAAATTGATTAAAATTTTACTGTTTGGTACCTAGCAAAGCAGCAAATAGTTCAATCAAGTATACTAGTCGCACAAGTCAAACTTTTTATTCTTGTGTATCAGAATTTGAAGCATAAAACCTGATTTACAATTATTCCAAAAAAGGATCAAACTTTGGACTGACGTATAATGACCAAATCAAGTCCGATCTTCAAAAACTAAACATCACTGGAAAGAGCTCTTTAAGAACTAAAACTTTTGTTCATATACTCTCAATTAAATATTTTTTGTTTTGGAGCTATTTGTGGCCGAATAAAAACACAATAATCGTAATATGACCTTGACCTTTTCAAATTTCTTTTAATTTTTTTATTGTGAGGCCCTTTCAAACATAACAATACATATTGTGTGAAAATATCATGAAGAATGAACAAAAAATAAAGTCAGGAGCGACAAAAACATGTTTTTGAAATTTTAATTTTTCCTAAAATTTAGTGAAGTTTGACCTTTTCTAGAGGACAAACCACGCATTTCCTAAATTCGCCACCCCATATATTTTGTGCGTATATGTCTTGCAAATCGTATGCAGCAAACAGAATTCTTCTATCTGATCTCTAACAAAAGTGGGAAGGTTTTTCGTAGACCTACCCTCATTATTTCACTTTTTTCCAAGGTTCGAACATTCAACCTCTCCTAGAACAATTTTTTTCCCGTACTCGATGATGAGATTTCCATCATATTTGATTGGGCTGTCAACAAGGAACATTATGTAAAAAGCCGCATCTAAATCAGGTTTCAAATTTTTGAGTTATTAGCAAAACAGTGATTACATGCATTGCGCCCCCTAGTGGCTAAATCAGAAACAAAAGTGAAAAGTTTGACCATTTAGGCACATGTTCAGATAAAGATGACTCCATGCCCAAAATTTCATAGCTGTAGCTTTTTTCATCTGGCCGCTAGGCTGGACACAAAAATGGGTGGAAGAAGAAGAACAATAGGTTTTCGCCCTGCAGAGGCGAAAACCTAATGACGTGCATAATCTACACATTGCCATCTAGTCATATACCAAGTTTCATCAAGTTAGCTTGCTTAGTTATCGCAGGATCCCATTTTTTGCCATATTTTCACTATTTCTGTTACCATAGCAACCACAATTTTAGTCGAAGAACAAAAAAAAAATGACGTGCATAATCTACACATTGGCATCTAGTCATAAACCAAGTTTCATCAAGTTAGCTTGCTTAGTTATTAAGTTATCGCGGGATCCAGATTTGAGCGGACAGACAGACGGACGGACGTCCTAACGCAGGTATACTTGTGTGGCTATCCTATTGTTCTTTCTATTGTTCTTTTAGCCACCTAAGAGACAATTTTAGCCACTTAAGAGAAAAAATCAAAGGTTGCTAACCCTAACCCATTGTTCCCTAGCCCCGTAAGTACCCCTACATGTGTACGGACAGACGGACGGATGCACGGACAGACGGACGGACAGACGGAGGGCAAACCTATAGTTCCCTCCGGTGTGAACACCGGTAGCGGACTAATTACTTTACCTCAATTCTAACAGGAGATATTCAACGGAGACCACATGTTTGATGCCTGCCCACAAGCCTACCCACCCACCCAATGTCGTACCCCATCCTAATAACCAGGTTTTAACTTTGATTCTGGTTAAAAAGAAACATGTCAAATGACACAAAACCAGGTATTAATGAGTTGCCCCAGGCAAGCCAAACTATTTTTTGTAACACTTACCTTGACCCTAATTAACTGAAAATCAATCCCAATCTTCCTCTTCCTATAAGGTATGTATATACTAAATTTGATCATCATACCTCAATCCTAAAAGAAGTTATTTGATGGCAACAAATAATCTATTTTTAGTAGCAGTGATTTTTACCCTATTGACCAGAAAATCAATCCCAATCTTCCTCTTCACGTAAGTTATCTGTATACTAAATTTGATCATCATACCTCAATTATAAAAGAAGTTATTCAATAGGGAAAAAATATATTTTCAGCAACAGTGACCTTGACACTATCATCCTTGAAATCCATCCCCAATCTTCCTCTTCCAATAAGGTATCTACCTACCAGTATGAAAACTGTATATCTATTCTAACAAGAGATATTTGATGGAAACAATATATTCCCTATATATTATATACTGGAAGAAAATTCAAAGAGTATTACCTTGTAACAACAAAGTTTCCAAAACACAGGCCAAACATTGACAAACAGAATACACCTTTACTGAGATCGAGTTCTGGTTTTCGTATTTTATGTGTTATGCCAAATTGTATGACTAATGCATACATATGATGAAAAAATTGCATTAAAAGGTTCTGAAAAGTATAATTATGGTCTGGTATACAGATAGACAACAGCATTCAAACGGTTTATTTGCAGACAACTTACCTAGCTGAAACATATGGAGCAAATCAAGCGTGTCAGTTTTACCTTAAATTAAAATGGATCGATTTGTAATTAGAAGCCCAGCCAAGCAATACCCAAAATAAATGTATATCAGTTAATGAATATGACAGAAACTAAAGCGATCCTTTGAAACAAACTGGCAAAAACAGTTTAGCTGGATGATGCAGATGATACTGATGTAGTTTTCTGTAAGGTATGTAGGCATCCCCAACTTGCTGATCAATCTTTAGCAAAGATACCGTTTATATTACACACCAACAGCCAGCTAAACATAAATATAACATGTTTTTTCAAAAGTTAAGTCAAAACCCAAAACTATGACTAGATCTTTTGGCAAAGCATTTGCCAAAGTTGAACACACATATGCTCGGCTTTTTAACACTGCCTATGCTATTGTAATTTGCCAAACACAACCAGCCCTTTTCTGATTTCTCAATTTTATGTTCAATTCCAGAGAAAAAATGGTGTCAATTTGGGCAGGGACCATCGTGGAAAGGATGCATGTACTGAATTTATAAAGTCAATGTCATCAGTATTATATAATGATCTGAAATCAGACTTGAAAACCGTCAGCAGGTATGAATTTACAAGGAAAAAAAAGCTCAACATTGTGGCACTATAAATATTACTTTTAGGGTAAAATTCAATTTAAACACAATTTTATTGGGAAAAATTAACATTCCTAGCTGACAAGTACATATTTTCAGTTTACTTGTCCCTGGACAAGTAGAAAATTTGGAGATTTCCACAACCCTGGGACAGATCAAACCCCAGGATATTTAATCTCCCGATGGGGGATATGGCATATATGATTTTATCTCAATATGTCTACCATATTCTTGACTGACTCATTTTGAGTTCACTAGCAAGAATTCAAGATGCAATTTGAAAATCAAATTTTTGACTTTTGTTGGTTTTAGACAGTTATTGCAAATACCATTAACAATTTATTACATTTGGAGGGAATATATTGATGCATTCAGGAATATATTCAAATTACAAGGGTTTGGAAGATAGATAGATTAACAAGAGGGCCAAGATGGCCCTAGATCGCTAACCTGAGAAAAGTATCATTCATTGCCTGTACAAAACAGATTGCTTTAGAATTAAGATGATGAGGTGAAACAATGTTCAGGAATTTTCTGACCCCATCCACAAAAGATATCATCATGTCAAACATTCTGACCAAGTTTGAGGAAGATTGGATCAAAATTGTGGCCTCTAGTGTGTAAACAAGATTTTTCTAAGATTTGACCTACTGACCTACTTTTTGATCCAATCTGACCCATTTTTGAAAGGGTTCAAGATATCATCAAGACAAACATTCTGACCAACTTTGAGGAAGATTGGATCAAAATTGTGGCCTCTAGTGTGTAAACAAGATTTTTCTAAGATTTGACCTACTGACCTACTTTTTGATCCAACCTGACCCATTTTCGAAAGGGTTCAAGATATCATCAAGACAAACATTCTGACCAAGTTTGAGGAAGATTGGATCAAAATTGTGGCCTCTAGTGTGTAAACATCAAATTGTTGACGGACGACGGACGACGGCCGACGGACAATCAAGTATCCCAAAAGCTCACCCTGAGCTATGCTCAGGTGAGCTAAAAATGAGGGATTATTAGGTTTTCGCCTCTGCTGGGCGAAAACCTATTGTTCTTCTTCTGTTGATTTGTTTTTTGTTGGTTTTTTTTAATTATTTTTCCAATTCCACCCATTTTTGTGTCCAGCCTAGCGGCCAGATGAGAAAAGCTACAGCTATGAAATTTTGGGCATGGAATCATCTTTATCTGAACATGTGCCTAATTGGTCAAACTTTTCACATTCATTTCTGATTTAGCCACTAGGGGGCGCAATGCATGTAATCACTGTTTTGCTAATAACTCAAAAATTTGAAACCTGATTTATATGCGGTTTTTTACATAATGTTCCTTGTTGACAGCCCAATCAAATATGATGGATATCTTATCATCGAGTACGGAAAAAAATTGTTCTAGGAGAGGTTGAATGTTCGAACCTTGGAAAAAAGTGGAAAAATGAGGGTAGGTCTACGAAAAACCTACCCACTTTTGTTAGAGATCAGATAGAATAATTCTGTTTGCTGCATACGATTTGCAAGACATATACGCACAAAATATATGGGGTGGCAAATTAAGGAAATGCGTGGTTTGTCCTCTAGAAACGGTCAAACTTCACTAAATTTTAGGAAAAATTAAAATTTCAAAAACATGTTTTTGTCGCTCCTGACTTTATTTTCTGTTCATTCTTCATGAAATTTTCACACAATATGTATTGTTATGTTTGAAAGGGCCTCACAATTCAAAAAATAAAAAAGAATTGAAAAGGTCAAGGTCATATTACGATTATTGTGTTTTTATTCGGCCACAAATAGCTCCAAAACTAAAAATATTTCATTGAGAGTATATGAACAAAAGTTTTCGTTCTTAAAGAGCTCTTTCCAGTAATATTTAGTTTTTGAAGATCGGACTTGATTTGGTCATTATACGGCAGTCCAAAGTTTGATCCTTTTTTGGAATAATTGTAAATCAGGTTTTATGCTTCAAATTCTGATACATAAGAATAAAAAGTTTGACTTGTGCGACTAACGTTAGTATACTTGATTGAACTATTTGCTGCTTTGCTAGGTACCTAACAGTAAAATTTTAATCAATTTTCTTTCTCATTTTGCCGCTAGGGGGCGCTTTTCTTGAAATCATTCTTTTGCTTATAACTCAAAAAGTTGAAGTCCGATTCGAATGCGTTTTTTTGCATTCTGTTCCCTGTTGATAGCCTAATAATATATGATAGGATTCGAGGGTCCGTGAGGCTGAAAGCTTTTGACCACGGAAGGTTGAATGTTCGAACCTTGCAAAAAAAAACAAAAAAAAAACTGTGCAAATGAGGGTAGGTCTACGAAAAACCTATCCGTTTTTGTTAGAGATCAGATAGAAGAATTCCGTCTCCGGCATACCATTTAAAAGACGTATACACACAAAATATATGGGATTGCGAATTAAGGAAATGCGTGGTTTGTCCTCTAGAAACGGTCAAACTTCACATAATTTTAGGAAAAATTAAAATTTCAAAAACATGTTTTTGTCGCTCCTGACTTTATTTTCTGTTCATTCTTCATGAAATTTTCACACGATATGTATGGTTATGTTTGAAAGGGCCTCACAATTCAAAAAATAAAAAAGAATTGAAAAGGTCAAGGTCATATTACGATTATTGTGTTTTTATTCGGCCACAAATAGCTCCAAAACTAAAAATATTTCATCGAGAGTATATGAACAAAAGTTTTAGTTCTTAAAGAGCTCTTACCAGTAAGGTTTAGTTTTTGAAGATCGGACTTGATTTGGTCATTATACGGCAGTCCAAAGTTTGATCCTTTTTTGGAATAATTGTAAATCAGGTTTTATGCTTCAAATTCTGATACATAAGAATAAAAAGTTTGACTAGTGCGACTTATATACTTGTTTGAACTATTTGCTGTTTTTGCAATTTTCTTTCTCATTTTGCCGCTAGAGGGCGTTTTGCTTAAGATCACTCTTTTGCTTAAGTCTGATTGAAATGCGGTTTTCAGCATTTTGTTCCTTGTTGGCTGCTCCACAGAATGTGATGGATTTCAAGGGACAGGGTATGGGAAAATATTTGCGCTAGAAGAGTTTGAATGTTCTAACATTGCAAAAAAACAACAAAAAACTTTGCAAATGAGAGTAGGTCTTCAAAAACCTTTTCGTTCTGTTTCATATTGAAAATTGTGGCTGAGTTGAAATAAAGTGTTCAAGTTGATTAGGTTAAAAGCGAAAACCGAGATACCGCTTGCGGTTCTAGTTAGGACTTTCTGCCTAAAGCAGAAAGTCCTATTGGGTTTGTTCTGTTTATTAGGACTTTCTGCCCTTTCGGCAGAAAGTCCTATTGGGTTTGTACTGTTTATTAGGTTTTCGCATCGCTTGCGAAAACCTATTGTTCTTCTTCTGTTTTATTTTTTTTTTTATTTTTATTATTATTTTTCTAACCTTTTTTTGTGAACGGCATATCACCATGATAGAAAAAAGTCACATTTCTGATTTTTTTACCACTTTTGTCCTAAGATCTGAATTTGATCCTCACGTTGAGAAATTTTTCATTTTTGTCTTAGTTTTGCCGCTAGGTGGCGTTTTGTAAAAATGACTAAGGGCTAATAACTCTGTTATTTGAGGTCCGATTCAAATGCGGTTTTTTGTATTGTGTTCCTTGTCAGAAACTTAATAAAATATGATACGTTTCAATTATTTGCGTATATAAAACTTTCGTGCTACAGGAGGTTGAAAGTTCAAATCTCGAAAAAAACGATGAAATAAAGGTAGGTCTACGAAAAAAGTGCCCATTTTTTTCAGAGATGAGATAGGAGAATTTTGTTTGTTGCATATGATTCGCAAGACACATACGCACAAAATATATGGTGTGGCGATTTTGAGAAATGCATGGTTTGTCAACAGTATGCGGTCAAACTTTATCAATATTTTCGAAAAATCAACATTTTAAAAGCATGACTTTTACGGTTATTTGCAGTTCCTGACTTTATTTTTTATTCAATCTTCATCATTTTTTCACTGTTAATGCATTTTCATAAAACAAATAAAGTAATAGAAAAAAAATCACACATAATATGCAAAGGTCAAGGTCATATACCAATTATTATTATTTATATCGGCATAAAATAGCTCCAAATCTAAAAATATTTTATAGAAAGTATATGAACAAAAGTTTTAGTCTGTGAAGAGATCTTTCCATTGGTGCTTATTTTTTGAAGATCGGACTTCATTTGATTAAATGACCACAGTCCAAAGTTTGATCCTTTTATCAAACAATTGTAAATCCGTATGTTTCCTCTTTTTTGCTGCTCCTGACTTTAATTTTTGTTTAATCTTCATCATTATTTCACTGTTTATGCATTTTTATAAAACAAATAAAATCATAGAAAAAAATTCAAGCATAATATGCAAAGGTCAAGGTCATATACCAATTATTATTATTATTATCGGCATAAAATAGCTCCAAATCTAAAAATATTTTATAGAAAGTATATGAACAAAAGTTTTAGTCTGTGAAGAGGTCTTTCCATTGGTGTTTAGTTTTTGAAGATCGGACTTCATTTGATCAAATGACCACAGTCCAAAGTTTGATCCTTTTATCAAACAATTGTATATCCATATGTTTCCTCTTTTTTGCTGCTCCTGACTTTATTTTTTGTTTAATCTTCATCATTATTTCACTGTTTATGCATTTTTATAAAACAAATAAAATCATAGAAAAAAATTCAAGCATAATATGCAAAGGTCAAGGTCATATACCAATTATTATTATTATTATCGGCATAAAATAGCTCCAAATCTAAAAATATTTTATAGAAAGTATATGAACAAAAGTTTTAGTCTGTGAAGAGGTCTTTCCATTGGTGTTTAGTTTTTGAAGATCGGACTTCATTTGATCAAATGACCACAGTCCAAAGTTTGATCCTTTTATCAAACAATTGTATATCCGTATGTTTCCTCTTTTTTGCTGCTCCTGACTTTATTTTTTGTTCAATCTTCATCATTATTTCACTATTTATGCATTTTTATAAAACAAATAAAATCATAGAAAAAAATCAAGCATAATTTGCAAAGGTGAAGGTCATATACCAACTAGAACCGCAAGCGGTATCTTGGTTTTCGCTTTTAACCTAATCAACTTGAACACTTTATTTCAACTCAGCCACAATTTTTAATATGAAACAGAACGCAAAGGTTTTTTGAAGACCTACTCTCATTTGCACAGTTTTTTTTTTTTTTTTTTTTTTTTTTTTGAATGTTAGAACATTCAAACTCCTAGCGCAAATATTGCCCCATACCCTATCATCACATCACATCACTTTCTGTGGTGCTTTCAACAAGGAACAAAATGCTGAAAACCGCATTTCAATTAGACTTTAACGTTTTGAGTTATAGGCAAAAGAGTGATTTTAAGCAAAGCGCCCTCTAGTGGCAAAATGAGAATAAAAAATGATAAAAAATTTACAATTAGGTACCTAGAAATGCAGCAAATAGTTCAAACAAATATATAAGTCGCACTAATCGAACATTCTTTTTCTTATATATCACAATTTTAAGCATAAAAACTGAATAACAATTATTCCAAAAAAGGATCAAACTTTGGATTGCGTAAAATGAAAAGATCAAGTCCGATCTTCAAAACCTAAACATTATACGAAAGAACTATTTAGAACTAAAACTTTTGTTCATATACTCTCAATGAAATATTTTTAGATTTGGAGCACTTGGGGCCGAATAAAAACACAATTATCGTAATATGACCTTGACCTTTTCAATGTTTTTTAACTTTTTAATTGTGAGGCCCTTTCAAACATAACAATATATAACTTGTAAAATTTTCATGAAGAATGAACAGAAAATAAAGTCAGGAGCGACAAAAAAACATGTTTTTGAAATTTTAATTTTTCCTAAAATTTAGTGAAGTTTGACCTTTTTCTAGAGGACAAACCATGCATTTCTGAAATTCGCCACCCCATATATTTTGTGCGTTTATGTCTTGCAAATCATTTGCAGCAAACAGAATTCTTCTATCTGATTTCTAACAAAAATGGATAGGTTTTTCGTAGACCTACCCTCATTTGCAGTATTTTTACGAGATTCGAACTTTCAACCTTCCGTTACTAGCTCAAAAAGTTTCAGCCACTCATACCTAGAAACTATCATATTTTATAAGACTATCAACAAGGAACATAATTCAATTAACCGCATTTGGATCAGGCTTCAACTTTTTGAGTTATAAGCAAAAGAATGATTTCAAGAAAAGCGCCCCCTAGCGGCAAAATGAGATAGAAAATTGATTAAAATTTTACTGTTTGGTACCTAGCAAAGCAGCAAATAGTTCAATCAAGTATACTAGTCGCACAAGGCAAACTTTTTATTCTTGTGTATCAGAATTTGAAGCATAAACCTGATTTACAATTATTCCAAAAAAAGGATCAAACTTTGGACTGCCGTATAATGACCAAATCAAGTCCGATCTTCAAAAACTAAACATCACTGGAAAGAGCTCTTGAAGAACTAAAACTTTTGTTCATATACCCTCAATTAAATATTTTTAGTTTTGGAGCTATTTGTGGCCGAATAAAAACACAATAATCGTAATATGACCTTGACCTTTTCAAATTTCTTTTAATTTTTTATTGTGAGGCCCTTTCCAACATAACAATACATATTGTGTGAAAATATCATGAAGAATGAACAGAAAATAAAGTCAGGAGCGACAAAAACATGTTTTTGAAATTTTAATTTTTCCTAAAATTTAGTGAAGTTTGATCTTTTCTAGAGGACAAACCACGCATTTCCTAAATTCGCCACCCCATATATTTTGTGCGTATATGTCTTGCAAATCGTATGCAGCAAACAGAATTCTTCTATCTGATCTCTAACAAAAGTGGGAAGGTTTTTCGTAGACCTACCCTCATTATTTCACTTTTTTCCAAGGTTCGAACATACAACCTCTACTAGAACAATTTTTTTCCCGTACTCGATGATGAGATTTCCATCATATTTGATTGGGCTGTCAACAAGGAACATTATGTAAAAAACCGCATCTAAATCAGGTTTCAAATTTTTGAGTTATTAGCAAAACAGTGATTACATGCATTGCGCCCCCTAGTGGCTAAATCAGAAACAAAAGTGAAAAGTTTGACTATTTAGGCACATGTTCAGATAAAGATGACTCCATGCCCAAAATTTCATAGCTATAGCTTTTTTCATCTGGCCGCTAGGCTGGACACAAAAATGGGTGGAATTGGAAAAATAATAAAAATAAAAAAAAAAACAAATCAACAGAAGAAGAACAATAGGTTTTCGCCCTGCAGAGGCGAAAACCTAATTATTATTATTTATATCGGCATAAAATAGCTCCAAATCTAAAACTATTTTATAGAAAGTATATGAACAAAAGTTTTAGTCTGTGAAGAGGTCTTTCCATTGGTGTTTAGTTTTTGAAGATCGGACTTCATTTGATCAAATGACCACAGTCCAAAGTTTGATCCTTTTATCAAACAATTTATATCCGTATGTTTCCTCTTTTTTGCGCTCCTGACTTTTTTTTGTTCAATCTTCATCATTATTTCACTGTTTATGCATTTTTATAAAACAAATAAAATCATAGAAAAAAAATCAAGCATTATATGCAAAGGTCAAGGTCATATACCAATAATTGTTATTTTAATCGGCATAAAATAGCTCCAAATCTAAAAATATTTTATAGAAAGTATATGAACAAAAGTTTTCGTTTGTGAAGAGATCTTTCCATTGGTGTTTAGTTTTTGAAGATCTGACTTCATTTGATCAATTTACAAAAATATTCGAATAAAGTTAATATCAATCAATTATGTCTGCAGTTGAAACCAGTACTCTTACTAGTCAAATTAAAAGCGAAAACCAAGATGCCGCTTTGCGGTTCTAGTTTTTATTATTTTTCCAATTCCACCCATTTTTGTGTCCAGCCTAGCGGCCAGATGAAAAAAGCTACAGCTATGAAATTTTGGGCATGGAGTCATCTTTATCTGAACATGTGCCTAAATGGTCAAACTTTTCACTTTTGTTTCTGATTTAGCCACTAGGGGGCGCAATGCATGTAATCACTGTTTTGCTAATAACTCAAAAATTTGAAACCTGATTTAGATGCAGTTTTTTACATAATGTTCCTTATTGACAGCCCAATCAAATATGATGGAAATCTCATCATCGAGTACGGGAAAAAAATTGTTCTAGGAGAGGTTGAATGTTCGAACCTTGGAAAAAAGAGAAATAATGAGGGTAGGTCTACGAAAAACCTTCCCACTTTTGATAGAGATCAGATAGAAGAATTCCGTTTGCTGCATACGATTTGCAAGACATATACGCACAAAATATATGGGGTGGCGAATTTAGGAAATGCGTGGTTTGTCCTCTAGAAAAGGTCAAACTTCACTAAATTTTATGAAAAATTAAAATTTCAAAAACATGTTTTTGTCGCTCCTGACTTTATTTTCTGTTCATTCTTCATGATATTTTCACACGATATGTATTGTTATGTTTGAAAGGGCCTCACAATAAAAAAAATTAAAAGAAATTTGAAAAGGTCAAGGTCATATTACGATTATTGTGTTTTTATTCGGCCACAAATAGCTCCAAAACTAAAAATATTTCATTGAGAGTATATGAACAAAAGTTTTAGTTCTTAAAGAGCTCTTTCCAGTGATGTTTAGTTTTTGAAGATCGGACTTGATTTGATCATTATACGGCAGTCCAAAGTTTGATCCTTTTTTGGAATAATTGTAAATCAGGTTTTATGCTTCAAATTCTGATACACAGAATAAAAAGTTTGACTTGTGCGACTAGTATACTTGATTGAACTATTTGCTGCTTTGCTAGGTACCAAACAGTAAAATTTTAATCAATTTTCTATCTCATTTTGCCGCTAGGGGGCGCTTTTCTTGAAATCATTCTTTTGCTTATAACTCAAAAAGTTGAAGCCTGATCCAAATGCGGTTAATTGAATTATGTTCCTTGTTGATAGCCTAATAAAATATGTTAGTTTCTAGGTATGAGTGGCTGAAACTTTTTGAGCTAGTAACGGAAGGTTGAAAGTTCGAATCTCGTAAAAAAACTGCAAATGAGGGTAGGTCTACGAAAAACCTATCCATTTTTGTTAGAAATCAGATAGAAGAATTCTGTTTGCTGCAAATGATTTGCAAGACATATACGCACAAAACATATGGGGTGGCGAATTTAAGAAATGCATGGTTTGTCATCAAGAAAAAGGTCAAACTTCACTAAATTTAGGAAAAATTAAAATTTCAAAAACATGTTTTTTTGTCGCTCCTGACTTTATTTTCTGTTCATTCTTCATGAAATTTTCACAAGTTATGTATTGTTATGTTTGAAAGGGCCTCACAATTAAAAAGTTAAAAAACATTGAAAAGGTCAAGGTCATATTACGATAATTGTGTTTTTATTCGGCCCCAAAGTGCTCCAAATCTAAAAATATTTCATTTTGAGTATATGAACAAAAGTTTTAGTTCTAAATAGTTATTTCGTATAATGTTTAGTTTTTGAAGATCGGACTTGATCTTTTCATTTTACGGCAATCCAAAGTTTGATCCTTTTTTGGAATAATTGTTATTCAGTTTTTATGCTTTAAATTGTGATATATAAGAGAAAGAATGTTCGATTAGTGCGACTTATATACTTGTTTGAACTATTTGCTGCATTTCTAGGTACCTAATTGTAAAATTTTTTTATCATTTTTTTTCTCATTTTGCCGCTAGAGGGCGCTTTGCTTAAAATCACTCTTTTGCCTATAACTCAAAACGTTAAAGTCTAATTGAAATGCGGTTTTCAGCATTTTGTTCCTTGTTGACAGCACCACAGAATGTGATGTGATGTGATGATAGGGAATGGGGAAATATTTGCGCTAGAGGAGTTTGAATGTTCTAACATTCCAAAAAAAAACAAAAAAAAAACTGTGCAAATGAGAGTAGGTCTTCAAAAAACCTTTGCGTTCTGTTTCATATTAAAAATTGTGGCTGAGTTGAAATAAAGTGTTCAAGTTGATTAGGTTAAAAGCGAAAACCAAGATACCGCTTGCGGTTCTAGTTCTTCTTCTTCTTCTGCTTCTTCTTATTATTCTTTTTTTCTTCCTAACTAAACGCTTATTTTTCTATGTTGCAATACTCCTAGGACGATGAAATTTTTATGACTATTTAGTCACGTGAGGAAATTTTGATTTCTATGATTTTCATATGCCTATGACGTCATATGTCGTCACATTTGAAATATGCTACAAAAGTTTGTACGCGGTCTACAGCCATTGTTTGTGAACCAATTTTCATCAAAATTTTCAGAATGTGTATGTTAGGCTCTAGTTGTGCATCCCGGTGTCCGTTTTTCCAAATTCGAAAAGGCAAAAGTTTCATGGCGAATCCAAGATTCGAACTAATGACGTCAAATTTCAAATGCGTATAAAATCGCTTCCAGAAGAGCAAGAAAGCTGATATTTGGACTGAATATTAATCTCTAGGTCTTCTTTATATTCTGAAAAGATGAACACCAAATGACGTCACATGACGTCATAATGCTATTAAAACTTTCGTATAAAAACTTAACGGTTTTTAAGCACTGTAGGCTTCATTTTTTGTATGATTTGCTTGAAATTTTGTCTGAAGATGCAGTATTAGATTCTATGGATCCATGTTACTTTCGTTTCCGGCAAATCCCAAAGGTCAAGGTCATATATCAATTATCGGGTTTTTCTTCGGCCTTAAATATCTCAAAAACGGTAAATATTTTATCGAGACACTATGCGTATAATTTGTAGTGCTTAGAAAGACCTTTCAGATGATATTTAGTTTTTGATGATCGGGGTTGAATTGGTTGAGTTATGGCGGAAAAATGAAAATTTGGTAACCCCCAGTGTGTTTAACAGTTTATACCTCGAAAACCTTTGATTTTTCAAAATATGATGATGAATATTATTTGTAGAGCAATGTTTGGCCGTTCTTTTGATGCCTAAACTTTAATGATTGGCCAAAGATTGATGGAGGAATGGGGAAAAAACGAAATTCGTGTATGTAGCTTTGGTGAATTTTTCATTTTTCAGGTGGTTTAAGAGCTTGTATCTCAAAAAGTATTAGTAATATTCCTAAACATAAAGCGTGTGAAATGTAGAGAATTTTCTGACGATTATTTTGGTACCTTACGTTTTGAAATTGAACAAAGTATAAGGAAGTTACATCAAAAATAAGAATTTAAACCCAAGTGTAAGAATTTTCGAGAAATATCCTACTTTCGCTTTCACGTTAATTGAAACATTTTCGGAAAATATGTAAGTTTACAGCAATGTATTAGTCATATAAATTGCAAAAAACTTTTTACTTATATCATATTGATATTACTAGCTAAACAAGCGTACCCTTTCCGGTGGCCGAGTGGTTAGAGCGTCCGCCTCGGGAGCGGAAGGTCGTGGTTTCGATCCCCGACCCGACATACCAAAGTCGTAAAAAATGGTACTGTTATAGCTCCCTTGCTTGGCGCTCAGCATATAAGGGTATTTGCAGGACTGGTTAGCGCGGTATCAGGATGATGTGACTGGGTGTGGTATCATGCCACATGTCTACGGCGTGATACTGCAGTGTGGTAGTCCTATACCCGCATGAAGTAGACATCGTGACTGGCTGAATTACTGTCGGTGGGACGTTAAACTCAACAAACATGCTAATATCATATATAGCAGTGTTTACTACACCGATCCCTACACACGAGGTGTGCACACAGGCGCATGTTGACGTCTTTTGTAAACATTTATTAAAGTTGCTTAAATTATCATGTTTATAGATAAGAATGAGGAGTTTCGGAAATATTTTTTGCAAAGGGACTCCTAACGAAAGAAAAAGATGCTAAATTAAATATTAAAATACAAGTATAGTTTATTAGGTTTAACGTCCCACCGACAGTATTTAAGTCTTTTGGAGACAATGTCTACTTGAGACAAATGTAGTGTTGTCACACTGCACAGTATCACGTCGTAGACAGTTGGCATGATATCATATATAGCAGTGTTTACTACACCGATCCCTACACACGAGGTGTGCACACAGGCGCATGTTGACGTCTTTTGTAAACATTTATTAAAGTTGCTTAAATTATCATGTTTATAGATAAGAATGAGGAGTTTCGGAAATATTTTTTGCAAAGGGACTCCTAACGAAAGAAAAAGATGCTAAATTAAATATTAAAATACAAGTATAGTTTATTAGGTTTAACGTCCCACCGACAGTATTTAAGTCTTTTGGAGACAATGTCTACTTGAGACAAATGTAGTGTTGTCACACTGCACAGTATCACGTCGTAGACAGTTGGCATGATACCACACCCAGTCACATTATCCGGACACCGGGCCATCAGTCCTAGAACTACCCTTATTAAGCTGAGCGCCAAACCAAGGGAGCTATACCAGTACCTATGTTTACGAATTTGGTAAATACAAGAATTGAATAACTGATATAACATTTTTAAACAACTTACAGATCATGTGTTATCTCGTTTGATTTGGTATTTCCGGGGTATTCCTAGCCTTGATATCTTCCGCTGACACCGACTTTTTTAAACGATTATTTTTTACATATTTCGTTCTTTCCTTAATGTCAATCAGTTGATATTTTCTGATTTCTCAACTAATTCAAACAAGATAAATAAATTAAAAAAACAGCCATCACATAAATTGATTGAAATCTGAAAAAGAAATGAACCGACGGTCAAAAAATGCGCGAAATTTATGTGTTACATCCATATTTGGAAAGCATGTGCACGTGTGTGAATACTTTAACAACACGCTGACGTAGCACTTATATGGTGCCATCTTCTAATATAGCAGCATAACGTAGTAATAGGGCGGGGCAAACTCTAAGTTAGTCAGTGTTAATTAAGAATAGGTTAGTGTTTTTTTAGTAAGAATTAAGTCCATTAAATCGGCGTGGCGCGGCAGCCATTATTTCTGGACCGATTTTCATCAAAATTTCACAGAATGTGTATGTTAGGCTCTAGTTGTGCATCCCTGTGTCCGTTTTTCAAAATTCGAAAAGTCCATGGTTCTATAGCGAATCCAAGATTCGAACCAAGGTCGTAAATTTTTAAATGCTTATAAAATCTGTCCTATTTAAGATAGAAAGTTGATATTTAGTCAGTATATAGGTCTCTAGAAGTTTTAAACATTTTGTGAAAATAAATGTCATATGACGTCACGTGACGTCATTATATGATAATGTATTTCTAATATTAACAAGAGTATTTCTATATGTTGAAATTGTCGAAGGGCAATGAAAATTTAATGACAAATGATTCAGATGCTGAAATTTAGATTTCAATGATTATTAGAAGCGTATGACGTCATATGACGTCACATTTGAAATTGACTACGAAAGTTTGTACACGGTCCAGAGCCATTATTAATGGGCCGATTTCAATCAAATTTTCACAGAATGTGTATATTACGTTCTTATTGTGTATACCGGTGTCCTTTTTTCAAAATTCGAAAAGTCCAAGCATCTATGGCGGATCCAAGATTCGAACCAATGACGTCAATTCTTAAATGCTTATAAAAACTGTCCTATTTGAGATAGAAAGTTGAAATTTTGTCAGTTAGTAGATCTCTGGGTGTCTTAACAATTATGTGAAAATAAACGTCATATGACGTCACGTGGCGTTATTTTTTTATTATTATTTTTCTTCTTAACTAAACGCTTATTTTAATATGTTGTAATAGTCCTAGGACGATGAAATTTTTATGGGTAATTAGTCACGTGAGGAAATTTTGATTTCAATGATTGTCAGCACCCTATGACGTGACAGTTAAAAATAGTGAAAAATGGTTTTCGCGCTCTACAGCCGCCATTAATGATCAGATTTTCTTCAAATGTTTACAGATGGTACATCTTGAAACTAATGCGTGAATATTTTGTCAGCTAACCTTAATTCTGCAAAACCGAATTATTGTGGCTGAAGTAAGATTCGAACATAGGACCAAAAATTTCATTTTAGGGTTAAAAAACTTAGGGATGAGATTGAAAGTTGAAACTTACACAGTTTGCAGTTCTGCATAATTTCTTAATATATTTTGAATCGTGACGTCATATGACGTCATAAGCATACTACTACTACTGCTACTTATTTTTTTTTCTTCGTAACTAAACACTTATTTTTCGCGGAATATAATGAACATGAAATACTACCAGAGGTGAGTCATTACATGAAACTTCTATCTCCTGCTTTTTGCATTAACACAGTTTGCAGAAAGTCCTATCATTCGTTTTCACGAATGACATCTAGTTATTATTATTATTATTATTAGGACTTTCTGCCTAAAGCAGAAAGTCCTATTGGGTTTGTTATTTTTATTATTATTATTATTATTATTCTTTTCTTCCTCACGGATTTTCATATGTTGCAATCGTCCTAGGAGAATGAAATTTCGATGGCATATTATTCATATGCATAATTAAAAAATTATATAATTTTCATATGCCTATGACGTCATATGACGTCACACTTGGCAATTTGCTACAAAAGTTTGTACGCGGTCCAGAGCGATAATTAATATACCGATTTTTATCAAATTTTCACAGAATGTGTATATTAAGTTCTAGTTGTGCATCTCGTTGTCCGTTTTTCAAAATTCGAAAAGCACACGGTTCTATGGCGAATGCAAGATTCAAAAAAAAAAAAAATTTTTTGTCAGTATATAGATCTCCGATAGATTTAAATATTTTGTGAAAATGGACGTCTTGTGACGTCATATGACGTCATCAAATTTCTCATTTTTAAACACATAATTATATATGTCAATATAGTCCAAAGACAATGAAATTTTGATGTCATATTCTCCAAGAAATGTTATTTTGATTTCTATGATTTTCATATCTCTATGACGTCATATGACGTCACAATTGAAATAAGCTACAAAAGTTTGTACGCGGTCCAGAGCCATTATTAATGAAGCGATTTTCATCAAATTTTCACAGAATGTGTAGATTAATTATCCCGGTGTCCGTTTTTCAAAATTCGAAAAGTCCAAGGTTCTATAGCGATTCCAAGATTCGAACCAAGGTCGTAAATTTTCAAATTCTTATAAAATCGGTCCTGTTTGAGATAGAAAGAAGATATTGGGTCAGTATATAGGTCTCTGGAAGTCTTAAACATTTTGTGAAAATAAATGTCATATGTCATTATAATAACGCATGCTTCAGATGCTGAAATTTCGATTTCAATGATTTTTTGAAGTCTATGACGTCATATGACGTCACATTTGAAATTGACTAAGAAAGTTTGTACACGGTCCAGAGCCATTATTAATGGGCCGATTTTTATCAAATTTTCACAGAATGTGTATATTAAGTTCTTATTGTGTATACCGGTGTCCGGTTTTCAAAATTCGAAAAGTCCAAGGTTCTATAGCGAATTCAAGATTCGAACCAAGGTCGTAAATTTTTAAATGCTTATAAAATCGGTTCTATTTGAGATAGAAAAGTGATATTTGGTCAGTATAGAGGTCTCTGGGAGTCTTAAACATTTTGTGAAAATAAATGCCATATGACGTCACGTGACGTCTATAAATGAAAATGTATTTCTAATATTATCAAGAGTATTTCTATATGTTGAAATTATCGAAGGACAATGAAAATTTAATGACAAATGAATAGAAAGTTTGATTTCAATGATTTTAACCTGAAATTGACTACAAAAGTTTGTACACGGTCCAGAGCCAATATTAATGGGCCAATTTTCATGAAATTTTCACAGAATGTGTATATTACGTTCTTAATGTGTATACCGGTGTCCGTTTTTCAAAATTCGAAAAGTCCAAGCATCTATGGCGGATCCGAGATTCGAACCGAGGACGTCAATTTTTAAATGCTTATAAAAACTGTCCTATTTGAGATAGAAAGATGAAATTTTGTCAGTTAGTAGGTCTCTGGGTGTCTTAACAATTATGTGAAAATAAACGTCATATGACGTCACATGACGTCATTTGTTTCTTATTATTATTCTTTTCTTCTTCCTAACTAAACGCTTATTTTAATATGTTGCAATAGTCCTAGGACGATGAAATTTATATGGGTTATTAGGCACGTGAGGAAATTTTGATTTCACCCCTACTGCATATATGTAGCCATATCTCAATAAATATCGATTTTTGTAAATATATGTATGAATAAGAATTATAGCTGAATAATTGACGTTTCCAAAGATATTTAGTTTATTAAAATTGGTTTACGCAATACAAAGTTATAAGCAAAAAAACTAAATGAAATTTAGCTAATTTTGCTGATAATATGCTGTTTTCTTGAGGTTTAACAGTCAATATCTCAGAAACGACTGAAGATAAGTTTATACATTATGCGTATAAAATGTAGCATGTTTTAAGAGCTTTTTAACGGTACCAAGTTTATTGAAATTGGACTTCATATAAGAAAGTTACATGGAAAATAAGATATTTCATAATCATGCATCATAAAAATATGGAAAAGGTCACGCGCAGGGGTCACCAAGCTTAAATACTTGCGCAACGACTTAAAAAAAAAAAATAAAAAAAATAAAAAAAATATCAAATTGCAATTGATGGGCTATATCTTGATTTTGTTGTTGTTTTTTTTTGTTGTTGTTTTTTGTCGAATGTTGACTGTTTCCAAAATAAGCATTGAAGTTAATACATGTACAACGGCACAAGACAAAAATCCGTATTTGCAACACTATGTAGCTAGCGAGCAGTTTGCAAGCCTTGAAAAATTCACACGCAGCCCCACATTTTAGACCATCTAAAAACTGCATTGTTATGCTAACGATATTCATATTGCATCAGTTTGTAGGCTGGGATGTTACCTTTCAAAATATCACCATAGTTCGAAATTCCAGGAATTTATGGCAAAACTACGGAAGCCCAAACACGCCAAAATCGCTAAATACGATTAACTACGTTACAGGTGTCGAAAGGATATAGCACTATACAAATATTCAATACTTCTTCCTACTGAGGCTAAAATTAAACAAGGTTACAACTGAGCTGGAGTGATGAAATTCTATGTGTGATGAAAGTTAGAAACTTACATTTGAACACTGTTTCATTTTTCTTTCATGTCATATGACATAGTATAAATGTTGTATGTAAACTACATGTGCAAGATATGGGCGGACTTTTATTAAAATTCACAGAATGTGTTCTATTTGTGCTATTTTATATAGAAATAGAGGAGATAGAAAGTTGCAATTTGGACAGATTATCTATTATGTCATCTTCTATATATACTATATAAAGCAGATGTTGCAGAAAGTCCTATCATTCGTTTAAACGAATGACATCTAGTTATTATTATTATTCTTTTCTTCCTCAAGGATTTTCATATGTTGCAATCGTCCTAGGAGAATGAAATTTCGATGGCATATTATTCATATGCGTAATTAAATAATTCTATAATTTTCATATGCCTATGACGTCATTATGACGTCACAATTGGCAAATTGCTACAAAAGTTTGTACGCGGTCCAGAGCGATAATTAATAAACCGATTTTTATCAAATTTTCACAGAATGTGTATATTACGTTCTAGTTGTGCATCTCGGTGTCCGTTTTTCAAAATTCGAAAAGCACAAGGTTCTATGGCGAATGCAAGATTCAAACCAAGGACGTCAAATTGATAAATGCTCATAAAATCGTCCCTAAATGAGACAGAAGTTTGATATTTTGTCAGTATATAAATCTCCGATAGATTTAAATATTTTGTGAAAATAGACGTCTTGTGACGTCATATGACGTCATCAAATTCCTAATTTTTAAACACATAATTATATATGTTAATATGGTCCAAGGACAATGAAATTTTGATGTCTTATTCTCCAAGAGATGTTATTTTGATTTCTATGATTTTCATATAGCTATGACGTCATATGACGTCACACGTGAAATAAGCTACAAAAGTTTGTACGCGGTCCAGAGCCATTATTAATGAACCGATTTTCATCAAATTTTCACAGAATGTGTATATTAAGTTTTAGTTGTGCATCCCGGTGTCCGTTTCTCAAAATTCGAAAAGTCCAAGGTTCTATAGCGATTCCAAGATTCGAACCAAGGTCGTAAATTTTCAAATTCTTATAAAATCGGTCCTATTTGAGATAGAAAGATGATATTGGGTCAGTATATAGGTCTCTGGGAGTCTTAAACATTTTGTGAAAATAAATGTCATATGACGTCACGTGACGTCATTATATGATAATGTATTTCTAATATTAACAAGAGTATTTCTATATGTTGAAATTGTCGAATTGCAATGAAAATTTAATGACAAATGATCCAGACGCTGAAATTTCGATTTCAATGATTTTCAGAAGCCTATGACGTCATATGACGTCACATTTGAAATTGACTACGAAAGTTTTAACACGGTCCAGAGCCATTATTAATGGGCCGATTTTCATCAAAATTTCACAGAATGTGTATATTACGTTCTTATTGTGTATACCGGTGTCCTTTTTTTCAAAATTCGAAAAGTCCAACGTCAATTCTTAAATGCTTATAAAAACTGTCCTATTTGAGATAGAAAGTTGAAATTTTGTCAGTTAGTAGGCCTCTGAGAGTCTTAACAATTATGTAAAAATAAACGTCATATGACGTCACGTGACGTCATTTTTTTATTATTATTATTCTTTTCTTCTTCCTAACTAAACGCTTATTTTAATATGTTGCAATAGTCCTAGGACGATGAAATTTTTATGGGTTATTAGGCACGTGAGGAAATTTTGATTTCACCCCTACTGCATATATGTAGCCATATCTCAATAAATATCGATTTTTGTAAATATATGTATGAATAAGAATTATAGCTGAATAATTGACGTTTCCAAAGATATTTAGTTTATTAAAATTGGTTTACGCAATACAAAGTTATAAGCAAAAAAACTAAATGAAATGAAGCTAATTTTGCTGATAATATGCTGTTTTCTTGAGGTTTAACAGTCAGTATCTCAGAAACGACTGAAGATAAGTTTATACATTATGCGTATAAAATGTAGCATGTTTTAAGAGCTTTCTAACGGTACCAAGTTTATTGAAATTGGACTTCATATAAGAAAGTTACATGGAAAATAAGATATTTCATAATCATGCATCATAAAAATATGGAAAAGGTCACGCGCAGGGGTCACCAAGCTTAAATACTTGCGCAACGACTTAAAAAACAAAAAAAAACAAAAAACAAAAAAAAATTGCAATTGATGGGCTATATCTAGATTTTGTTGGGTTTTTTTTTTTGTCGAATGTTGACTGTTTCCAAAATAAGCATTGAAGTTAATACATGTACAACGGCACAAGACAAAAATCCGTATTTGCAACACTATGTAGCTAGCGAGCAGTTTGCAAGCCTTGAAAAATTCACACGCAGCCCCACATTTTAGACCATCTAAAAACTGCATTGTTATGCTAATGATATTCATATTGCATCAGTTTGTAGGCTGGGATGTTACCTTTCAAAATATCACCATAGTTCGAAATTCCAGGAATTTATGGCAAAACTACGGAAGCCCAAACACGCCAAAATCGCTAAATACGATTAACTATGTTACAGGTGTCGAAAGGATATAGCACTATACAAATATTCAATACTTCTTCCTAATGAGGCTAAAATTAAACAAGGTTACAACTGAGCTGGAGTGATGAAATTCTATGTGTGATGAAAGTTAGAAACTTACATTTGAACACTGTTTCATTTTTCTTTCATGTCATATGACATAGTATAAATGTTGTATGTAAACTACATGTGCAAGATATGGGCGGACTTTTATTAAAATTCACAGAATGTGTTCTATTTGTGCTATTTTATATAGAAATAGAGGAGATAGAAAGTTGCAATTTGGACAGATTATCTATTATGTCATCTTCTATATATACTATATAAAGCAGATGCAGATGTTGCAGAAAGTCCTATCATTCGTTTAAACGAATGACATCTAGTTTTGTTTGTTTTTCTGGCATAACTTCTTATGCTGGAGAGAACTTAGTAAAAGTACTCCAGGATAATGAATGTATTGATGCTTATTGTTCTCATTTTGGATCATCTTAAAATTTACACTCCAATCTGTGATGTTAGGCAAATTCATTTTTGTAGTTTGCAACCAAGAGAGCATAGTGCCATTCCATGAAGCTATATTAAACGGAGTGACAACTGTGATGTCACACTGTTAAACTCTATGTCCGCGGGTTACTTGGTGTATCGTATGCTTGATTTGATGCATCCTGTGAAAAAAATGCAGAATGACCGCCATCTTGAATTTGTGATGATAATTTTACAAAATAACAAAAAGTATTTGCAAATACATGTACGTGAAATATCAGCTGACAAATAGATGAAAAGGGAGGTTGAGATAGATGAACAAGACATATGTGTGTCAGTATTTAACTTTGATGTGATAATCCAGCGCATTGTTTTAGAGAAAATCTTGTTCTTATCGGCTTATGTCGAAACTGTTTAGCGAAGCAGTAAAAATCACTCACGTTATTTAGCCCCTATTCAAATAGCTAAGGATCTTAATTTATTTGATTGATAGACTAAAACCTTGCATTTTTCAAAACCTTATGAAGTTCTAAAGCTAATTTCAGTATTCAATACACTTCAATTTTTTTATTTCATTTTCTTTAATTTTCTAATGCATGTTTATTTCTTATGTTTTCTTACGAATCCAATGAAATGTCATCATATTGTCTCCAAACAGACGTTAAAAAACAAGATTTCCTCTAAAACGACGTTGAAATCGATGAAGTAGATACATTTGTGTTAGTATTTAACTTCATTTGATAATCGTGCTGCTTGTTTTCGAGGAAATCTATTCTTTTATCAGTCTGTGTTGAGACATTTAAATGAATCAATTTAAATCCATTAACCCTTTCCCTCATAGAGGAAACCATGAAAAGACCTATGCGAACAACATAAAACGAGTAACACAGGTTTTATGCTGTTCGCTGCTCCTCAGTGGTCTGGAAATGAGGATTTTGTAATTAAATTTGGTAAGGTTTAACTGTGGTTTTCTGCAGATCAGGCTTTATGTAGTACCTATTGAGTGTGTCAAAAGAGTCTATATGAGGGAAAGGGTTAAGAAATTTATCCCTCTCTTCAAACAGCTAAGGAGCTGTATTTATTTGATTTAGATGCCAAAACATTGCATTTTTTGATACATTATAGACTTCTTAAGCTAATTTCAGTATCAAATACACTTTGTTTTCTGGTTTCATTTGATTTTCTTAAATTTTTCTGACGCATGTGTTCCTCTTATATAGTCTTAATGAATTGAATGAAATGTCACAACACAGTCTTGACACAGGACGTTAAAAATTAGATTCTATCTTAAACACGGTACGGGAATTTCTTAACAAAACAAAATACTAAAACACACATATATAGTTAATCGATCAAAACCCACCTTTTACATTTTTGTCTTCTTATGCTTCACATATTTGCAGATACTTTTTGTCATTTTTTTCCATTCTCATAGAAATTTTGGCACATTCATAAACACAAAATTACTTCAGAACATTTATAAATGAGAGAAAAAAAAAAAAAAGCATATGTGGCTATTTCCCCCTTTCTGGAATTTCCAACACATTTATTATGCCCCATGTAACTCCGATCAAATTAAAAAGTCATACGACAGAAAATCTGAATTCTTAATTAATAAAACCCGACCATCTGTAAGCATCACTTCTTTATGTGATTGGCTATTGTTTTGAGATTTGACAATATGTCACACCCAGGGCCATAAATCATGCCCATCAAATCAGCACCTCCAATTAGGCCGGATCAATTAACCTGATCAAAAATCCCATGATTTTCTGGTATCGCGGTATTTCTTGAAAAAAGACCACTGGCTCCACCTACAGATGTCGCTACATGATCAAAACAATCATCATTCATAAAACAATGCAGCAGACGAAGATCTAGCATTTGTCAATTCTTTCAATTCATTATTAATGCTATAAAACGTTTTTTAGCAGACATGGGGTGATAAGCATAAGCGTAATGGTTGAAAGTCGGAAAACTGCAAGAAATTTACATTTTTTCTTACCATTTACGGAGACATATAATGATATTACTTTTTGTTTATTTCAATTAAAATCATAGCTACCTGTTTACAAAATGGTGTCACTAGGTCTTTCCTTATAAAATGACAATACCGCGATACCAGAGAACCCGCGATACCGTCGGAAACCACCCTAATAATTTTACTCATACTTTTTATATAACCTGGAACTTTATGTCAATATCATCAAATATTATTTTAAGAAAACATCCTGTCAGATACGACTTTTTTCATTATGATCCCCTCCCTTAAAATTGCTGCATTTATGCCTAAAGAATTAGTTATGATGCGTTGCCCAAAAACTATATCAATGGATATTGCCAAATTTATCCAGAGAGCAAAAATAGATGATTATGAAAACAACTGATAATAGCCAAGCGCGCGCAAGGACGTCTGGCTATACATATAATTTTTCTATTTTTTGAGCTGCTTATCCCTCTAGGTATTTACACCTCTGGCCATTCTAAAATAAAATGTTTGACTGGTACTGTACAGTAATGGTTTTGGACCGATATTTTTTCTATTTGTTATCAATTAAAAATGACAATTCATGATATTTTTAGGATATACATTGATGCATTCAGGGATACAATGAAACAAAGGTGAGTGGTTTTTTTTATCGTTTTTCTGACAATAAATTGGCGAGAACTGGGTACTCCAGGACACTGACAATCCTTGTTTCAACATGCAAAAGCACGCAAATTCGATACGTACCTTGGTCTTTCAAAAACGTTGTTTCTTCTGTAGCCATGTCTGAATATCAATTCCTTGGCAATGAATAAGATAATGTGTGACTTTCACTTTTCTAAACAGGATATTACAAAGTATAGCCAAAAAAACAACAAAAAAACGGATGTTGGATCTTTCGCGGCCATTTGTTTACAGGCGACGCGGGGACATGTTTAGTCTGCGGGTCTTTAATTTGCGATCCTTTAGCGGACCTATTGCGGTCTATTAGTAAAACAGTTCTTCTTCCATTTACTGCCCACATTCAACATATTGAATATACTGGCAAGAAAATGTGGTGTCTGTATTTTATATAGAATATGACGATTTGAAACATTAGTTTCATTATATTATTGCTTTCATATGATTTTTTGCCTTGCTATATTGGTTTAAATTTACTACCTGCATCGGACGTATTTTGATTAAAACATGTGTTTTGTTTTGTTTTGTGTCTGTTCTCTCTTTCTCTCTCTCTCTCGCTACCTGTAGGCTATAAAGAAAACAAGTTCATATATATAAATGTAGGCCTGTGTCATTTGTATATTTAAATCATTACATGTTTCCATGATTAATATTATTTTGTTCAAACAAACAGGAGATATTCTATAAATATTCTAAATTCTATCTAATATAAAGGTCCTGATACAATTTATGTTTATTAAGTTTCATTTATATTTCACTAATTTTGTGTTTCTTTAATATGTATAGTATTTTGATGTAAATTCTTTTCATAACTTTGATATCTGGCACGTGTCATGACTGATTAGCTTATTGAAAATTCAATGTCTGACATCACGGAGCTACATTATTTCACATCTCTACTGATAATGGCTTCATCTATTTGCCTTTGTTCATCGGGCGGCATGATAATCCTCTTTGTCAGTTTGGCGTAATTCAATATTCAAGGTAGCTCGGCATTTTCCTCACAAAATTTGCGACCTTATCGGATTTTTCGTACACGTGACCAATGGTGCACCTGCTTTCGAGCTGTGTCGTTTTTATGTAAGTTAGTTACTTGACGTTACCGTCGCAACGTCATCAAGTGACGAACCCATTTTAGTGGGTGCCGCTACATAAATAAAATTATATGTAACTCCTTTATCCATCGGTCGATTTTGTTAATTAAATTAAAATATAATCACTACCTTCATGTTGTAGAACGTACACTGTCAGTCTGCTTCGTTGTTGATTATCAAGTTGGGAAAACTATTATACGCTCGAAAGACAGTCATATTTGGTGTTAATGACGTTATATTTCTTCCATTCCCTGACAGCGATTTTTGCATTGTTGTGCAACATTTAACTCTGTGACACTATCTGAAATTTTGATATGTTGTTGTTTAATCAATTTAGAAACAAATTATGAAATAAAAATCGACATGTATTCGGGCTAAATATATTGCCATTTTACGTTAAATTTACCTTTTTTTCTATCAAGTCCGTATTAAACTAGATGTGGGTGTTCCTCGGAACACTTGTGTCGCCTGCATTTAAGCATGTTTGATGAAAGAATTGACTAGAAAATCGATCTTTTGACAAATTATTGATAAAGCATAATCTATTTTGTGAGGTACAAAATAACACCAAATCACACACACACACACACACACACACATATATATATATATTTTTATTTTTTTTTTTGGGGGGGGGGGAATAAAATATTCGAACAGTGCAATATGTAATAATTTTCCCGAGCACTTTCGACTATACAGTCTTCATCAGAGGAGTGTCAGAATGACTATGAATTCAAAACATTAACTGTAAGAAAAATTATGACGTCATTAAGCACTTATGACGTTAATTATATATATGTTGCAAGTTTGTAGTCATCATTATCATTATTGAGTTATCATTCTTGTGTACTGCACTCAGACCAATGAGATCTATCTACTATAAATGTTTAAGGCAACACTTCAAATTCTTTACAAGTTATGCACCACACAAGAATTAAATCCAAAAAAATAAACAAAGGGAAATAACTCCAAAAATACAACAGTTATCATTCTTGCACAATGCACTCCATGAGATCTTTCCACCTGTGAGGTTTCAAAGTAATACCTCAAATACTTTTTGAGTTATGGTCCGGACAAAAATAAAATCTCAGAATCAACAAAGGGTAATAACTCAGAAAATACGAAAGTCAGAGTTATCATTCTTGTGCACTGCACTCCACCTCAATGTGATCTATCCATGTTTTAAGTTTCAAGGTGATACCTCAAATACTTTTTGAGTTATGGTCCGGACAAAAATAAAATCTCAGAATCAACAAAGGGTAATAACTCAGAAAATACGAAAGTCAGAGTTATCATTCTTGTGCACTGCACTCCACCTCAATGTGATCTATCCATGTTTTAAGTTTCAAGGTGATACCTCAAATACTTTTCGAGTTATGCTCCGGACAAGAAAGTGTGACGCCGACGACGCCGACGACGACGACGGACAAAGTGATCCCTATGTGTCTGCCATGCTATGCAGGCGACACAAAAATCGTGACGTCGACGTCATTTCGGGAGATTTTGCTTATGACTCGAGGGGTGAATGCGAAACTAGGCTAAGTGCTTATATATCGGACCCAGATTCCCTGTAAATAGGTCAATGCACGTTTTATTTTCGTTTGACGGATAATGTGTGTATATATGCGTTTGGTAAATGAAAGATAAATAAACGTATGAACATATTAGGGAATTTGACCAGTTATTTAGAGCAACGAATGACCGCAGTGATCATAACAGATACATTAACTTTCGTCACATTTTGTCTGTTTACGTATAATTAAAGTTTTTCTCTTCTTTCTTTCATATTTATGTTGTTAGTTTTTTATCAAATGACATTTTTTATGCCAATCATATATTGGGACTGATGGTTGCTTTGAATAATTTCCCAGACATGAAGACTGCTTTTCATGGTGCAGTTACCCCAATACAGTTTTGCGGTGTGGGTATCCCCGCATGCAGTGGTATCATAACGCTTTTCATACATATAACACTTTCCGACAGTTCCAACAATGTTTCCACCAAATAACACCAAAAATACGCTATGCCTCCACGTGTGAGGAACCATACAATATATTGTGATCAGGTGTAATATATATTGCATGGCTTTCACGATTTTTTTTTTTTTTTTTTTTTTTAATTAACTATTTAAAGACCCACAGCCATATAGCCAAAGGCGGCTAGGCATTATGCGAGGTCTTTTAATTTTGAGTGAAGCCAGTGCAAGTAATGTAGAAAGTGGGTGGTCTTACAGTTTCGTGACTTTTTTATGCAGCTAGTATTGTGCTTTGGGTGTCAAAGAAAAACCCCAAGAAAATGACCAATCAGTGAAAGGAACATTTCCTTTTAACCAATCAAATAACTCTTTCCAAACAAGCCATTACTATGCCATTGAATAGAGAAGGACGTACGTACTGAATTAATATACTTGGATTTAGAAGTGGCCAATCAGAAGCTCTGAAATTTCAAATTTAGCCACGATTTATTTCCACAGAACACATTTCTATTTTCTATCTTAAATGTACAAAATAGAACGATGTTTCAAGTGCGCAAGTGCAACAAGCCCCGCCTTTAGGGCGTTGCTTTTTGATGACGTAAAAACTAACTCGGTTCTATTCAACCAGGGGTTCTATATACACGTGTGTACATGTATTATAGAATTCTTGTTTCAACCGTTCGTCTGAACTGCATTTTTCTTTTTCGGTCATTACAATTGTGAGCATACATAGACAGTAAATTCCAGGTTTTCTTTCCCTTGTCTTTCACTCCTCTCTCTCTCTCTCTCTCTCTTTCAAGTAGATTAACTCTTATCTTTTCTACCATGCTTTTGCACAAATATGCATCCTTTTAATATATTTCGTTTTTTGCTCCCATCATTATTTTAGCTGTCAAACGCTGTGAAAGATGCGGACAAGAATCTCGACTCCAACGGGATTCGAACCAATAACCTCTGGTTCAGTGACCAGGTGTTTTACCGCTGCACGGCGCTTCTTTTATGTTAGATAAAGCCTACGCTCGCTTCGGTCTTCTATGCATAGTTCCATGACCCACCTATTAGCATATCTTAACAATAGATTACAGTTAGATTTTGTCCCACAAACACGATGTTAACAAAGGAGCACATGTCATTGTTTGTGGCCAAACCTATTTTTATTCAAATAAAAGTTAGGGTCAGGGAACTATCCATTGCCTATAGAAATGCCTTAACATACTCTATCCTATACGTAGTTGTTTTCGCGTCTGACCGTAGATCTGAACGACAGTGCGGCAAATCTTTTCATATCACAAGTTGACTTGTCATCAATAGACTCTTTTCATGTTGTTTTCAAAAGGTCTAACATTTGGGAAAAACATTACATAATTTATTAGTGATATGCTTTTCGTGACAACAAATACCCACGAGCTCTGAAGAGTCTCCTGAATGTGTAGAGAGCAATTTTCCGCTTCGCATGCGCTATTTCCCGTTAAAATTGATGTAGAAAAATACTTAAAACAGTTTTCTTCTCCGAATCGAGGCAAAATATGCTACTTGTGAGTCATGACTGCTTAAAATGACATTGTTTGGCCACGCATCACTTTTTATTTGTCTAAATATAGATAATAATGTAATGATTTGAAAAAAGAAACAATAAGTGTGACCTAAAGGAATTGTATCGGGAAAACAATTGGTCACAAGATAAGTCGTGCCGCCTTTACTGTGCGATATTTGATAAATCGAGTGTCCGCCATTACTGTGCGGTTATCTGGATAACTGCTTGATCCGCCAAAACTGTGAGGTTATCTGGATTATTTGTATCAATTATCCGCAACCCCCATAAAGTGTGCGGTATCCAATTTTAACATGGGTACTTTTCTACAAAAACTACCCAGGCCGTGTTACACATTAATCATAGAGTATTACTTCTGCATTCTGTTTTTTAAAGGTTATTTAGACATCAAAAATAATATTTTACTGTCGGAATGTACGCAAATTCCTCGCCATTAGGTTTTTGGTTGGTTACAATTTAAAATGTCGGGATGCATAGAAATACAGAATCATAATCTGTCATTACTAAACGCACTTTTAATAATTATATCAGTATTTACCGAAACGAATATTTTATATGCACTTATGTCGAACCTATTCATATTAACCACTAAACAACTATGTGTATACTTGATATTAGGTATTTAATGACATTTATGTAAACACGTATTTGATATTATACCAGTGGGTATAAATGCAATGGATTAGTCAATATGATTGTTTAAAATTATAATTATACTATGATTATTTTAGACTATACAGCTTATATGGAACATGATTTCAGTCTACATTGTTTTCTTTACTCGAAAGAAAAAAATGTAAGATTAAGCAAAGTACTTTCAACAATAAATGGTAAAATATTGCTTGCATTGAATTGAAAAACATAAAAAATATAGATAATAAAACTGATGATGAATTGATATACATGAATCATTTAACAATTATACATGATGTATTTGAGTATTTTGAGACCCAATGTATCCGCTCTATAGTTTCATCTTCCGCAAAAGCGAAAATGAGATGAGAAAGGACTGCTGGTCAGACAGATGTCGTCGTTGTATTGGAACTAACTGTTGCTGCGACAGTGGATCAGACGGGGGAAGACCTCGAGACAGAGGCACCCTGAGAGAACTAACGACTGACCAAGGATTTGAACCCGCAGCGTTGAGGGTTGAGCAACTTTACTCCACTAAGAAGACCCCCATTCTCCACCTCCCAAATGATTTAGATTAGAGTATAATAACCTGAGACATAAAGCAAATTTTACTTAGAAGCACATGTGTATCCCACGCCCTGCTTGCCTCTACTTAAATGTGCTAAAGTTCGAAGCTGAAGGTTATGGGTTCGAATCTAGCTCAGACAATATATTTTTCTTTCTTTCTTTTCTTTCAACCACAGGATAAGGTCCATGGGTTTCACATAAATAAACCAACTTTGGTGGCGCTTAGCTGTGAAGCCGAGGGTTGTGTGTTCGACCCCCAAGCGCTGGGGTCGGGCACAGTCTCCGTGATGATTGACTTACAATTTCTTTATGGTGTTAATTCGTATTACACCGCTGTACTTAGTAAATTACAGAGATGCGTGCTAAAGTTTCAGTAGTCAGAATCCCGGGAAAGAGTTAGGTGAGCTGGCCATCTGTTAGTCGTTGATGACATGGCAAATGCAATCAAATAAACTAAGTTTAACACACAAAATGAAGAACATAAAATTAAAAAAGACTCATTTCTGTCACATGATTAAATGTTAGTTTTTAATTTCACATAGGAGGATAATAGTTGCAGCATTGGAATATAGTGCAGAACGGACTAAATAATGATTTTTTATTTTTATTTTTTTTGCAGCCTGCATAACACAAATCTAAGACATACGATATGGTGCTAGAAAAATGCACAGGTTAAACTTGGGCTGTATAATCCATATACAGCTGATAGTATTAGAAGAGCCATGCAAAAAAAGAAACGTAGATTATACGAAAAGAAAAAAAATAGTGAAATTGAACGTTTAAGACATAGAAAGTCGAGAGATTTTTGGAGGCTGTTTTGTAAACGTAAAACGACGTGTTCTGGTGATATTCTTTTAGGTGACTTTTATAATCATTTTTCAAGTTTACAAAATGACATTACCTCAGTCCTAAATGAAGAATGCGAGGAATTTGTTCAGTCGCATGATTTTAATGAAAATGATTATAAATTTGAGGAACTAGAACTTCCTATATCTGTATCAGAAATAGAAAAAGTTGTTAAAAATTTAAAAAGGAATAAGTCTTTTGGTAATGATGAATTATTAAATGAATACTTTATTGAGTCATTTGACATTTTATCATCACACCTTGTGGAATTGTTCAATGCCATTTTTAATTAAGGTCATTTTCCAGAACAGTGGTCTAGAGGTATTATTGTTCCTGTGTTTAAAAAGAATGACCCTTGTGATGTAAATAATTATCGAGGTAAAACGCTTGTTAGCTGTCTTTCGAAAATCTTTACCGGGGTTTTGAATAATAGGCTAAATAAATGGGTTGAAAATAATAATAATATATTCAGCGATGCGCCGTTTTGATTTCGCAAGGGTCGTTCAACTGTCGATGCTTTGTTTGTATTAAATGCATTAATTGAGAGATTTTTGAATGATAAGAAAAAATTGTATTGTACATTTGTAGACCTAAAACGTGCTTTTGATAGTGTGTATTTAAATGCGGTTGTGGTTTAAATTGTACAATTTAGGTATTGATGGTAAAATGCTTAGAATATTCAAAGATATGTATGCTCAGATTAACTTTTGTGTAAAAGGATGTAACTCATTTTCTGATTATTTTAATTGCGCTATCGGATTAAAACAATGCGAGGTTATTTCCCGGTATTATTTGCTCTACAGAATGAATCCACCAGCTCTCTATCAATTGATGATGTTTCTTTTATTTTGCTACTATTTGCGGATGATATGGTAGTGTTAGGAAAAAGCCCCGAGGTAATGTTATGTAGATTAGATATTTTAAAAGACTATTGTGATTAGTGGGGATTAAAAGTTAATATTAATAAAACTAAAGGTATGGTGTTTAGAAATCGTAGTCCTTTATTGCGTAATGAGAAATGGTTTTATGATGGGAGTGAGTTAGAAGTAGTAGATAATTTTAATTATTTGGCGACTTTTCAATTATAATGGGACATTTGTTTTAAATCAGGAAACGTTTGCGGGTAAAGTTCTAAAAGCATTAAATGGTCTTCTCAATAATTTAAAAAGGTATCAGTTAAAAACAATTGTGAAATGCTAACTTTTCGATGCTTTTGTTGGTGCTGTTCTTAACTTCAGCTGCGAAATATGGGGATTTGGTAAATCTAAATTAATTGAACGTGTACATTTAAAATTTTGTAAATCAATTTTAAATGTGAAGATGTCAACAAGTAACATGGGAGTTAATGGGAAACTAGGCAGATATCCTTTATTCATAAATAGATATACTCGTATAATAAAATTTTGGTGTAAAATTTTGTCTTCAAATAATATACTCATTACTACTTTGTATAGGAGTCTTACTGAAACAGTAAAAAGAATTGGGCACTAAGAGTGAAATCATTGCTAGACAGTTATGGATTTTCTCATGTTTGGAGAGATCCTTATTGTATTGATCTTAAAAATTTCCATATCTTATTTAAATCCAGGGTGACAGATGCATTTAAGCAAAATTGGTTCAACGGTATGAGTAATTGTAATACTTTATGTACATATAAAGGTTTTTAATTAGACTTTGGTGCAGAACAATACTTAGATATTTTGTCAAGTAAATTTAGATCAGCTTTAGCTAGATTACGATTGTCTTTACTTAAATTAAGAATCAAAATAGAATAGAAAGAGCTTATAGATACTGTACAATTTGTAATGCTAGGGATATTGAGAACGAATATCATTTTGCTTTAGTTTGTCCTGCATATGAACATATCAGGAAAACGTATATTAATAACTATTAAATGAAACATTCTAGTATGTTTAAATTCGATTTCATTCAGTTAATATCTTCTACCAATAGAAATGTTATATCTAAATTTAGTAAATATACCTACGAGGCTATGCAACATCGGAATTCAATCATGTAATGTTCTTATTTCCATTATTATGTGCATTTTTATAGTATATATATTTACTTTCAGATATTCATTTCATATTTATGGGGGGAGGGGGAGGAGGCTCCGTGGCCGAAAGGGTAAACGAAGTCACTGACTTTCACACTCACTCAGCCTCGGTAAAGAAAATGTTCATACAAACTCGCCTGATTCCTCATATTACCTACGGATTATCTACAATCCGTACGATGAAAAACAAAAATGTTATGCAACTAGAGAATTCATGCATGGGACAGTTTGGTTACAAACGCTTATGATTATGCATGTCCTACGAGCGTGAAAGAGCTCGATCGATTCCGGAAATCTTCGTGTGAATATTCGGGAAATCTTCGTGAAGGGGCAGGAAAATTAATTTCCTACAGTCATTTAATATATTGGTGTTTCTATCAGAATCAGTCGGGCTAATCGTTTGACCTACATAGGCAATATTTTGCATATCGTCAAAAGAAAGATTGAATTTTCATATTTTCACATTATTTTCTGCATTTATTGCATTGATATTGGGTAGCATTGCAACTTTCAGAGATATGAATCAATGCATAATTTATTTTGTTTTACTTACACTTGATCATGTGATAATTATTGAAATGTTTATATTTGATATGACAAGAAACTGTAAAGTTTACGTCAATAAAATATACTGTCCAGGCCCGGAACCAGCGGGGGGCCGAAGGGGCCTTGGCCCCCACCCCCAAGCTGCCCTGGTCATACATTTTTCTAGGCTATAAAATCTCTTGATTACATCATAGTAGTGTTGTCTCGAGGAAATCCCCATCGTGGGCCCCTATACTGAACCACCCGCATAACCACCTGACCAGCCAGACTCCTATTGTCTTATGCCCCCCCCCCCCCCCCTGCTGTTAATGTGTAGGTAATCCGAATCGGCAGCCATCCTCGACAATACAAGGTCATTGTACCATAGCCGAAACATCAGTGAACATTTCAACGGACCAATCCCGAAGCTTCTCGTGGGATTGCTCCGTCTTTTTGGCTCAAACATCTGATGCCATCGGGAGAAAATTTGTGTATTTCCACATTGCCGATGATTTTTCTCCAATGGGACCAACAATAACAACAACATAAAAAACCTTCACTTTTATTCCTCAGAATGCATCTCCGTCACACTAAAAACATTTTTTTCCCGAGGGGAGCATGTCCCCGGACCCCCGAGCACTCACATCACATTCAGACTTTGCCCCCCCCCAGCGGAAAAATTCTGGATCCGGGCTGCTGTCTGTCATATTCCTTTGGTTTAAACATATTTATTTCCCAAACATAGTTACAAAGAAAAAACATCAGTGAAGCATATACATATATGAAATGTAAATACGTTACAGGATGTCATAAAGATATTGATATTAATACATGGGGATTTAAACGAAAGCTACCTAAAGCTTATAAAGCTTATTTCCCCTTTCGAAGTTGTCGTAACCATGGCATGCTCTATATATCAAGTGGGAAAAAATACTTATTAGTAGACAAATGTACTAGAAGACAAATGTACAGACCTGCTGTCTGTCATATTCCTTTGCCCATTATTGGTGTGGCAATGTTAACATTGATGAATTACGCCAAAAGCCCAGGGCCCCGTTTTATTAAACATCGTACGCTAAATTTTATCTTAATTTTTCACGTACGACATTCGTAAGATTTTAAAGGTGTTTTAATAAAACGGGGCCCAGCTTATTATACTGCTATGAAGTTGTCTTAGCCTAGGGCCATACACCATGCTTTTCACGTGTACCGTAATATGTTGTACGAGTACGTGAACATCGTGGTTTATACGCACACCAGACACTAATCACATGCAAGCATAGCCGTTGTCTAGATCGTATAGACAACGGGTAAACGTTGTCTATTTAAGTCACGTTTCCCTCGTACAAATCGTTTCTTCAGTGGGAGGGAGTGGGGATTTGAACTAAAACCCAGACAAAATAACTGAATCCATTCACAGATGCAATTACCCCCCCCCCCCCCCCAAAAAAAAAACCCCATTTAATATCTGAATATTACAAGAAAAAAAAAACAAAAAAAAACCCCAAAACATAGATATAAAATTTTCATTTAGGAAAAAAGTGAAAAAAAAATAATATGAAATTGTGCAAATTTACTGAATTAGCCTTTAACCGTAGAAATAATTTAATCAAGATATGATTTTATATAAAGTATATAATCAGCTGTGTATATGATTAATAGTGTAATACAGATTAATCAAGATGTTATTATGTTGTTCTATATAAATATTACATAGCGCTGAGTATGCTTGGTGGACTTTTGGTCTGTTTAACTTTTCGGTGCGTTGTGTACTTAGTTGATTTCAGGAAAAATCTTTGACAATAAACCAATTATTTATTATCCGAGGTCTAAGTCAGATAGACCATACGTATATAACCGTTGTCTATGAAATATGTCTGCTCGCTACGCTCGCCTCCAAATTCCATAGACGACGGTTAATTACTCGTGATCTATCCTACACACAACATAAATTAAATTGAATAACTCTTAAATATAAATAAAGGGCCCGTACGTGTAGTTAAAATATACAAAATTCGCCGTCAGGGAGTGGAAGAAATATATAACATCATTAACACAAAATATGACTGTCTTTCGAGCGTAATAGTTTTCTCAAATTGATAATCAACAACAAAGCAGACTTGCGGTGTTCTACAACATGTTAAGTAAAAACTACATTTTAAATTAACAAAATCGGCCGGCGGATAGAGGAATTACATATATTAATCGAGGGGTGAGTGCGAAACTATGCTAAGTGCTTATATAGACCTATTTATATGCACTTAGCATAGTTTCGCTTTCACCCCTCGATTTATATAGCGGCAGCCACTAAAATGGGTGTGTCACTTGATGACGTTGCGATGGCAACGTCATATAGAAACTTCCATAAAAACGATACGGCTCGAAAGCTCGTGCGCCATTGGTCACGTGTACGAAATATTACAAAAATCCGAGGAGGTCGCAAATTTCGCGAGGAAAGTACAGAGCTACCTTAAGCGCCCCGGTACGTCGGTACTAATTGTTGCAACGTCGTTTATCTTTATTTAAACAATATCAACCTGAAAGATTTAGCAGATAATCCATGCTTTTAACCACAGACATGCACATGCGCACTAATTTTCATAAATCAAAACAGAAACTACAACTAAAACATTTAATTTATATTTCCATACTTAACGAGCAATTAAGTAATATCCATTCCATAACCTTGTCGGCCATATTTTTGTTTACCATGTTCCTTGATGAGTACCTTCCTCTGTCTCGAAACTTATTTTTGCAAAATCCGTTCCGTGCACCATGTGTTCCAACTGGTAAGTTAAATTGGAAGGTTCTAAAAGTTTCCCTTACACTCTTAAGGACGACCGGGAACCAGACTACAAAATACATTGAAACTATCTGTGCAAGCAACTCACCTCCAGTTGCATACGGTTTGTGTGAGCAAATTATGTTATTATATTAGTGTTTGAAATTATATTTTGTCCAATGAGATCATTCCATTTTTCAAATTTTTGTCTCCATTTAATTCATTTAATCGGCATAAACTTGTCACTAAACACTATTCCGTTAAATCAGCTGATCAGTTTAAACCAGCTTCAAGCACCTTCAGTGCGCATGTGCGGCAAGGTGTGTTGAGAGGCGGAGCTTCATGTGTTGAACAATATCACGCATGTGTAACGTGTTACAGGGATTTTTGATGGGGACGCTTGAAAATCGATATAAAAGAAAAGCACAACAACCATAGTGAACCAGTCCGCTTACAGAGCCGGGCAATTAAACCCTTATTAAACAAGATACCATAGTGAACAATTAAGCAATCTGATTTATCCAAAAGAACTCTACCCGTCTACTTTGTTTAGTTTGGACATATTTTATTGCCGTATATAATGATGATACAACATTGAAGATTTCAGAAAATAAGCAAAAGGGTCTGACCAAAATTTCTAACAACATTAGTATCGGCCATCTCTTTAAAAGTATTTGTATAATTTCAATGTCTACATATGCTTACATAGAATAGGCAAAATAAAACTAATTACTAGACAAAGCAATTAAGTAAATATCTGATTAAATTAAAAAAACAAAACAACAGTACTAGTGTTATAAATGAAAAAAACGATACATTTTATGAGATGTGTAATGATATGAATGAAGAGATTAAAAAATTCTAATTGAAAAATATAAATAAATAATGAGAAGATAAGAAAGGCTAACAAACAAAGGTTACTAAAACGGAAAAAAAATAATAATGTCCAATTGTAAAACTC
>CM037780.1:21456472-21506472 GCA_021229015.1 Solen grandis | reverse complement strand
GTATTACTTAGAAGCACATGTCGTATAAGAAATCTTCGAAACTATTAAAATCAAAAGAAAAACCAACACATTATTTATCTATCCACTCACAATGCAAATAACCAACCAGTCCTGGGATGGTGGTGATGATTTTTGGCGGATCATCACTAACATTAGACGTTCTTCATAAACAGTATGGTGTATCTGGCACTGCGTTGAATTGGATAGAGTCGTATCTGAGACCAAGGAGTTGTAGAGTTATTGTAAACTCATCTCGATCCTCATCCCGTCCACTAGAATGTAGTGTGCCCCAGGGCAGTTGCTTGGGTCCCTGGCTCTACTTGACCTATGCTAGTACACTATTTTATGTCATCCCACCGTCAATTTCATTAAATGGGTTCGCTGATGAACATATTGCTCATAAACGCTTCAGTCCTCTGTCTCATATACATGAACAACAAAATATCCAACAACTAGAAGCATGTGACGTCAATATCAACTGCTGGATGAACGAAAACAAATTAAAAATGAACACTTCTTAAACAGAATTTATATTGTTTGGTAGTCGAGCTCAGTTGAACAAGTATATTACTACACATATTGATATTGCTGGTGACTTCATAAACCGTGAAAGTTGCATTAGATACCTAGGTGCCTACCTTGACGAAACCTTATCCTTTAAGGAACATGTAAAGCGTAAATGCCACTCTGCAATGCTGAATTTTTCTGAGTAAAGTGTATCAGAAAATACCTGAACAGAGCTGCAACTGAAATCCTATTACTTTCACTGGTTATCTCTCATCTGGACTACTGTAATGTTATATTGTATGGTATTTCTGAGACAGAGTTGCGCAAAATGCAACGCGTTCAAAATATGTGCGCTAAATTAGTTCTTAACAGAGACAAATATGAAAGTGCCAAGAAAGCCTTGCATGATTTACATTGGCTCCCAATAAAGGCCAGAATCAATTTCAAAATATTGACAATCATGTTCAACTGCAGCACTGGTCGGGCTCTTGTATATTTGACACAATTATTAACTAAACATGTTAATCGTAGACCAGGATTAATATCAGCCAGTGATTCCAGCATCATATATGATGTGCCGTTTAACAGGAAAACTAGGTTTAATGATAGAAGTTTCTGCACTGTAGAGCCGAAATAATGGAACAATCTGCCTCCGTATATTAAGCAAACCGTGTCAATAGACGAGTTTAAGAAAAAACTAAAAACGCATTATTTCACACCGTTTTACGACTTGTTTTAAAACTGATATTGATTTGAATTTTCTGATATTTTACATAACATTGTCCGGAGCTTTTATAGTTTTGTCATCTGCTTTTATTAGCTTATTTTCTTTTTTTAAACATAAACTAGTAAAGTACCTTGATGTCCATCTTAAATCTGTATTTTAATTTCAGTTTTGTTTTTTTTTGCTTTTTCGCTATATTTTATATGTATTTGTGTACACTTTTTGGTGAGAATATATGTATGTTTATTGTACAACGCCATTGAATATCATGTATAGAAATAGGCGTTTCATCAAATAAACACGTTTAATGTTTAATACCACCAACATAATAAAATTAATACACCGCCAATAATAAGGGAAAAAGTACATGCATATTGATAGGTGTGACATACTCGAATATGAGAAAACAAGTTTTGTGCCATGTGAAACGTAATACTAAAAAAACACGCTAGTATTAATTGCTTTTTAATGCATACTTTACATTAACATCACAATTTTAAGTAACTGTATACGTTTGGGTGTTACAACAAGCGTTTGAATGCCAAAAACAAAACTTTATATAAATATTTGATTTCGTTTAAGTATAGTGTATGAATAACTATTTATTTTCTCCCATTAAATCAACCAGTTAATTATCTCTATTGCATTATTTTTAACATTAAAGGATTAAACAGATTGCGAATCTGCTTCCGTCTTGTTCCTCCTAGCGGAAGCTATCGTCCCTGTTTCAACGTATTTTAATTGTCTATATTATCGCCATGTAAAAAATCATATCTAGAGTCGACCGTATCCGGGTAATGTAGCAATGACCAAGAGCATCACGGCCCTGGATAGCGTACAGTGTTGACACAAGAGAGTTTTAGGCAGACAGCCGGGCGGTCAGGCAACTGAGAGCGGTGTCTGACGCCTTACCCGGAAGCACCGTAGTTTATTTTATTTTATTATACTTATTTATTTTAGGTCGACAAGTTCTGACAACGTATATTAATCTTTATCGAAGGTTCATGTATTGGGCCAGTACTTTGCGCCTGGGAAAGTCATGACAAAACTCCTTGTCCCCCTACGGGGTTCGAACCTACAACTATCAGAGCCATAGCCGGTTATGTTACCACTGGATTATTGTTTTATTAAGCACCACAGCAACCCCGATCAGACAGTAAAAGTAAATTTTACAGTGTAACCATTCCGTTTAAAAGTGTCTATCGGGTTTAACGTTTCAGTAGTTTGGAGATTATATCTTCTTGAGACAGAAATTGCGCTGTCACGCCATTGGCATGTGGCATGATACCACACCCGGTCACACTATCTGGCAAACCAGTCCTTGAATTACCATTATATGCTGGGCGCCAAGCATGGGCGCTATACCAGTTATACGACTTTGGTATATCCTCCCGATTCCAATCCTTTGACCGATGTGTAGTGAACCATATATAGCCATAACATTCTACGATACAGAATGTCGAGGGCTGACCACAATACTGTTCTAAGCGCATGTAGTAAAGAAATTAAGCGGTCAGCCCTCGACTGATATAAAGATGAGATAGACATCCATCTCATTTTTGAAAATTTTTGTTGGAACAAATGGTGTTTTTTTTTTATGGGTCTAGAAGTCAGAGGAGTGTCTAGCAACAATAAACCGTAGGTGTCAGACAGGGAGATCAAATACCCGTTCACAGACAATAGGCATATGGTTTTCATTTTAGATACAGTTCAAAATAAAACTGACGCAAACGTCTATACAGTAATTGCAGTCTTATTTTTACATTGTGTATGTAAATCTTTATTTTTCATAAACATAAGATCTTCAACACCTAAAGTTGCATATTTAATTAATTAATTAATTAATCAATTAATTAATTGATTAATTAATTAATGTATATAGTTGAGTCTGTCTTAGTGACTCCTGTCTATAGTGACTCCCCGACTTGAACGACCCTATTTTCCCCTCACAATGCGGGACTGTTTGTTAGGACACCATGCCTAAGATGTTAAATAACCATAAAACCTGTCTAAAATTTTATTAGTTTTTAAATAGCAACAATAATCTACTCATCTTTTGTAAGTTTACTGTTTGTAAAATACATATATCTATATTGTCAAACGTTTATAACAAAACAATATGAAAAGCTTTTCTGTTACAAAACAATATAATGAGATAATAGTTCAATATGTTATGTAGTAAACATCCTAGAACAATAATCTGTGTATAGTGACAACCTGAGTTCAGTGACCTTGTCTTCTTTCTTCTGTCTCCACTTGAAGGTCACTGTAAGCAGTCATTACTGTTTTATCATTGGCTGTGTGAATTTGCAATAAAAAGTTTCAAACTCAAAAAGACTTTGCCCCCAACCGCCCGTATTTTTTTTTTTTTTTTTTGGCGGGGGCTGTCTTAAATACAACCTTTTTATGTATGTATTTCGTTTAATTTAATTAAATTTACCGAACAATTGCGATTAAGATGTATTAAGGAGACACTTTAAAACATAAGGGATCTCCATCTTCTTTATGTCTTAGAATAGTCACGTACTTCGGTCTCCATGCCCCACAGTGAGCAAAATGACCGCACCGCACCTAGGTTTTGTAGCCCAAACCTTATTTCCCATCACCCGTTATCAATTGATCCATTCTTTATTTCGATACAATATCCCTATCTTGCATCCAATAAATAGGATTAGCAATTGAAAGCGGCTCGTGAAAGCGAAATTTCGATTAATGAAATATTAGCATGGGTGTTTGGGTGTTGTTTATGACGTTAATTCGCTGGGTTGTTACGCTAAATCGTGATGAAAATTTGAACGAGGAAAATGTATGTGGGCAAATAGTTGACCTGTACTTTCCCACTGCACCTTTTATTCAACTGCGCCAATATAACCATTTTTTTTTTTGAAACTGTGACGTCACGACACATCAAACAACAATACAAATAACGGACTCGATAAAATATTTGACATACAATATCTTATTTTAAATGCCATTATGCAAACACTTTTATCGTTGTTTTCAAGTAGAGACCTTATTTCGTGTATTCCCATCGCTGATATTATACTGTTTACCCCAAAACTCTAATCAAAACGAAAAACCAATCATAAACGATGTCACAAAACCACGTGATATCTACACAGCTAATCAGAACGCTTTCCGTCTTTACGTAATGTATTTGCATATGAGGTATACGCTGATGGTCAATACATGTTTAAAATACCGCAAGATTTGTTTGATTTACGAGAGACTAGTGAAAAGACTCGTAAGATTAGGATTATCAATTATCATCCCTGAGACTTGTTGAGCATATAAAGCCCGAGCGCCGACAAAATATGTTCAGTACTCACAATCGTAAGCAACCATTGCGGATGGCATAATGGAAGGACATTGTCACGTATATTGAAAAGAAGTCAATGTTTAAAAACTTTAAATTAAACTAATACAAACAAATATTTTAACGCGTTAACTAGTATTTGAGAATTGAAAAGGGATTGTGTAATATATATCTTCATTGAACGTATATTTATTATAAACATGAACATAATAGGGCTTTTGACCATAGTTTGTGCCTGCGGAAGTAGCTACGGTGACCAGTTATTCCAGGTGAGTTTTTATCTGTTGTCTTCAATTCCTTAAACGTAAATGCGATGTATGTAAAAAAAAATCAACGAATAATTTCTAACAATAATTCTTACATTCTGAACAGAAACAAATAAATGTGCAAACACAACCGGGCGTTAACGTTACATTCACTTATAACGTTGATTGCTATGGATCAATGTGTTTTATATTATGTAAGCTTTAATTCATTTTAGACATATATTGGGATGGTCAAATAGGAAGATTATAAATTAAGGGTTTAGGGAATAGTTACCTAGCAGCAGCAGCAGCAGCAACAACAACGACAGCAGCAACAATAACAATGATAATGTTGATAGCTGTTCAACAGTTTGAATATAAAACATTTCAAGTAAACCCATGACTTCCATAAGAAGGGTCACGTTCGGCGTATGTGGTCAATATTGTGGATGGAAACCGGAGAAATCGGAGAAAAACCCACAAGCCTGGACGGGCGACAACTGTTTCCTCTCTTGTACGTGACCAGGAATCGAACCCGAGATGTACTTGGTGAGAAGCGAAGCTATCACTAAGCTATCCGTGCACACTAATCTCTACGGCTAGAGGAACTTAAATCGAAAAAAAATATTGGTAACAAAAATCATTTAAAGATTTAGACTAAGTAATAAAGCTTTGTGTAATATTACTTACCTTTTTTTTTTTAAATTTCATTTTATGTTCATGACCTTCCCTGGTAAGAAGCATTGGTCCAACCCAGGAACCGTCAAGAGGGTTTAGTATAACTTGTATACTTTACAGATAAGGGGTACTATACTAAATACTATGCATCAGTATGTTCTTGGAATTATTTGTTTTGCAACTTGAAAGTCACCAGTCAGTGAAAGTCAGTGTTCAGTAATTGGTTTTATTTAAATGTATTAGTGTGTGATTTAGAGTAGATGCCTTTCATTGAAGACGCTGCATATTTCGAGTACGTGTAATAATGGTACTCATCACTAAATAAACCAAATAAAAGATGTATTCCTTTGCATGTTCTAGTACAGATTTCTATAACAAAACAAAACAACACAACAACAAAGGGATTCCGAAGGCGTTGTTTGAATATAACAAATCATGTTGCAAGCAAATTGATAATTGTTCATTTCAGGGAAATTGCACATAAATTTCTCGCTGCATACTAGATATAATTGTAAAATTATTTTCAGTTATGGACTGTTGTAATTACAGTCGAACTTCGGTGACTCGAACAGGCTTAGGGAACGACAATTTGTTCTAGTCATCGATGGTTTGACCCAACTGTGGTTATAATGATTAACATATATATTCAAAAGATACGATTTACAAAGAGGTCGTTTTTAAGAATTGATCGATTAAAGAAAATAATCGCATTTTGTCGTTTTTCTTATTCAAAACGTCGGCGAAAACATTTAGTAAAATAAAACAAACTTATCTTTGTCATTCTTTTATTATTTTAAAAACATATTGATAAATGTTAAGTTCATGTTGATTGCACATACATTTCTATCTGTATACTAACTGTGAAAGCATTGTTTTTAAGTTGTACACAAAATTTGTCTAATAAGAGGATACAATTTTGTAAAATAAAATCAGATTTCTAGTTTTCTAGATTCTAGTTTTGTATATTTGATTTAAATGACAAGAATTAGGTTCAATAGTTTCTTGGGCAGCAATGTCCGAAAGGGGACAGGATTGATGTAGGCTGAGACTGATGCTCATCCGCTTTTTAATTTCCTCCCTGTTCAAATGCCCTAGTTTTCCCCCATGATCAGTTAAAAAAGTCTTATTCTCTTTAAGTTAATTAAAGGGTTAATTTTGTTACGGCGCAATTAATTAAATACCAACTATCTAACAGCGGTTTATTTCTACGGGTAGCATTAATTTTGCGGATAAAAAAGAAAGAAATTAATAGTTCTTCACTGACGCAGACGTCTGAAGAAGAAGGTTGTTAGTTACCTGTGATCGCTTTATCTCTACCACAGACTTTAATTAAGTAATGACACTGTGTCGAGAGGAGGGATTGGTGATAAAGATACACTTCAATGTTGAAAACAAAAGAACAAATATAGGCCATTCGCCCTTACACTCACTCCCTTCTCGTGGTTCGGCGATATTTTACCCCATTCTGCCATTAACACGTGGGTACTCGGGTGTCTGAAGTATTTACTTCAGTGGAGATTTGGAATATTTGTTGACCAGATGCACAGTGGACAAAATTTATTGCAAATGCGATAGCGAATGTTTGCATATAACTTAGGAAGTGTAACTTAATTGAAGATAAACCCTCTTACTCTAAAACAGTGGATTAAAGGATTTGTATGGTATATTCTTCCAATGATATATCAAGCCCGTTCAGAAATATCATGTTTTATTGCCCATTTACACACACTTATAACGCATCATGACGCTCTCGTATTCTCGATTGGTTTTAACCTTAGATCGTCGTTATGCGATAACAATTTGATGAAAAATTTTGACTAAGGTTTGCCAATGTCAAGACAAATCACTTAATGCACGAACAAGATAGCGTCTGAATGGGAAGAGAACTAATTTATGTACATAGGAATAAATGTACCTTTAACCCGAGGTCAAATATCTAGGGATGTAAGTTTCTTTGTACATAAGTCTGCCGCCTGACGGCTTGAGAACTTCAAAACGCCGGGTTTTTGTGTATTCTCGTCTGTTAAAGACTAGGGTACGATTGTGATGGGGTGGGGCTTGTTTCGGGGATGGAAATCACAGGGCCATTCTACGTCAGTTGCTTTGCGTCAGATGCCCTGATATCACGAGATTGTAGTTTTATTTATGAATTCTAATTAAATCTTGAATTGGCTCCTTAAATGATAAACACGTTTTATTTCTCTTTGAAAACTTAGTGCGGGGGTAATATCCTCAATTTTTAAAAGACGTGTACACACAATTTTTCCATATTTCCCCCCTGAAATAAACTATATTGGTAATAAAGGAGTTTTTCTTTTAATATTAAATGACCATTATGCTGTGCATTTTTATTTCTGGAATATTGCTAGTTTATAAGAATGTTCCCAGCCAAAATATGAAAATATACACAATCAACGAAGACCTCAATGCACTCGATCTTTATTTTTCACTTAACTTAAAAAGTTAAATCAACTTATTCGTATCCTAATCGCCACTGCCTAGGTTGGACCAGTACTTAGTGCTTGGGAAAGTCATGAAATATTATTTTCCCCAAATGAAGGTTCGAACCTACAAGCTTCGGATCCAGAAGCTACGACTGCAATGTAATAACTGAAGTACGCAAAATGATACCAACAATCAGCCGTATTTATATATAGTGTAGTATTTTTTTTGTCCTTGTTGCTCAACACATAAGGGTATTGCAGGACGGGTTGACCAAGTGACAGGATTGAGGCTAAATTGGTGTCATGCAAGTCGTCTATGGTTTGGTTCACTATATCTGTCTCATGCAGACAAAAGTTCCCAAAAGACTCTAATACTGTCAGTAAGACATAAAATTCAAACAACACACGAACTAACCAACGATCGAAATGCACTACTATGTCATGCATTCGTTCCTCTTTTCTTCACGACAGACCAACAAAGTATGTTTATTAATAAAATGCACTACTCAGCATCAGATGAAATAGTTCTCTAATAATTTAAGGGTTTAATTTCACCGAAATACTTACCCTACATGGTTTAATTAAATTTTATAAAAAATAACTACATCATTAACAGATTAACAATATCTACAGCAATAATATACAATTTATACTATCATCTTTTTGTAACAATATACGATAATGATTTCGGGGACTGTCGCATGTGAGAAAACAACAACAAAAACAACAAAGTTCAAGACAGTTTTCTCACTAAATAGATTTGTTTAATTTAAACATATCTATTTTTACATCTCTTTAGATACACTATTGGTTTCATTTTCAAATTTCAAAAACAAATATTTGTGCTCCCCTTTAACCTAAAACTGTTCTCTTTATCAAAGCATCTACGCTTTTAGGTTTTAAAACTCAGACAGGGACGGGGATATTGCCCTTAATAACAAAACCAGAAATGGGTTGATATCCTGCGTCAGAAAAAGTTCACATTCAAATACAATACATAGGAATAACAGTTGCCCTCCTGTTCAAATATAAGCATATATCCATGTTAATAACCTAGGGGCTACTGTCCACGTTTCTAAAGTTGATAAATCACCTCATTCAAATAAACTTGACTATGTCATTTTTGGGTTGATTGGGATACAACTCATCCTAGTTCTTCTCGGCGGTACTTGGTTTGGACCAGTACTTTGCGCATGGAAGGAAAATGTATTGTCCCAGAAGGGGTTTTAACCCATAACTTTCGGATTCGCGGTTATGAACGCTACACTTGGACCTAGGTGGTTTTTAACATAAAATTGGTGTTGACTATGTAAGCGATTTAATTGTAAATATGTTTGTTATGTTTTCTCTCCCTCTCTCATTTTGGTATACATGACGGACAATTAACATGCTTATAAAATAAGACATATGTACTTACAATTGATTCATCTAATTTCTTCTTTTAAAGTATAAAATAATGGTATCACAAGCACTATGTTAATTTGCTTATTCTTCAACTTCTTCTAATGAATCTGTTATTTTACTCGAAATGATATGCTGCAATTCAAAAATATATCAATATAAGATATGAATATGTGTTGTATAACTATGATCCTGCTAAGTATGCACGTAAGCATGTGCGCGCGCACGTACGCGTGCGTGGTTTGCTTATATCCGGAATGCTCTGTATAAACAGAAAACACATCGGGCATGCACGGTTTCATAAGTATGCTTCAAAAACACAGTAATATACCCATATATTCAATATGCAGTTACATTTTGTATTTATCTAAAAATTGCGCAACGATCACCCCTGTACAAGGTCCACCTCTTTAAACAGACCACTGGTATATCCTCTCAACAGGACCACCTTCGCATTTAGACTGTACAAAGGGTGGCCAGAATATTGAGATTTTAGCTGAATTGGAAAAAAATTCTAATGTTCAGTATATATTAGCTGTGAATGGGTGGCATATTGTTAACGACATTGACTACAAAAAAAAAACGAAGTTTGCAATAAATTGCCTTTATAAATACAACAAACTGCCTATGTAGTGAACTTGGATATTCAAACTTCTGGGTATTTCGAACACCGTGCATGTTTCTCCTGGTACGATAATTGTTTGCTTCTTTATTAAAATCATAAATATTTAAACGCATCGTACACTGATATATCAAAGTCCCTGTTTTGAAACCAAACAATGATTTTCTTGACGGCAGCGGAGACATAGGTTCGATCCCCGACTGTGATATACCAAAGCCGTTAAAATGATACTGGTAGCTACCTGATTTGTGTTCAGCATATATACAAGTAAGTTCCAGAACTGGTTGGTCCGGTGTCAGGATAATGTGACAGTGTGCGGTAGCATGCCATATGACATGATACTGCAGTGTGATAGAACTTTATCTGTCTTAAGTAAACTCCAAATAACTAAAATACTGGTGGTGGAACGTAAAGCGAAACAAACAAAAGTATTTTCGTGACGAAGAGGTATTTTACATTGGTAGTAAGTTTAATTCTCTGACGTAATAAACTATAATTTGGAATAACTGTCAGGTGATAAACTTTTAAGGAATTTTTTAGACCATTTCTAAAAAGATGTTTCTTGTTGGATATTTATATCCGGCTTGAAATATATGAACCACACCCCGTCCTATATTCACTTTACACGAAGAAAAAAACGGGGATTTGGGGGTATTAAACACCCAAATTAATAGTTCTAGTTTCAGTTGTTTTACAAAGTATTTCCAAGTTACGTTTGATTACGAAACAAAAAAATTAAACAAATCTCTAGTTGGCAACTATGGTGACGTTCTTGGCCGTTAGAGAAAACCGGATGTCGTAGAGACCCCACCTGTCTGAGCGACAATCACCGTTCCCTCTATTTCCTGTAGCCGACAATCAGACTCGGTGCGTATTGAAGAGAGTGAGAAAAAGCGTTACCATCATACTATCCAACTAAACTTTTTGATTTTAATTCTAAACTAAAGCCATTGAAACTTTCTTTCTTTGATATATATCTACAACTGAAATCTAGAGAAGGCTTAAAGTTTCAAATTAAAACTGCTCACTCCTTTGTTTATATCCATCGAGTGCACGTGGATGACCTACGGTAAAAGTATACACGTACACAAAAATTTCCCACAGTAAGCCCGGAACTTAGAGGCACAGGGCACCCTAACAATGTGAATAAACTGGTTGACCTTGGGATAACATCCCATATATCTCTTTTCTCTGAGAAAATTAGTTTTCCAATATACCTACTTATGCACAGTTGCGAAAACTAATGACATTTCTAAGCATATCTGAAAAAAATATGTGAAAGGATCGGGTGACAAATGCGTTCGAACTAGATTTTTGTGTTTGTTTTTGATGACCAATCTTCAATTAAAACCTGTACTTTAGCGAAAAAAAAACTGTTTACTGTTTGGGAAAACGCATCAAGTGAACGTAAGCAGAGCTCATCATTTCAAAATAATGTTGGTTGGCAGATGCGCTTCAGATAATTTATCAGTGGGTAGATATATAGGTTTTTATTAAGTAAAAGTGCTAAAACGTAAGGCACACAATATATGTCTCCATTTTCATGAGGGTTAAAAAAGGAGGCATTTTTGATGACTCGTTCCAGCACTTTTAAATAATACCTTAATACGAGATTTATTTTTTTTTGGCATCCTCAGAAATCACAAACACCGTCATCTGGGAAAGCATGACAGACGGATGTCTGCGATCAAGTGGCATATTACATGAAGTACATAGGATTACAAAAACATAATGTATTTGGAAATGTGGAACTTGAGCGCGGGATCAACAGCTTCATTTTGTATATAAATAAATTTGTCCACTGCGTAAAGTTACTTCACCTTTTTGAAAGTTAAGAATAAATATTAATTAGATTTTGCAAAATATGTTATCTACTATAAATAGACTTTACTTACTTTCTTACTTACTTACTTACTTTCTTACTTACTTACTTACTTTCTTACTTAACTAATTCTGAATAAGTGTGGTCAAATCCTTGCTTTTGAATTAATTCAATCATATTTTTATTCTGTCAATACTAGAAATAAATAAATTAATGATGTATGTATTTATACAGGACAGTATATACTGTATGCGTGTTACTGTTTACACTAAGCGTAACTAAGCTAAGCAATTCTTCTTATATTGTTTACGTTGACAGTCGTATTCAGGGGACGCCTGTACATTAAATGTTTCAAAAGTGTCTACTCAACAAATATTTAAAACCGTTCGAATGTTGCTATGCAGGACCATTAATTAATATTTAAAATATGCACTTCTGTACTAAAAACGTTTCAGGCGATCGAAATTAAAGGGAAAATAACCAAATACAACATAAAAAATTAGATGCGTGTTTACGAGGTATGGGGCAGAGCTGTTTACAGATTCAATAACATATTTCAAGTGCTAACAAAACACTGTATTGTAATGAGTGTTTGTTTAAGTGTAGCTTTAAAATGGACTCATCTTGAGAGAACGACCGTCAAATTAATTTACTATACTCCTACTACTACTGCTGCTGCTGCTACCACCACTGCTACTGCGGTGGCGGCAATAGCTATTTATACTGTCGCCTCTGTTGCTGCTGCTCTAATATAGCTACTATTACTACTACTATTTCCTTTTTTTCCCTTTACAACTACTCTTACTACTACTATTACTACTACTACTACTGCTATTACTTTACTACTATTACTACTACTATTACTACTATTACTACTACTACTACTACTACTATTACTACTACTACTATTACTACTACTACTACTACTACTATTACTACTACTACTATTACTATTACTACTACTACTGCTACTATTACTACTACTACTACTGCTACTACTACTACTACTACTACTACTACTGCTACTACTATTACTACTACTACTACTACTGCTATTCTACTACTACTACTACTACTATACTACTACTACTACTACTACTACTAATTATTACACTATTTATATTGTCCTGTTTATCAGACACATTTCTAAGGTTGACATGGAAGCTAAATTTACTAATCTATATCTAAACATAACAGTATATACTGGGGCTTTTGTGGATACATATAAACTGCCAGCCTATGGTCACGTGGTTTAGAAAACATCAGAACCGGTATCCTGGCTACCATTGTTGAAAAAATAATGGTATTTTTAAAAATGCTAACATATATGAATATATTAAATACAATATCAAAGCTCATTAATTACTAACAATCAACATCCAACTTCAACAACAACTACTACTAACATGGTGTCGATGTTCCGAAAAGATTCTGATGGTGGTGTGAGTTGAGATGCTTTTCCCATATCTTGAACATTCACAATGTCATACAGTAGTGACCTGCTGAGGTAAAATTTGAAAATGTGCATCTGCACCAAATTTGGAGACTCTGTTTACTTGAGACAGATATGCAGTATCACGCTATAGACATGAGGCATGATACTGCACCCAGTCACATTATTTTGTCACAGGGTAACCAGTCCAGAAACTATCCTGTATATGCTAAGAGGCATGTGGAGAGCTACCAGTATCATTTTTAAAGACTTCAGTGTGTCGCGGTCGGAGTAAGTCGTAACCCCAAAGCGGTAACTCTGACCCCTCAGTCACCGGGGACTATCTTAATCGCCAAGTTACGGTCACGTGTTCTCGAAAACAAAAATGGCACTTAAGTATGATTTTCAAACTCAGACTCAAACTATGCCCATTGGTTTCAATAGGGATTTGTGTATGATACTCAACTTTGAGTCTGAGATCGTACTTAAATAATTTTCGAGAACACAGGTTCTTGTGACAGGAAAAGTGTGGCCGCCTCGTTTTAGGTTGCTAGACGAAGGTATATAAAATGGTTACCCGTATGATGTTATTTGTTTTCTGTATACATGTATTATATACTGATGAAAAAAATGAATTAAACAATAAAGAATACACAAATAAATATAAATTTAAGATGAAAAATAAAAATCGGTTAGTTGCTTATTACAGGTAGCCGTTTAATACAGTTTTTTTTTTTGTCTATTTCAGTTTCACGAGGATCTCAGCGATGACGACAGACAACACTATTTTGGGACAGAGATCGTAGACGAGGGTATGTCTAATGGAGTTTGTTTTGTTTTCAACATATTTTATTTTCGTCTTTTTATACAAAATGTGCAAACAATTATTGTAACCAACAAAAGACAAAATATTTGGGCCATTCTTACAACTTAGTTACGGCTCACCCCTGAATTTGTGAAAGCATACTTTATAAACAAGGGATTGAAAATGGAGAAAAGTACAGAGATAGAGATGCAATCTGAAACGGTGAAATTGATTAAATTCATTTTATTCTGCGAATATTTTTCTCCTGATATTTAACTTTCTCGAATTTTATTTCTACGGTTTTGTGTTCATGCGAAGAATAGCACAAATAAATTACCCGCAGAAATAATTCTCTATACGTTTATCATTAATCAACTCTCTGAATCATTTGCATTAAAATAACATTTGATTTAAAGATATTATGTGTAGTATCATGTTTAATTTAGTGCCACCATACGAGTTTGTTTCACCCGAGCCTGTTGACCGGAGGCGGAAGCGCAGTGACGTCACGGACAGTGATACCTTGGAATACATGATTGACTCTTTTGGGACAACAACTCATTTATTGTTAGAGAAAAATAAACACCTGATATCACCAGGTCAGTAAATATAATGCAATTATATATAAATCATTAAAGATTTACTACTTTATTGCATCACACTCGAAAAACTTTAAGGATTGAATGTGCAATGTTGACAAAAGTGTTCTTATATTTAAGGTTTTATCTAATATAAAATGAAGCTCCAGATCTTTATTTTATAAGTTGTCTGATTGTTTATTGACTTAAGACTAAGCTTAATACAAAGGTTTAAATTTTAGAATGTATTTTTATTATAATGTAAGTCAATAATAACTTAAACGAAATATAATAGGTGACAAGAATAGCGATTTTTTTTTTCAGCGAAATTGAAAGAGTTGATCGTGTATTGATTAACAAACTTTTTTCTCAGGTTGTGTTGTCCAACATGCAAATAGTAACGGCACACGTATGCTATATCCGTGCAAATCAGACCACGTGGAATGCTTCTATACCGGAAGGACAATTAACAATAGCAACAGTTGGGTCTCGGCTTCAGTATGCGATGGATTGGTAAGTTAGGCATAGCTTCAGATCTTCAAAACTGGCAAGAAATATTATTAGAGTCGTTGAAATATTTACAGAATTTGAAATAGCGCTTCGAAAATGTGCACCTCTTGAACTTAAGTCTGAAATATAGATTCAATATACATGTATTGGTGAATAAGAGCCCTTTATAACCCCTACAACCAAAGCGACACTGTGATTTGTTTAAGTCGACGGGCTCAGTATGGGATAATATTTTGATTTTCATTTAATATATTTGACTCCTCCGTGCGTTTCCACAATGCTTCGTAAATTCTGAATTTCTCAAGGCAAACTTATATTAAGTATTTCCCATAGAACAATTTATATTTCATAACACGTATTGAGTAACATGTTTTTGTGTCTGTGTAAATTTGAATGGATCCTTCTAGTCAAATCAAGTCCGAAATCAGAGTACTGAGCGTGCGGAAAATACACCTACGACTACTTAATACTACAATACTAATTAAAACCTTATGACATTTACACTTTAACCAATTCCTTCTCAAATCGACCATGGAAGTTTTTTAAAGAAAAAGAACTTGTTATGACTATTGACCACTATATCATGTATTGGACTGTTTGCAGCACGCGCTGGTCGGTCATCCGGACCACACCCTGGTGATCCAACCCGTGCGCGGTCGACATTTGGAACGTGCACGACGGCACACCTCTCTGGCTGAACCCCACATCGCCTACCGATATACGTCACTCAACACGGCTGACACGTCGGTCACAGGTTCGATACCCACTGTGTCTGTTTACATTCTGATGATCATTTTTATCAAATTCCATGTAATATATTGATATATGAGGGTCAGTCAAGAAATGACTGATCACTGCCTCTAACTTTCTGGAATTGTATAATGGGCAGTGATCAGTTACTTTTTTACCAACCCTCGTATACGTAGAGTGAATATAAAAGGGTCAATGGAAATGGTATTTGCTTTACGTCTTATTGCTAACGTTATGGGACATGTGTCAGTCTAAAGAGAAAAAAAATAAGCTTTCCACGGAATATAGAATCTCCATCTGCAGCTGACCTTTTTTTTTTTTTTTTTTTCCCCAACTACTACGTGAAACCTTGGACTTTGTTTATATGCGAGAGAACTACAGTTCCAAGGCATGTTGGTTTTGATGCCTTCGGTCACTTGGTATTTCTACACTGAGTAAGGTTTATACAAGAATGAAACTGTTCTAGTGCAACTGATTTTAAAGGACAAATGTTTTCGACTGACTGAAGATATGCCTTTTGCAGATAACGCTGCCGACGCCACATCGGAACACGAGAGATTCAGACGGGAAGAAGAGAAAAAGAAGTACATCGAGACTGTGGTCGTCGTGGATCCAGCGTTATACCGTTTCCATGGTGATGAGACAGAGAAAACCATCAAAAGTTATATGAATGTCGTAAGTTTACTAAATATGATATGCTCAAATCCAATATCATTTAAATTAATTGAGATTTTTTTATTGATTCAAACAAATGTGTCACAGACATGGAACATTGATAATCACTTAGTACCTATCGATTGATGATTTAATTCATATCCTTCGAATGGCCAGCTTGAATATGTCTTAACCTGTTTTATTTGTTTGTCTGAATCTAAAATACAGCAAAGATGCTGATATACATGTCCTTAAATAGACGCACTGTATTGAACTTCCGGTACATTCATCTTCTGAAAAAAAGACGTGCAATTTAGAAATTTAAGTACATATGTCCTAAAAATAAATGTAGAGTTTAGAACTACCAGTACATATGTCCTAAAAAGAAATATACAGTTTAGAACTACCGGTACATATGTTCTAAAAAGAAAGTACGGTTTAGAACTACCGGTCCTTTTATATCACAGACGTAAAGATTAGAACTAGCGGTACACGTGTCCTCAATACAGACGAAGATATTAGAACTAGCGGTACATGTGTCCTCAATACAGACGTAGATATTAGAACTAGCGGTACACGTGTCCTCAATACAGACGAAGATATTAGAACTAGCGGTACATGTGTCCTCAATACAGACGTAGATATTAAAACTAGCGGTACAGTGTCCTCAATACAGACGAAGATATTAGAACTAGCGGTACATGTGTCCTTAATACAGACGTAGATATTAGAACTAGCGGTACACGTGTCCTCAATACAGACGAAGATATTAGAACTAGCGGTACATGTGTCCTCAATACAGACGTAGTTATTAGAACTAGCGGTACACGTGTCCTCAATACAGACGAAGATATTAGAACTAGCGGTACATGTGTCCTCAATACAGACGTAGATATTAGAACTAGCGGTACACGTGTCCTCAATACAGACGTAGCTTTAAGAGCTTCCGGTACACGCCATCTTTCTATTGCAGGCAGCCGAACGTTTCCTGGACCCGAGTCTTGGAGAGAAAATCTACATGGTGCTAAACAAGCTGATCATTCTAGAAGAGGATCAGGTACATGCTAATTCCAGAGATGTTCTCTTACTTTCTTTTCACAAAGATCCTCTTACCAACCATTTTGGGTTATTACACATTGTATACAATATGGGCAGACTTATACCTTGGCTGGTGGTGTTGTTCGCCGAGATGGTATTTCAGTCATATAACATGCACAGATGCATTATGTTTGTTGGCAGTTTATTTTAAAGATTTCTTAAGTAATAACATTTTACATGCATTGTATAATAAATTAGCAAATCTGAAGGTTATGTCGGAAGGTTTTACAATAATATTTGTACTGTAAAATCATTATTTTTCGTTGACATTAATTTTCGTTTATCATATTCTCATATTATTTCCGTGGGTACCTTTATTCGTGGATTCATGTTCTAGAGAAACGGTCTTTAGGAAAAAAGAACATTTTTTTTTCTTTGAGATTAATATTCGTGGACAAAACCTTCCACGAAATCGACGAAAATTAGTGTACCACGAAAATTAAGGATTTTGCGGTTATTCTTAGTACAATAACATCGATCATTATCCAGGGAATAGTGGGAATTATGTCTTAAAGCTCATAATGCTCTAGTCCGATATTTATTCAAATAATTATGTCAATCATAATCATTATGCTAATTTATGTGTGTTGTAGGAGGGGCTTGTCATAGAGCCCGACTCCCCCGTCACCCTGAATAGCTTCTGTGAGTGGCAGGCCAAGTGGGCTGCACCCGAGGGTTCAACCCATATTGATTACGTCACGCTCATCACCAAGTGAGTTCAAATTTTTTAAATCTCATTCCGAGAATTTCATTATCCTTATCAGCCTTTTTTTGATTTTTTTTGTAATATTAAGCGCCTCTTGTCTTAGAACGTAATTTGATGGGGGTAACAGAAAATACTAAATCGGTTTGAAACTGAAAAAAAGACACATGACTATCCAACGACAGATTTAGTTAAAATATTTTAAAATTTACGGCGATTCGGGAAACATATTCTTATAAGCTACATATACTAATCCCTCTTGAAGGTTCCTGAGTTGGACCAGTACTTTGCGCATACTGAATACTTTGCACCCTGAATAGATCATGATAAATTCTTGCGCTTAATCTTGGTTCGAACTCACAGCCTTGTGATCCGCAATCAGATACGTTACCCTTGTACCACTAAGCCTATGTTTTATAAATATACATGTCTTCAAGCTTCAAAAGAAATTAACAAAACATAAAAAATATTTTAGGAAATATTCAACTTTACTTCAGAGTTGACCTTGAACTGAGGGGTAACCGCGCCAACACCGGATTGGCCAGGAAAGGGATTTGCAACCGTATGAACCATTGCTCCGTGAACGAAGACGGCGGACTGGGCACGGGACTCGTGATGGCGCACGAGACAGGACACGTGTAAGAGTCTCATGCTTTTCCCCCTGCCATCTGTTTAATCTATAGTAATTTAAAGTGCCGTCAAGTAAGTAAATTAAAGTCGGAGGGAGATCTTAGTGCACAAGTGGCACCCTTGAAGGATCGCCGACCAACATACTGAAGGCTATCCGAAAGATTCCCTCAGCCACCATAGGCGCTATATCAAGACTCGAACACATGGCGGTCACCATTTAAGTGACAGAAAGCCAGCGACTGTAAAACGTCATGTAAAGGACACCCAGAAAGGCCCGCAGACCTACTGCAGAACTTTCCGAAAGGTTTCCTCACAGGAGCCATACCTGGACTCGAACTCACGACGGGTAGGGGCTAAGTTATAGGAAGGCAACGACTGTAACCTGTCTGCCACATAGGCACCAGATGCATACCTTGATAAAAAGAGTTTGATTTGAGTCCTATGCCTTTTCTCTTGAATATACACATGTTTTATAATTGTATAATGATTGTTTATACCAGGATCGGGATGAACCACGACTCCACGGGCAACACGTGCGATAACGGGAAGAATATCATGGCCAGCCTCGCCGCTTCCGGCCGTAACGCCATGAGATGGTCGACCTGCAGCGCCACCTACCTGAAAAAGTTCCTCACGTAAGAATCACCCGTCTTTTTTCGTATTTCTGGCCTGCCTGTCTTTCATTTTGACACGTTCTGTCCATTCTTTTTGGCTATTTCATAATTTACATTTTGTAACTTAACATGTCATCTCAACTGCAAATTTTATATTATTTTTTATTTTTAGCTCCATTATGGCAGCCTTTATCATTCTTGTAGCATTTCGGTCATGCTGCATTTCGCAGAATACCGAGAATATCCTATTGTATACACGTCATATGCAGATTTCAAAGAGTTAACATGAAATGTGAGAAAAAAAAAATCCTTGTTCTGGTTCACTGGTTCGATTTGTAAGTTTCAGTCCATTCCTGGGCACTTGGTTATTTTACTGGGGAAATGAAATAAATTCACCGGGAGCGGGAAGAACCAATCGGAACGTACACAAGTCATAGCTGATGGGGGTTCACAATACATGTATTAAAGCAGATCGTTCCCAGATGATCGGTAGAAATCTAAAATAAATGTTTTTCTACTCTCCCTCGTTATTGTTGGTGAAGTCCTTGTTTCCTGACAAATAACTTCGGAAAGTGGAGGTCCGATTGCACAGGAAAACGCTATTTTCGTAAACGCAAATTCGACAAAATTGGTTAAATTTAGAATACGATATCCCCGAAGCAGGTGCTTGTGGTACACGTGACACGTTCTGCAAAATGGCGTCTTCATCGGTCCAGTGTAGCGATTTTGTATCTTCATCCTATGAAGTTAGCGCATGCAGGGAAAGTGAATGTATATAAATATAGTTTTTATCAGTCTAAATATAGTTTCTATACCGCCTGTGACGGTATTGCCTATGACTGGGAAACCACCCAATCTGTTAACGATCACGGATGGTTGCATTGGGTTACATTGCGTCTGTAGATTGGTTTCGATAGACCTTATTCAAACATTTATTTAAATATCAAATCTTAGTCGGTGACGATCTGTGAAGGAGCTGCTTTAAGGTCCAGAACTGGATGGTCTAGACTCAGGATAATGTGACTTAATATGGAATCATGCCTTTTCCATATGGCATGATATCGCAGCGACAATTGCAATATATTCACCTATTTATCAAATTTATTGTTGCATTATATAATGTCCTCATCTCTAGAACTCCTGGAGCCACGTGTTTGTTTGATTCCCCGCCCGCCGGCGCCGAGAGTTTAACAGGTAAACCTCTGCCGGGTACCATCTACACAGCCAATGACCAGTGTCAGCTGATGTTTGGACCAAACTCCAAAGTGTGTACGGGGGTCAGCGCTAAAGGACAGGTAATTAAGACTTAAAAAAGTGTCCACCTTAATTATTCCCTACATCACTTGAAGACCCGATAAATAGTTAATGTGACGTGACACGATACCCATTCACATACGTACAATTATATATTGAGATATAGCAATTAATTCATAAAATATAAACGATGGTATATTTACAGTTTGTCATATACGCCATACAGCTTTGCCATCGATCTCGTATTATAGAAAGTTAGAAACACCTCCGGTTTCTTTGACAGTTTCATAGGATGTTTAAAGTACGATTCAGAGTCTTTATAGCTGGGTATATTTATAACAAACATTAATGTTAGAACGACACATTCAATCGCCGCCGCAACAAGCTCCGCCCATAATGCTTTTAGGTCTCGTAGGCACTATACAATCATATTTTCTCCATGTTGAGGCCTCACGGTTCATTTAATGCAATTTATTTGTCAAATATGAAACAAAATACATTCATTTCATTGAACGATTATGTAGGTTAAACTATAAATAACCATAATTTCCTGGTTCGAATTCCACCAACAATACTTAGCTCCTAAACATACCAAAAAATTTAGATTAAATATAAACGTATTCCCCTACCCCCATCTTATAAAAAATTCATACTTGTAATAGAAACGTATTCCACTACCCCAATCTTATAAAATATTCATACTTGTAATAGAAAAGTATTCCACTATACCTCTATCTTATGAAATATTCATACTTGTAATAGAAACGTATTCCACTATACCTCTATCTTATGAAATATTCATACTTGTAATAGAAACGTATTCCACTATACCTCTATCTTATAAAATATTCATACTTGTAATAGAAACGTATTCCACTATACCTCTATCTTATGAAATATTCATACTTGTTATAGAAACGTATTCCACTATACCTCTATCTTATGAAATATTCATACTTGTAATAGAAACGTATTCCACTATACCTCTATCTTATGAAATATTCATACTTGTTATAGAAACGTTTTCCACTATACCCAATCTTATGAAATATTCATACTTGTAATAGAAAAGTATTCCACTATACCTCTATCTTATGAAATATTCATACTTGTTATAGAAACGTTTTCCACTATACCTCCAACTTATAAAATATTCATACTTGTAATAGAAAAGTATTCCACTATACCTCTATCTTATAAAAATTAATAATTGTAATAGAAACGTATTCCACTTCCATATACTCTCATAAATATCTTATAAAATATTCATACTTGTAATAGAAAAGTATTCCACTATACCTCTATCTTATAAAAAATTAATAATTGTAATAGAAACGTATTCCACTTCCCAAGTCTTATAAAATATTCATACTTGTTATAGAAAAGTATTCCACTATACCTCTATCTTATAAAATATTCATACTTGTAATAGAAACGTATTCCACTACCCCAATCTTATAAAATATTCATACTTGTAATAGAAACGTACTCCTCTATACCCCTATCTAATGAAATATTCATACTTGTAATAGATACGTATTCCACAACTCCTATCTGATGAAATATTCATAATTGTTATGTCAGGATGTATGTGGGGCGATGGCCTGTCGGCGGGCTGAAGGAGGCTGTATCATCGTGTCTACTCCCAGAATGGACGGAACGGATTGTGCGGAGGGGTCAGGGCAGAGGAAAGTAGGTCACTACGACGGAAGTGTCGTTACTCCTCCTTTTTAGAATAAAGTAAAATGTAATGATCTTTTTGTATTTTTTTAGAAAAGCTAAAGCGGGAGAAGAACTTTGCGTTATTGCATTCACATGATTAATAACATGAAAAACTTTATGATGTACGCTGGATTACTGATAAGAAATGCATAAATTTTGTTTAATACATGTATTCATTAGTTGCCCCATATTTGAATCAACCAATGACATTTGTTCTTTATTTAGATATTTCGTAAATGTTCGTAAACGCATGCGGTTTTTAAAGTTATGTTTTTAACTGAGTGACGGTGTAATCTGATTGGGTTATAGATTTTAGAATGTCAGGCTATGGAACCAATCAGATAACTGTATTTGAATAGATAGAAATATTGATAATTCATGAGAACGTAGAAAGCTCAACTAAATATCCTACGGGTAACAACTATAGAGAAAAGGGGTAGACATGGGCTGCGGTAAAATGTATGCACATGGAATTTATGCAAAAGTTACTTTGTAAAACACATATTTGAAATTGATATAAAACTAAAAAACTAAATATGAACTAGGAAAGCAGTTACATCTTCCAATTGCCACACATTTTACAGTGGTGCGTACAAGGTCAGTGTGTTGCTATGACGACCAGTGACCCGGCCCCTGTGAACGGCGGCTGGACACAGTTCGAGCCCAACTTCAGCGGGTGTTCCCGATCGTGCGGGGGTGGAGTTAAAATGCGTCGCAGAAAGTGCACCAATCCGGAGTAAGTCGTCATTCAGTAAATAGTGTTAATATCATACGTTGTGTTTCCCGGTAGATTGCGTCATGAATTCCAACAATTTTTTGAACTTTTGTAATTAGACGTGAGAAAGAAAACAAGCAGATTTGATAAAAGCAAAATGAATGCTAGAATAGGCTGGTACTTTTAAATTCCTTAATTTCATTTTTCGTTTAGCTTACTAGACATAATAACACTAGGTAATTCCTTTAGTTACAAGTGTGTTCAAACCATTGCTACCCTCTAGGCCAATGTACGGTGGAAGACCATGCCAGGGTTCTGACGTCCTTGCGGAGCTGTGCAATCTACACGCATGTGAAACCAGCCAATACCAGTTTATGTCGGAACAGTGTGAAGCCACCGACGACAAACCTGCAAACGGGAGACTTTTGCACTGGGTGCCAAACCAGGGTGCAATAGGTTAGTTACCTGATTATAGGAATGTTCCAACTATGTCCTTTTCAGTGATTCATCGCAAAAAAAAATCTTGAATTAATTAGATTTCTATTCTTTTATGTCGATTTTTTTATGTATGAATAGCTTAAAAAAAAAAAAATAAAGCATCGGAAGAATATTGCCCAAATATTTAGGGTCCAGACACAGTCATTCTAAGTTTTAAGCTAATATCGCAAAAAAAAAAAATCCTCACTTCCAAAAATGTATATTTAATGATATTAGTATCCCAATGAGCCGCTGTCGGCGCGACATATTATTTATGGTGCTGGTTGTCACGTCTCTGCAGCGCCAAACCGAAAATAGAACGATGTCACAAATAAACGTACAAACAATAACAATATAAGCTATAACGTTTTGCATATATTATAAACCTTTCACCTTCTCTCCCCAATCATAATAAGGCAAAATTGCGCTGTTCCCAGTACTGTTGGGTGTTATTGAAATATTTGGATTATCACAAGGCTCGAAATTCCAGGACTAAGTTTCCCGTCTCCATCTCCAACCTCCAGCGTATAACAATGTAGACCACACCAGGACAGAGAGTTTATCTATGTTTAGGCAGGGTGTTCGGGAAATAGCGACTCGGATATCACAGGTTACTGTTGAAAGAAAATCTTAAGTGAAAAGGTCATCAGATGATGTGTTCGGCCTGGACACATGCCATTTAATTTCTCTGTATTTCAGGTGACGACAGTTGCAAGCTGTTCTGCAAGGCAGAGGGAACCACCTGGTTTGCCAAGCGGGGGACCAACAAGGACGGTACAAATTGCCTGACGAAAGAACCCGGGTTCTTCAGCAAGTGTGTGGGTGGCAGGTGTAGGGTAAGGTCGATATGAACTATGAACCTTAATTCTACCTATTCAAATTTTTGAATTACCACCCTTTATTTAATTTTATTATGTATTCTATTTTGTCAATAAAAAAGTTGTTTAAAAAACCCATTTTTTTTAAATTATCACACTAAATAAGGACTTGAAACTTGAAACATAAAATGATGACAAGTAGGAGCAGTGCAGTAACCAAAAATCGTAATTCTGCCTGGTCCATTACTATATTACCCCTCTTTATTTATCTTATAACATTTTTTTTGTTCAGAACATATCTCGTTAACTATTCAAGGTTTTGATTTGAATACATCGTGAGTAGCAAAAGAGCAGTGACTAAGAAACAGAATCCTGCCTATCTTTTTAATTATCTCCCTTTAATTTTTTAATGATTATTTTTGTCTTGAGCATTACTCCTTTACTATATGAAATATAGTTGTATATTTGGCATACTTACTCAACTCATGAATGGTTTTCAATTGACATCAGTTATTTGACATCTGACCCCTTGGGTTGGTTCTAGAAGGTGTTTGGCGAGGAGGGGGCGGGGTGGCATTGACTTTTTTTAACACATATTAATGTATCTAAGTATAACTATATATATATTGAGACTTTAATAAAGCAATATATATGTATATAACTCAGCCTTAAGTAAGGTCTGTAGAATACAAGCCAGGTTAAAGTGCTGTTTTCCTGTTTAAGTTTGACTGTTTCTTTTAGTAATCTAAATTCCATTATCAACCATTATAATTACAGAGGCGCGAAAATCTCAACGTATCTCTACTTTGTCCTATATAATTGTAGAGTTGATATATTACTGTTGTCTTCTGCCCTCAGGCATTCGGCTGTGACGGACATATGGACTCTGGACACAAATTTGACAAATGCGGAGTCTGTAATGGCAAGGGAGACACGTGCACAAGGAAGCAGGGCAGTTTTGACGGCGGTGTCGCCAAGCGTAAGAATTTTTTTTCACGTTTTCTTGACATGAAGTGATCATGGGAATTTTTTAACAATTGCAAGCCTTTATAGACTTTGAGCTGAAGAACCTATATAACTCCAAGTCAATGGATACTTGTATCTGCACTGAAATCGTTATAAGGACCAAGATTACAATTTAATGATGGATGGATTACCTTAATTAGCTATCATATCATTTCCGCATCTTTTTTTTTTTGAGACATAAACTCAACAAAAATATGTTAGTGCAAAGAACTGCAGAAAAAAAATATTTTAAGCATATGATTACATAATACTTAAGCCTGGGCAATCGTAACTACTCGGCTATATCCGTCGGTGCTCGGGTGTGAGCGGAAATGCGTTGCTGCTTCCGCGTCTTCTTTAAACACATGATTTCATGATTTATGACGAGGAATGACATAAGATCCTATGAGAATCTAACATATATTAAAAATGAACTCCGGAAGGAGGTACATGTAAATGGGCAGCAACAACAAAAACAAAAAAACAAAACAAAACAAAAAAAAACATGAGACAGGAATTTACATAACACAGAGAAATAACAACGGTCAGTAGGCAAAAGAAGACCAAACGGGTTTAAGATCGAGTATTGCGACATCTGTAAAGCGGATGTTTAAAGAGTTATCGCCCTTCTTCTTCTTCAGAATACACCACGTTTGTGTCAGTACCGAAGGGCAGTACAGGAGTAACTATTACACAGGGCAACCGCTTCTGTTGGCTGGGTAATATAATTATGTTTTTTTTTTACGAACTCTATTTCAAATATTAAAGATATAGTTTTCGTCATGAACTCTAACACTCATATTGTACATCTTGTTATATCTAAAGTAGTAAAGTAGTATTGTTTAATAAACAACCCTGTAATAACAAAACAATACAAAAAAAGCACATCAACAACATAAACGTACCTTGGTTATTATTATAGCTCGTTACAAATAAAGTTTGTCATTGACTTTCAACTTATTTTTCTTATTTGAACTAAATGTGTTTTATTTTAACATCCCGCCGGGTTTAACATTCCACCGACAGTATTTCAGTCATTTGGAGACTATTCATCTTTGCATGTAAATCCATTTCAAATAATTGTTGTATTGGAGATTAAGTCAGCCCGAGACAGATACATGTATACTGCTGCCACACTGCAGTATCACGCTGTAAGCAGGTGGCATGATACCACACCCGGTCACATCATCTTGACACATTATCTTGACACTTGGCCAGTCCTTTGAACTAGCATTATATGCTGAGCGCCAAGCATGGGAGCTATACCAGTACCATTTTAACGAAATTGTCGCGGCGGTTGATCGAACCAACGACCTCCCGCACCCGAGGCGGACCCTCTAACCACTGGGCCACCAAAGAAATGGTCCAAATATGATTTGTCAAAATTGTTTACTGTGTTATTGTAAATCAATCGTATATATAAAGTAATTTAGCAAACATAAATATATTTAACATTATATTATGGTTATGTTATTTAAAGCTATGCATATGTAATACAAATACTGCCCGAGGAGGAAGTCTTATAATTTATGACAGCCTCCAACCCTTCCCTCCCTCACTGCAGTGAGGTCGATTCTCGGCTCATGAGAGAAAGCCTTCTAGATTAGTGATTTAACCCTGATGCCGCTGTGAATACTGGGTCTTTTCCACATGAACGTCGCTAAGCGACGGAAAAAAATACATAATCTGGAATGAGATCCAAATTTCACACGATGCATTGATACGCTCATAATTTGTTAAAACAACAACGGCCTATTGTGCTTTAGTAATAATGACATATATTGTAGTTTAACAATTGTATTTTATTTTTGCTAGCCGTTAAGGTCGGGAACAACCGTGTGTTTCCTGAAGGTTCCGAGAGGGGGTCCTCGGGCACATATGAAGAAGACGGAATCACATTTATGTACACCAGGAACCCAGAACGGCTGGAGATTGTGGGGCCGACGATGGTTCCCTTTGAAGCCCAGGTAGGTTATAGGTTGCTATTTCTCCTGAACTTGACGCAGGATTAGTTTACTACAAAATGTGTATCTTAGGATCTTTGCAGGTTAACAGATCAAATTACATTTACTTACAGAATATCCAATTACTAGACTGGAATACAAGGAAGTCAATGGTTGACCTTGTTTACACTTACACAATATTTCACTTTTTTATGCTGTGTGTGAACAGCTGACCTAAGATGGAGATTCAGTTTTCATTGCTAAAAAGCTGGAAAAGTGCATTTTATCACTGATGTATTTTTTTTTTTTGGGGGGGGGGGGGGGCAAAAATGTATGGTAATTTTAAGAACACAGACCTGTAGAAAGTTCATTTGATCATGAATTTATGTTTCTTTTAATCATACATACTCTTCAGTGAACATCTGTTACCCGGTATTAAGAATTGATGTAGAGCCATTTCATTTTTTTCTTGAATAGCCTTTTTTATCAACAACAAAATTCAACAAAAAGAGACAAAAGTTACTGAAATCTTGTAAAATGATTCAATTGCAGGTGTACCGGAAGTTTGGACCGCCATACGTAGGTGTAGACCCGGAAATAGACTGGGAGTACCACAGTCCTACCGCAGTGCACGACAACCATTACATGTGGAAGACAAAGGCGGGCACCTGCAGCAAGACGTGCGGTACAGGTCAGTACATTTTTGGGTTACACTTTCAAACTACACCATATCTGAACAATTTGACTGACAACAATGCTCAGTTCCAAATATTTGCTCATGTCTCATGGGTGTCAGGGACGGTAACTCTGACAGAAAAATCCAAAAGAACCAAAATCAGAGGTGTTGGGCCAAATATAGGCATTGTCTAACCAAAACGCAGAACCATGCATACATTTTATAGAGCTACCGCAACAAACAATTAAAATTAAACAGTGCTAACTCCTTATCTTCCAGTGTATCAAGGAAAGGGGGTTTGTATAAAACCTGATCAGCCTGAAAGTTATTTGAATAAAGTATTTAATTTCCTTGTTGGATAGAAACGGTTTATCACAAAGTTAATACAAGTTCTATCTTCTTAATCTAACTAAACAAAGGTTAACAAATTTTATTTTATTTTATTTTATTTTATAGAATATATAATATGGATGAACTTTTATCGAATACTGGTTTCAATGTGTATTGATTGTCTCATTTTATGGTTTACATATGAAAATACATTGCGTTATGAACAGGTCATAGCTGACAAAACGTTGCAAAGCGAGGGACATTCATACTTATATGAATAGTATAAAAACACGTTTTATAAGGTATTTTGAAAACGTTTAGCAAAAAAAGGCATAACGTATTCGATGTATTCTGAATAATTAAGCAGATTTTCATCTAGTAAACAGTCTTTAAACAAGGTGAGACCTTCACTTTGTAGGTCAACAGCACGCGATAATCACGTGCGAGAATCAGTCGTCTGGGACAGTGGAGGACTACCTCTGTGATATTACACAGAAGCCTTACGAGACACCAAAACCCTGTAACACACAGCCCTGCCCTGCCGGGTAGGTACAGCTTTATACGCTAAAAAATTCGGGCTCGAATTCCAATAAATATACTTAGCGCTGAGAATTACTCAAATTCTTAATTTAGGTTGAAACACTTTTCATCAATGCTGTTCTAGTACACATAGGATCTGATATGAATTTTACTAAACTCGTTCATGAAAAAGTTATTAAGCGAGCCTCTGGCGAACGAAGGCAGTAAATAGAAAAAAATTTGGTAAGCATTGTCAAATATGTATATTATTTTATATTTCGTATTTTAAATTTCATTTAATTCATTGCCTATTATAAAGTTGGAAGACCTCGGCCTGGGGACAATGTTCCAAAACTTGCGGTGGAGGTCAGAAGACACGAAAGGTGGAATGCGTACAAGTGAACAACAACGTGGATATGGTAAGTTAATAACACCGATAATTTCTTTCCTGCCAGTGGAATGTTATGTGATAAAGCACAAAAACAGGACAAATCAAATTTAGACGCTTCAATATGGCAATGTGCCTAGATCCGATATGCCGGTACATTTGTCTTCATTCTGATACAGTCGAGTCGCAGCACACTTATTTAAAGCAGCACGTTCATAGATGATCGGTGGAAATTAAAGCAATATATATAATATGAATATGTTCTACTCTCCCTCATTAATGTTAAGCAAGCAATTTACCAGGAGTAAAATATTTATCCAAATTAATTGGATTTTTTTTTTGTTAAACGATGATAATAATTTTGATGGGAAAAAAGAAAGTGGCAATCATAAGAATTGAACCAAGGTGACTTGGGTTTGCACAGCATGTGCCTAACCTCTCGGCCATTAGCTCATTTTATCAATAAGTTTCTTTTTCTGCAAAACCGTACTATTATAACGACATCATACGATTTCTTCCGAGTACGTATACAGCCACAAACGAAAGATAATAAGAATCAGGTCTATATTTATAAACAACACCAAGTGAACGTTTTTCGTGGGGTTTAACCCTTTCCCTCATAGAGGAAACCATGAAAAGACCTATGCGAACAGCATAAAACCAGATCAGGCTGATCAGGTTTTATGCTGTTCGCTGCTCCTCAGTGGTCTGGAAATGAGGATTTTGTAATTAAATTTGGTATGGTTTAACTGTAGTTTTCCGCAGATCAGGCTTTATGTGGTACCTACTGAGTGCGTCAAAATGAGTCTATATGAGGGAAAGGGTTAATATTCGAAGATAAAATCCTCCACGAAATCAACGAAATTTAGTGTCGTACGGAAAAAGATGATTTGGTAGTATTTAGCAGGATCAAATGTTACACGTGCAGGTGCTACCTGAGGAGAGATGTGAAAGGCAAGACAAGCCCTCCGCCTATCTCTCGTGCAGCACGAACCACTGTCCCGGATCGTGGAGAGCAGGTGCATGGGCTAGCGTAAGTACTGTTTGGCAACTTTACAAATAATTCATCCATTTAAAACATATTGGTTTTCGAACAGATTATGGTGACATATTTGAACATGTTCTTCTTTGTAGTACGATTATGTTTATTTTGCCATCTAAATTATTAAGGTGAAATCGAAACACATTTTATTTGTGAATAAAATAATTCAAAGATATTAAAACTGATTAATGTAAATTGCTTATTTGCATATGTTCAGGAAAGGTCTTTTCATTTTTTTTTTTTTCATTTCTTCTTCAATATGCTTTAAAATGTTTAAAACTTGTTAGTGTTGATGCATTAGATCTGATAAAAACAGCAACACATAAACATATTATGCAGAACAAATGTTAGTTATCGTTTATATTTTAAATTTTATGGAATTTATCGCAAGCGACGCGAAGCGGAGCGCTGCAATAAATCCATAAAATTTGAAATATAAACGATAACATATTTACAGTTTGTCACGTACGCCATACATCTTGCCTTTGACCTCGCGTTATGGAATCAACTCCTGTTTGGCAGTACACGTGATGGTTCAGAGTCAGTATTACTTGGTACATTTAAAACATGACGTAATCATCCGCCGCTGAAATAAGCTCCGCCCATTTAGTCATAAGATCAAGTAGGCAGCATACACTCATATTTTCTTCATATCAAGACCCCACGGATCATTTTATGCAATATATTTTTCAAATTTTGAACAAAATGCAAGCATTTCATTGGACAATTAAGTCGGACAAACTGTAAATAAAAAAGGTGTATGTAATGGAGACCAAGTACTTACATTGTTATTTCATAAAACTCAACGATAGAGTCCCAAACGAAGATATTACATACCCAATAGCATACTGCAGTAAAAAAAAATGTTTCATATATATGTTATTATACCCCAACCATTTTAGGGGAAATTCGGGCATTGTTCGATGTCTTAAAAAAGTACAGTCCGGGTAAAATCAATGAATCATCAGGGATTTCAATAAGCCCCAAAATCAGAAAATTTTGAAAATTCCATGTTTGAATTTCAGGAAATTTTAGGAATTTTCTTAAAGTTTGCAGGTAACTTAGCGTATTTGATGCGCTGTTCATTTTTGTTTTCAGCCATAACAAGTCTATGAAACATATCCAATAAATATCTTTCTGAGTTGCCAATGCTGAAGTTGGCCTATCGGTCTATAACTTAAATCTTATTTAATGTGGATGAATGTTTCTTAAATCATTAATGCGATCAAAAGTCACTTATACATGTTTGGTTGGTAAACCCCTACCACATGAATAGTTTGTGTGTTGTTGTTTCTTTACATTTTCAATATACATGTATATACGTGTATGAGCATCATGAATTGTTTTGTTCAAAAGAACAAAAGTACTAATCCTATAATGGAGTCATGAAGAATGACGAAGTTTGTTATCTAAATTAAGATATATACAAATGCATTAAGTAACTCATCCACTCTTGTAACACAGTGTTCCGTGACATGCGGCCGCGGACTTAGGACCCGCTCTGTCCATTGCTATAGTGACCACAATGTTCAAATAGACGACACACTGTGTCCAAGCTCAGCCAAACCCACGGCCACGGACTTCTGTCTGGATGGACCCTGTAATACACAGATACGTAAGTCAATCATCTTTTCTTCTTTCTCTTGATAACTTATAATACTAAAATGTATATTAAGGTTGGGATACATCATTAAATTGTGATCATGGTCGTGAGAATTTCACAGTAAATGCAAGCCATTATAGACTTTTAACAAAAGAGCCCTTAACTCCAAGTCAGTTGATGCTTGCATCTGCACTGAGGTATTTCTAAGCATCTGAAGGACCATGATTACGATTTAATTTCAAAGATGAATTGATTACCTTATTACCACCGGTGATGACCTTCATGTTGGTTTCACTGCGGGAGGACGACATTGTGTTCTTATGTGTAAACCAGATAAGCCATGGACTAACTTTTATCTCAGTGCAGCCATTTGATAACCTGTAAGTCAATTTAAATATATCTGTACACGCTTGAAAAAGCACATTCCACTACTGCACGATTGTTTGGCTTGCAGAGGGTGCTGACTGCAAAGATCAAGTGTCTGACTGCTTCGCCAAGTACGGGGATGATGTGTGTACGGGCACCTACAAGAACTGGGCTTGGAAAAACTGCGCCAAGTCTTGTGGTGTTTGTGTGGAAAACCCAGCAGGTACGTCTATTGTTTCTATGGTTGTGTGAGGCTTACGTTCACGTAACTTCAATAGAAAAGGAGATATTTGAAAACGTGACTCTGCCAGAATTGGACAATTTGTTACGTTCTTTTGTGAGATTTAGACTAGTTGCCAATCTTTGTTTAATAGATCTTTGATTTTGATGATAATGTTGTTTGTTCATCATGGTTGTTTCTATGTTGCTGCTGTTGTAATTGACAGCAACAACGGTGATGATGATAATGATGGTGATGATGATGACAATGATGGTGATGATGATGTCAATGATGGTGTTAATTATAGTGGAATTATCTAAACTCCATTTTTATCTTAATTTAAAGGCAATTAATCGTACCACAAACATTCTGTTACAGACTGTAAAATAAATCCCTAATTTCTGACATTGGATCTATTTTTGTAACAACATTCACAGAGTACCTGGCCAACTGTAAGGATAAGGTGAATACCTGCCCGGACTTCGCGGACGGTTTCTGCACGAACAGTGCCTATATGACCTGGGCCAAGTTAAACTGCAGGAAATTCTGCAACTATTGTGGCACTGGTGGGTAGTTCAATAAACCTAGGAGTTTTATTTAGGTTTAAGTCATTGTAATGGTTCCGCTACATTTCGGACCTCATGGCCTCTTACGGAGATAACCAAGGTTTCCTAATGTTTCATTAGATGTTTCATTAGGGCACCTTGGTTATCTTGGTAGAGGAACCATTACAGAACTTTACCTTAAGTTGTTTTCTTATTACCTTACCTTATACTTATGAGCGAGAGAGAGAGAGAGAGAGAATGGGGTATTTTGAGTACCGGTAGTACTGACTTTAAGTAAAATGGCATGTCCTCAGTTTCCTCAACATAGCACGTGTAATCGTTTTAAGTTCAGTTCTTGTTGCATAAAGCAAGGCGAGGATTGTCTTATACTATTAGTTTGTTATTTCATTACTACGTTCCTTAGTAACAAAAATTGTTATTTCACGGGTATAAGCAGGTCAATGCATTTAACAAAGACAGCTAGGGACGAAATATATCTAACTTGGCAGCACGGGTATTCATTTCAGTTTGATAAAACAGGTACATCTTATTTCACACAAAACCTACACAATATAACGACATTAATCTCATATTGTCATGGTTACAGAAACAACAACAACAACATTGGCTACGACGACGGCCGCCGGAAACTGCCGAGACATTAAATCCAACTGTGCACAATATGGCTCTACCGTCTGTACTAAGTACGCGGTGTGGTCCCGGAACAACTGCAAACGATACTGTAACTACTGTCCGGTAGTCACCACCACCACAACACCAGGTTACCTATATTTTAATCACTGTTCATATATTTTTAATGTACATATTTTATTTTATCAGACAACCTCTGTTGATGAAATCCTACCGATAAGCGAATGAAAAGAAAACATAATTAGTGTTGAGAATCAGTCCGTAAAAATTGTCGATTAATCAGACCGTCTTTTTAAATGATTCATGATTAATCAGTGACATGTAAACTATTATTTCATATACATACTGTATTAAGAATTTAAAACGTATTAAAGTTATGCTTAATATCAAAAGAAAACAATAAACTGTGAATGTTTTTGTTATTATTTGTACTCTGTTGATCATTTTCACAGTTTACAAGTCAAATTATTACTGTAGCAATAACGCAGTGACAGACGACATCAAACTGTATAATAAGGAATAATCCTATATTTATATTGTTGCCAACCAAAAACCTCGACTTTTTCTAAAAATATAAAATGCAAAATTTGTTGACGATTAAGTAATCAGTGTCACGATTAATCAATCCAACACTAATTCTAATTATGTCCTTTCAAGTAAGTTTTGATTTCGTTTATAATTTAATGTATCTATAAATATATCCATATGGAAGGCGTTTGCAGCAAGACCTCAATTAATTTATTAATTTCCTTCGCCATCGCCGTTAAAAAATCAAATTCCAATTACAATATGGTTATTTCAAATATGGTTATTTAAATCAGTAAGCAATGTTTAGACTTTAAGTTTAAAACTTTTGTTATCATGGTACTTAATTCATTTTGCATTGGCCACATATCAGAAATATACAATAGTTTCAAATGGGGACAAGTCAGAGAGTTCCGATTATAAATGACGCCATCAATCTACCAACAGGGGAAACAACTGTATGCAAAGACATAACACTGTGTGAAGCATTCGGGCAGTCTGCCTGCGAAGTCACAGACTTTGCTCGCAAACAGTGTCCTAAGTTTTGTGGCATCTGCTCAGGTTTGAATCGTACTTGACAGAGCATTCGGACAAGGAAGCTTCGTACTGCTCGTGCATTATTCTGCTGGCCAATGGTTTTATTGTGGCTATATTTGCGAATTTCTCCGCGATTTATTTATTTATTTATTTATTTTTTTATTTATTACAAAATGCAAAGTTTCTGTATGTGTTCCTTGTACCACAGGTGTCACTTAAGAAGCTTTAAAAAGCTGATTACTTATAGATGTTTTTATGCAATGTAACAAGACTGTGGGTTCCATCCTTGGCTGCGACATAGAAAACGTAAAAAAATGACTGTATTATAGCTCCTTTGCTTGTTGCTTGGCATATATGGGTAGTTCTAGGACTTTTTTTTGCCTGTATTTTAGGATTATTTGACTGGGTTTCATGCCACTTGTCTACGGCGTGATATTGCAGTGTGGCAGCACTATATTTGTCTTATGTAGAAAAAAGTCCCAAAATGACTGAAATACTGTGGATGGGACGTTTAACCCATACAAACAAACAAGACATTGTTGGAGAATGGCAACAAAACCAATACACACTTTTCAGTTATTGACACTAAATGGACATGTGCAAATGATATTTGACAGAAATTGACAGTATTTGAGAGGACAACTGTCTCTTTGCCATTATATAGGTTTTATTGCACCAATAACAACTTTAATAACCACATATTAATTAATTACAAACATTTGGTAATTCAATATGAAAATTAGCAGCTTATAAAAAACGTCGACTCCAGTTTCATGTTAGCTTAAGAGTGTTAAATTGGTGTTAGCTTAGAAGGTGTGGAAAATCACTGCTTATGTTGAAAATATGCTAGTTATTGTTCAAAGAGCTTTATTTTGAATTTTTGGTTTTTATTTTTGCAAAATTATTTTTTTTCATTTTTTTTCTATTCCATCAATATTTTATTTTTTTTTTTTTTCTATTTCATTGTTTATGGAATTATTTTAATTGTTTCGGTTTTTATACCAGTACATGCAAAAGGTATAATGGAATGTTCTATGTTTTTAATGGTAATTTTGCAAGAATTTGATACAACATTTACAGTTATATATGACGGCTATTTTTTTATTAAGTATGCATCCATGAAACTTAATATCAAAATACAGGTTTGAAGACAAAAAGCCAATACTCATGATCATTGACACATATAGTCATCATTTGTAAACATGACCTACTTTCTCACAGTGGATCCGAGCTGCTACGATTCTTTGAGGTGTGAAATGTACGATTCATATATTTGTACAAAGTACAAACCTTGGGCCACGGACAACTGCCGAAAGTTCTGTAACTTTTGTGGCACCAAAACGAAATCTGGTAGGGTAGAGTTATTGCCCCTGAGTTTCCATTTGACCTTTGCCTACTAACACACTAATGTAGATTTTTTTTTTTACATTTTTTTTTTCAAAGGACACCTGTTATTTCTTTTTATTCCAAAAGGGAATGTATTACTCCTTTCAAGGGTGCACGATTTGTATTCTATACATAAACTGGTGTGCTGGAATAGCGTAGCTTTTAGCGATAGACTTTTCATCAGCACGGCCCGCTCTACATAATAGTCGGCTCGAGGTTATAAGTGATGTGAAATATGAATCACCATCAGAGCACTGGAAAAACTTTTAATGAGCCAAATTGCCTTTCATTTCGTGGTGTATACTGTGAAATCATTGATGTACGTGGGATACTAATTTTCTTCGATTTTGCTTAGAGTTTTGCCCACGAATATGCATCCCAACAAAAACTGTTGTAATGTTTTCAAGAACATGCATCAACGGATAAATTTACCCACGAAATTTCCTTCAGTAGATAACGAAATTTGATGTCAATGAAAATGAATGGTTTTAAGCAATCACATGGATCTCACACGTCTTAATGACAAGTGTTTTGTATTGTGTATGAGCCCCCAAAAAAGAAATCATCGCATTCAAACACGAATGAAAAAACAACTCAACACAACAGCAAAAAAACACATCTAGATTCAAATTTGATAAATGCGATCGTTACTTTTGTCTTATTTTCCAATATTCGCTTTTACTTCAAGTGTAGTGTGTATTTGATTATTTCAGAAATATATTTGCGATTGCTTTCCGCAGTATTCGCAAATAACACACGGTATTTTATATAACATCAATTTTTTGTTGCTTTTGCTTGCAATAGCTTTTTGGTTTGGTCCGAGGATATTACACCTTGTGTGGATAGAGTAGATCTTCGTCATGTTCCGCATGACTACATTTTAAACACAATTTTACGAGATTAAAATGCGATTCCATATAGTATTTTCTTTTTATTGTATAAAAACAATATAGATTCTAATGTGAAAATGTATTTTAGTTGATTGATAACTTGTTTTCTTTAACTATTATTTCAAAATAGCGTAAATATTCTTATTCATGCATACTCTAACAGCATGATTCGTATCTCGTAATTATATTAGAATTGCGCAATATTTATACTATGTAAGTCTTTATTATTTTACGAATAGAAAATACACAATATAAAATTAAATGTGACTTTTGTATTAGATGATATTAAAAATAAAAAAGTTAAACATGACATAAAAATAAATGAAATTTGTATTAGATGTTTAAAAAATGAAAAGAAATGTAACTTTGTATGTAACTTTGTTATCGGATGATTACTACTTGTATATGCCGGGACCCTAACCCGAATCCCGGACTGCTATATAACATTCGTACATACATATGTTAGTAGATGCAGGGTGTACGGACAGGAAGAATAACTGTGCCAGCTACGGGGCCAGCGTGTGTACCAGGTACAAGCCTTGGTCCACCGCCAACTGCCAGGCATTCTGCGGATTCTGTGGTGGACGAAAGAAACGTAAGTATAAACTCAATGTAGATGTTCGCAGTACATGATTTAACCATTTCACTACCCTACCCCCGAGCCTCGCTAGGGGTAGCAAGTGCATCCCAAACGTCGCTCGGGTTTATTACGTACTATTACGGACATGTAGTCTAAGGTAGTGTAAGTCAAACAAATATGTTCTGTAGTTGTCTCGCTTACACTAGCTTACAAGAATAAGAATATTTCATTAAACATTGGACCAAGCGGATGGTTTTGTATAGTAAACAGTGGCTATTCCGGTGTTTAACAAGCGTACACGGCAGTGAAGGGGTTGACACTGTACCTCATTTAGACTCGTTTTGAGGCATTGGCAAACAGGAAGAAATCGACCAGGTCTCCCCCGTTTGCTCATACTATATTGTAGCTCAGATTCATGACTGTTTGCACGACAGTGAAAAATCCATTGTTTTATATACCATTTAAAGTTCAGCTACTTATTATTCATCAACTTTTGTATATAAATATTCATGAAGTAAATGGTTGATTGTTGTTGACAGTTTAGTGTGTGAGAGACCACTTGTTCTTTCTTGATATCTTGTATTATCCAGTCACTACATACTAGAGAAATGAGTTTTCGGGAAAGAAATCATCTGCAAAAATGTATTCTCATTTACAGCGGAAAATAAATCTACTATATATATATATATATAGTTATGGAATTCGTCCGAACTATCGGTACCCCTAGGATCCATACATTGATACAATATATTGAATCAAGATTGCACATGCATCAAATTTAAACATCTGTCCACTTGACCTACATTCCACTATCGTTTATTCCATGTTGAACATATTTTTTTTATAAACGTTGAGTTAAATTATATACACTTTTTAAGACGTTGCATCAAAATCAAAGCCAATCTTTTGCATATTTACCCCACGTGGACGCTGGTTTGCAAGAGGGTGGGTGGGGTATATTGCGTTTAAGTTCGAAGCCAAGGAAATTATATTCATTCTCAAGAATATCCCCATAGAAACATACATACATATTATCTAGTATGATAAATAATTCAGCATATCACCGGTTACGGTGGTCTTGTGGTTAGATTGACCGCTTCAGAATCGTGAGTTCGTTGGTTCGATCCTCTGCTGCAACATACCAGGGTCTTAAAAATGGTACGGGTGTAGTTCCCTGGCTTTGCGTTCAACAAATAAGGGTAGTGGCCTGGTGTTAGGATAATGTGACTGGGTGTGGTATCATTCTATATGTTTACGTTGTGATCCTGCAGTATGGCAGCTCAAGTAGACATAGTCTCCAAAAGACTAAAATACTGTAGGTGGGACGTTAAACCCAACAAACACAGTATATGTGACATGTTTATTTCAGGTGATGTCTCGTTTGAGGAACCTTTGCTAGCGCCACCTATGCGAGGTAGAGTCGACTTATTGATCTATAGATTAATTAATTTATGGCATCTCAAATCATCAAATACTATGTCTACTATAATTAAAGTATTTTTTGTACTTTTGTGTTCTATATTTCTGAATAATATGAGTTATTCATCAGCCATATTTTCGATAATCTAATGATTTTTTTTCAGATTTAATAGATAAAATGTTAATGCACATGTTATTAAAATAGTTTGAAATGGTTTTGTTTTATTGAAGTCGTGCTTCAAAAACATGCATCAAAATAAATCTTTTTCACTTTCTTTCTTTTTAATTTTCTTGCCCCGTGCATGTTTTCGAAAATAAAAATGGTTCTTAAGTGTGATTCTCATACTCAGATTCAAAAAAAGTCAATTATTATCCCCCGCCGAAGGGTGGGGGGGGGGTTATAGATTTTGCATTGTTTGTCCAGCTGTTTGTCCTTCTGTCTCTCTGTATGTGGGAAGGTACAGTGGTCGCCCGTCCAGACACGTGAGTTTTCTCCGGGCTCTCCGGTTTCCTCCCACAATATGACCACATATGCCGCCACCAGAGCCATCGAGAGTGATTAATATAAGTTGTGATCACTTGTTTCGTAATCGATGTAAAGTAAATAAAGTTTAAACTTCCGTCTGCCTGTCTGTCCGTCTGTATGTCCGTCCGTCACACATAACTCTAAAACTCTTTAAATATGTAAGTTACATAAACCTAAAACTTCATATGTGGGTACATCTGAATAAGTAGAAGAGCAGTGCATAGAATCTGTAACTCTTCACTTCGTAATATTCAAGCACCCCCCTTTGCTAGTTTTCCTATTTAGTTTTTTTGTATGGACCCTATCTCTAAAAGTATTTGAGGTATCAATGTTAAACATCAAAGGTGCATAGATGACAATAAGAAATGATGCAGTGCATAGGAACTTTAACTCTTCATTTGATAATTTTTTAGTTATTGCCCTTTGTTATTTTTATCAGTTGATTTTGCTTGGAAGGAAGGTATATAAGTTATCAACATAAAACTTAATATGTGGTTCATATCCATCTAATTTAATAGAAATGCAGTGCATAGGAACTGTAACTCTTCACTAAATAATTTATAAATTATTTCCCTTCCCTATCTTTTTGCTTTTAATTATTTTTTTTTTGACCATAGCTCTAAAAATGTTTGATGTATCAACGTTAAACCTCAAAGGTGCATAGATGCCGTTAATGAGTGATGCAATGCATAGAAACTGAGCCTCCTCATTTGTTCACCTTTGAGTTATTGCCCTTGTTATTTTGTCTTTTTTTTATTTTGTTCGGAATATAACTAAAAAAAGTATTAAAGTATGAACGTTAATCTTCATAGTGTATAGGTGCCATTAATGTGTAGTGCAATACGTAAGAACATTAACTATTCATTTAATAATCACAGATATTTTAAGGGATTGCTCTGAATATTTTATGGAGACTAAAATTGCATTGTTTGGCGGGGGATATAAATATGCGGAGTTTTCCCTTGTTTTCAATAAAATTTGAATATGATATTCAAATTTGAGCCTGAGATCGTACTTAGGTATTTTCGAGAACACGGGGCCTGGGTTCGAACATGCATTCAGAAATGGACAATGGCGTTTTTTTGTTAGGTTTTCGCCTCTGCAGGGCGAAAACCTATTGTTCTTCTTCTGTTGATTTGTTTTTTTTTTTATTTTTATTATTTTTCCAATTCCACCCATTTTTGTGTCCAGCCTAGCGGCCAGATGAAAAAAGCTACAGCTATGAAATTTTGGGCATGGAGTCATCTTTATCTGAACATGTGCCTAAATGGTCAAACTTTTCACTTTTGTTTCTGATTTAGCCACTAGGGGGCGCAATGCATGTAATCACTGTTTTGCTAATAATTCAAAAATTTGAAACCTGATTTAGATGCGGTTTTTACATAATGTTCCTTGTTGACAGCCCAATCAAATATGATGGAAATCTCATCATCGAGTACGGGAAAAAAATTGTTCTAGGAGAGGTTGAATGTTCGAACCTTGGAAAAAAGTGAAATAATGAGGGTAGGTCTACGAAAAACCTTCCCACTTTTGTTAGAGATCAGATAAAAGAATTCTGTTTGCTGCATACGATTTGCAAGACATATACGCACAAAATATATGGGGTGGCGAATTTAGGAAATGCGTGGTTTGTCCTCTAGAAAAGGTCAAACTTCACTAAATTTTAGGAAAAATTAAAATTTCAAAAACATGTTTTTGTCGCTCCTGACTTTATTTTCTGTTCATTCTTCATGATATTTTCACACAATATGTATTGTTATGTTGGAAAGGGCCTCACAATAAAAAAATTAAAAGAAATTTGAAAAAGTCAAGGTCATATTACGATTATTGTGTTTTTATTCGGCCACAAATAGCTCCAAAACTAAAAATATTTAATTGAGAGTATATGAACAAAAGTTTTAGTTCTTAAAGAGCTCTTTCCAGTGATGTTTAGTTTTTGAGGATCGGACTTGATTTGGTCATTATACGGCAGTCCAACGTTTGATCCTTTTTTGGAATAATTGTAAATCAGGTTTTATGCTTCAAATTCTGATACACAAGAATAAAAAGTTTGACTTGTGCGACTAGTATACTTGATTGAACTATTTGCTGCTTTGCTAGGTACCAAACAGTAAATTTTAATCAATTTTCTATCTCATTTTGCCGCTAGGGGGCGCTTTTCTTGAAATCATTCTTTTGCTTATAACTCAAAAAGTTGAAGCCTGATCCAAATGCGGTTAATTGAATTATGTTCCTTGTTGATAGCCTAATAAAATATGATAGTTTCTAGGTATGAGTGGCTGAAACTTTTTGAGCTAGTAACGGAAGGTTGAAAGTTCGAATCTCGTAAAAAAACTGCAATTGAGGGTAGGTCTACGAAAAACCTATCCATTTTTGTTAGAAATCAGAAAGAAGAATTCTGTTTGCTGCAAATGATTTGCAAGACATATACGCACAAAATATATGGGGTGGCGAATTTAAGAAATGCATGGTTTGTCCTCTAGAAAAAGGTCAAACTTCACTAAATTTTAGGAAAAATTAAAATTTCAAAAACATGTTTTTGTCGCTCCTGACTTTATTTTCTGTTCATTCTTCATGAAATTTTCACACGATATGTATTGTTATGTTTGAAAGGGCCTCACAATTCAAAAAATAAAAAAGAATTGAAAAGGTTAAGGTCATATTACGATTATTGTGTTTTTATTCGGCCACAAATAGCTCCAAAACTAAAAATATTTAATTGAGAGTATATGAACAAAAGTTTTAGTTCTTAAAGAGCTCTTTCCAGTGATGTTTAGTTTTTGAAGATCTGACTTGTTTTGGTCATTATACGGCAGTCCAAAGTTTGATCCTTTTTTGGAATAATTGTAAATCAGGTTTTATGCTTCAAATTCTGATACACAAGAATAAAATTTTGACTTGTGCGACTAACGTTAGTATACTTGATTGAACTATTTGCTGCTTTGCTAGGTACCTAACAGTAAAATTTTAATCAATTTTCTTTCTCATTTTGCCGCTAGGGGGCGCTTTTCTTGAAATCATTCTTTTGCTTATAATTCAAAAAGTTGAAGTCTGATTCGAATGCGGTTTTTTGCATTCTGTTCCCTGTTGATAGCCTAAAAACATATGATAGGATTCGAGGGTCCGTGTGGCTGAAAGCTTTTGAGCTACGGAAGGTTGAATGTTCGAACCTTGCAAAAAAAAAAAAAAAAAAAAAAAAACTGTGCAAATGAGGGTAGGTCTACGAAAAACCTATTCGTTTTTGTTAGAGATCAGATAGAAGAATTCCGTCTCCGGCATACCATTTAAAAGACGTATACACACAAAATATATGGGATGGCGAATTAAGGAAATGCGTGGTTTGTCCTTTAGAAACGGTCAAACTTCACTAAATTTTAGGAAAAATTAAAATTTCAAAAACATGTTTTTGTCGCTCCTGACTTTATTTTCTGTTCATTCTTCATGAAATTTTCACACGATATGTATTGTTATGTTTGAAAGGGCCTCACAATTCAAAAAATAAAAAAGAATTGAAAAGGTTAAGGTCATATTACGATTATTGTGTTTTTATTCGGCCACAAATAGCTCCAAAACTAAAAATATTTAATTGAGAGTATATGAACAAAAGTTTTAGTTCTTAAAGAGCTCTTTCCAGTGATGTTTAGTTTTTGAAGATTTGACTTGTTTTGGTCATTATACGGCAGTCCAAAGTTTGATCCTTTTTTGGAATAATTGTAAATCAGGTTTTATGCTTCAAATTCTGATACATAAGAATAAAAAGTTTGACTTGTGCGACTAACGTTAGTATACTTGATTGAACTATTTGCTGCTTTGCTAGGTACCTAACAGTAAAATTTTAATCAATTTTCTTTCTCATTTTGCCGCTAGGGGGCGCTTTTCTTGAAATCATTCTTTTGCTTATAATTCAAAAAGTTGAAGTCTGATTCGAATGCGGTTTTTTGCATTCTGTTCCCTGTTGATAGCCTAAAAACATATGATAGGATTCGAGGGTCCGTGTGGCTGAAAGCTTTTGAGCTACGGAAGGTTGAATGTTCGAACCTTGCAAAAAAAAAAAAAAAAAAAAAAACTGTGCAAATGAGGGTAGGTCTACGAAAAACCTATTCGTTTTTGTTAGAGATCAGATAGAAGAATTCCGTCTCCGGCATACCATTTAAAAGACGTATACACACAAAATATATGGGATGGCGAATTAAGGAAATGCGTGGTTTGTCCTTTAGAAACGGTCAAACTTCACTAAATTTTAGGAAAAATTAAAATTTCAAAAACATGTTTTTGTCGCTCCTGACTTTATTTTCTGTTCATTCTTCATGAAATTTTCACACGATATGTATTGTTATGTTTGAAAGGGCCTCACAATTCAAAAAATAAAAAAGAATTGAAAAGGTCAAGGTCATATTACGATTATTGTGTTTTTATTCGGCCACAAATAGCTCCAAAACTAAAAATATTTCATTGAGAGTATATGAACAAAAGTTTTAGTTCTTAAAGAGCTCTTTCCAGTAATGTTTAGTTTTTGAAGATCGGACTTGATTTGGTCATTTCACGGCAGTCCAAAGTTTGATCCTTTTTTGGAATAATTGTAAATCAGGTTTTATGCTTCAAATTCTGATACATAAGAATAAAAAGTTTGACTAGTGCGACTTATATACTTGTTTGAACTATTTGCTGTTTTTGCAATTTTGTTTCTAATTTTGCCGCTAGAGGGCGTTTTGCTTAAAATCACTCTTTTGCTTATAACTCAAAATGTTAAAGTCTGATTGAAATTCGGTTTTCAGCATTTTGTTCCTTGTTGACTGCACCACAGAATGTGATGGATTTCAAGGGACAAAGTATGGGAAAATATTTGCGCTAGAAGAGTTTGAATGTTCTAACATTGCAAAAAAAAAAAAAAAAAAAAAAAAAACAACAAAAAAAAAAAACAAAAAAACTGTGCAAATGAGAGTAGGTCTTCAAATACCTTTTCGTTCTGTTTCATATTGAAAATTGTGGCTGAGTTGAAATAAAGTGTTCAAGTTGATTAGGTTAAAAGCGAAAACCGAGATACCGCTTGCGGTTCTAGTTTTTTTTGTTTTTGTTTTTTTCATAAACTAATCGTTGCTAGGAATAACTATCAAATTGTTACTCATAACTTTCCTTCCTCATGGCACATTTATGCTACAAAAAATGCGCCTTAATGATAAATTAATAGCTGATAATTAGTGGCTTGATTGAATTTTTGATGCAGAGTTATCTTCTTTACATTTAGATTAAAATTATTATCTACATGCAGGCGAGCCAGTACTGGAAGGTCCTGTTGATGAAGTCGAAGAAACAGAAGTTACTATTGATGACGTCTTATCAATGGGAAGTGACGTCATTGACGATGCACCCGACTTCACAGACAGAGATCTGGAAGAACCAGAGGAGCCACTATGCAATACCGTGCGAACTACTCAGTCAGGAAGTCTGGACATAGTGGGTAAACTGGTGAAGGGTGAGTATTGGAGCAGTGTCCCCTTTTTTCTATCGGTCGTATTCGGACGTCATCAACAATCACCTTTGGATCAGTTAATTTATATATTCGGGACTGCATTTTAATGACATGTTGGAAATCTCTGAAACTGAATTAATAAGCTAGTTTCATGTTTTAAATTATTTTCAATTTGTGAGCATTGTGATTAGATCTAAGTAAACTTTTATTTTCACACTGACGTTTACACTCGAGCTCTATACTACGGAAGATTCCGGAAGAAGGCAAAGTAACAAGACTGATACCAGTCACTTCATATATATCATTACTGTAAATCTGAGCTAGGTCCAAAATGATGTACAGGGCCGGGCTTTTGAGATCCGGGATCATATTCCACCAGTGTCGATTTTTTTTTTCTAGGATGCGCGTAGGTGTGTTTTCTAGGACAAATCTAGGACAAAATAATCAGTAATTCAGAAATATCATATGTTTTTAATGCAGTTTTGAATTTTTTGAAAATATATCTACCATTTCTCGAAATAATGTGCAGGCCCGGGGCTAGAGTGCTTAAGGAATCTATGCCAGTGACATATAACTATGGTGATTACCGAATTTAATTTTAAAATTTAAACTTTGATAATTATATTTATTAGATCTAAAACACAAACAGTAAGTCCATGCAAAATACGTAAAGCCTACTGCGAACACACTAACTTTCGCTGATTTCGCCGATGGTTTCATACACGAATATTTACCCCCACGAAAATATGTCATTTCATAGACTTCCTGTTTTGTTGAATCTTCAATCCACGAATAAATGTACCCACGAAATTCCCTTCCGAATACACTCAACGAAAGTTAAAGTCAACGAAAATTATAGACGTTACAGATTGTATTTTTTCTATGTACGCGCGGTGAGTTATATATATATCATGAATTTTACTCATAGAATGTTAATCAGATATGCTAAGGACTGTAGAATGAAAATTTCCCTTACGTCACTGGTCTGTTTCTCACGTGCAGGAGCCACGTGCAGACAAGCGATAGTGCTGCCCCTAACGGAGAGAATTCTTCTGAAGTTCACGTCCATGCAATTCAACTGCAACACAGGTAAAGTGTCTTCTATTTTGACGATTTTCATCTAAGACGTAAAGAAAGAAGCATGCTTCCACTTATCCGACCATTTTGTTTTACCATACCAACCCTAACTTTTTTTCTAGTATTCGGGATATAGGGGTTGAGAAACGCTGTTTTTCAACACATCCTTTGTAGAAGCAATGAAAGAAAAAAATGATGATAAAAAAATACTAACCCTATATTTATTAGATTTCAGAGGAAATAATTAACTTTTTTTGCATAATTGCACAAAGAGTTTAATTAAACATTTTTCTTTTAGCATCCTCTTGCCAGAATAGCCAAACATTCACCGAAGTTTTGTCAATTGTTTCCTTTAAATCTATTTTAGGTTCATATAAATATAATATGATATAATATATAAGACCGGCTTTATTAACTCACAGAGAATATATTGCATGTACCTGAGTTTTTTTTTTCCCACTCCCATAATCAGGAGACGATTTCAAGATAATTGATGGTGTAAGCGGTCAGGAAATCCCGGTATGTACGTCCCTTCCGGAGAACGAATGGTTGTCGTCTGGCAGTATCGTGGAACTACAATTCACGGCCGGAAGTGATGGAACTGGCTATGCGTTTACATACGAGGCGTACCCTAGCAACAAAACGGTTTCTTGTAAGTGGTTTTCCTTCACATTAAACCACTCAAAGGGACTACCATAACACCAGGTTAACTCAGTATGAAAGAAACTGTCCTCAACATTTTTTTTTCTTTATTAGTGAACAAAATCATCAAATCATCATAGGTTATGGTAAACGGCTACCTCAAACGTATGTACGTTTTATTGTTGCTAAAGTTAAGGCAGATCCTCGTATTTGTTTCAATTATATAAACATTCCTCTAATCTGACATTGAATTTGTTCAAAACATTATTTTGATATAATCAGCTTGCAGTCATCAACTGACCGCAGCAGTGGGAGGGGTTCCAACATCAGAATATGGGAACCAGTCAGAGGAAAAGTGTGAAATCTACATCACAGGAACGCCAGGAAAAAGCGTTCAACTAATGTTTGATGACTTCCGGTTGGATGGTAGCCCTGGTGAATGTGAAAAGGAGCGAAGCATTTTGGTAAGAAAAATATATACCATACTATTTATGATTTTAAGTATTTCGCAGATAATTCGCAAGTTACATTTTTTTTATTTCGTTTAATCATAACAATAACCCTAACAATAAAAGAAAAGATATTTTGATTCCAACAAATTTTGATTCATATATCGATTTAACGAAGAAATATTTCTTCTTACAAACAAGATCTAGGTTTTATAAAAGAATTATTTCTTTAAAAGATTGAATTTTGTAATTGCTACTCTACATTTTATTACATGTAGTAGGAAATAACATTTCATAATTTTGAAATGATAAAAAATAAATAAATAAATATATAAATAAATAAATAAATAAATTCGTCGTGTTTTATGATGCATATGTGTTCTGTCACGTAAGGGTTTCTGTAAATATATTTTCCTCAAGCGCATAATTAACTCAAAACAAGAATCCATATTGTCTGAGTAAAAAGAGGATACGTAAAATAACTGTTTTATACTTTCAAATTTTATTTTGCTTCGAAATTTTGCAGGTCGAGGACTTGGAAGGAGGAGAAGAAGACGTTTTCTGCGGAAAGTTATCGCCCTTTATCTGGGAGTCACGTGGCTCGCGCGTGAGACTTGTATATAAGAATGAAGTCAGTCGGTCTTTTGGGGCGTCTTATAAAGTGCAAGAATAAACCGGAAATTACTTTTTGTTGTACATTATTAATTTGTTACAAAGTTAAATTGTGAACCCTAAACAACTTCCGATGTGTCGTTATTTGGATTTTTTCCGTCCGTGGACTATCTCTAAACGAACTATTCACTAATTAAAGCTTGATAGGATGATGATAGGAGAAGGTCATATGACATTAAAAATGAAATTTCTTAGAAGCAAAACTAATTCCAGCCTTTGTCAATTCCGAATCACTGCCTTATAAGGAACTAGAATTGGACTGGAGATACCATGGAGAAATGACATAGTGCATCATAGCATAGATCTAGACCTGAAACTTTGCAGCTCTTCCGATAATTTGATAAATTCATATCGCTAATGAAGGTGACATTAGATGTTGCAGAAACGCATTGAAAACTTGTTGTTCTTAAAAGTTATTTGATAAAGTACTGAAAAAGTCGCAACGAACGGTTTCATACCAATTTAAACAGTCTGGACGAACTGCTTTATATAAACTTTAACAGTCGGGTGAACCGTTTCATATTTACTACTACTACAATCTACTACAGTAGTTTTGTGTGAATTGCTTTATGTAAACTACAATAGTCGGAGCAAACTGCTTTACATAATCTTCAAGAGTTGGGCGTGAGATGCTTTTAAAAATTGTTGTGATGAGCTGCTTCATATAAATTATAACCGTCTGGGTGAACTGCTTCTTATAAACTATAACAGTTGGGGCGAACTGCTTCATACAAACTGCGAGATTCGGGGCGAACTGCTTCATATCAAATATGCAAAAGATGCCCAAAAAGTATCACAACTGAAAAATTCATCACAAACTTATAAACGTTCATAAAATGACACATTTCTTTATGATTGATTCCATAAGCTTGTCTGTCAAGTTTGAATATTGTCAGAAAACTGAATGTATCGTTATTCTAGAGATCAATAAAAACATGTGTATTGCTTATTTTCTTATCATCTGGTTTTTGTCTTGTCTTCTTTGATCTACCTTATTTATCTAGAAGTACAAAGCAATACTATTGGATAGTCTGTAATACTGTATCTTTTATTTTGCGCTGCTTATTTTCGCGCAAATTTATAAAAAAAATATGCAGAATGCATTCATTAAGATGCAATTTTTCACCATGTCCTTATTTTGCGGATGGCTCGCGAAAACTAGAACCGAACGAAAATGCATCCAACATTACCATTAAGCTATCGGTAAATACCACATTGTGCAGTCACAAAATTTGATAACACCATAAATTAACCCTTTAAAATGTACCTCATGAATATTAATGTACGAATATATGAAGTGAATTGATGAATATTTATTCACTATATCTTTTAAAGGCATATGAAACAATGGATTTTAATTTGCAGACAATATAAAATATGAGCTACAATATTGCAAACAGGAAACGAGCTGTCTGATCTGGGTCTGCTCTGTTTACCGAAGTGGCAAATCGAATCTGTAAACAAACTACAGAATGATATAGAAATTATTTTATTTACAGCTTCTTCACAGCATACATTTACAATTATCTGCATCTATTTGTAAACAGTTTGTAATTAAGTATTACAAGTTGAAGTATGTACACACAGATGGTTTGCGTTAAAAAAGCAATATAATTTTCTTCTATTACGATTATCCGCCAGAAAGAAAGAAGCCGAACAGAGGTGAAAAATACCATGTGTCCTTTGTTCCTGATATTCAAATCAACGAGCCGAAGCCCTAACATATCAATAACTTAATTTGTTTGTTGTTGTCTTTAAAACAAGCACAGCACATCTATAAAATTGGTATATTTCAAAATATCAAATATGGATGATAAAGCCCATGCGGATCGTTTGAAATTTTATCATTGCTATCGTGAAGTCGCTCCTTCACTCTCTCACGATAGGAGATCCCGTGTAATATATATTCATTAAGACTAAAATGTCTGTTATATAATTTATTTCAAATATTTCTAAATTAACCACAGTTTTGAACATCATGATTACATACAGGAGAAAAATATTATATTTCTTTAAACAC
>CM037780.1:21406372-21456372 GCA_021229015.1 Solen grandis | reverse complement strand
GAATTAGCGTCATAAAGAATTTGTGTTATGATGATATTTATGTAAGAATTCTTATATAATTGAACGGGCTGCAATCTAAACGAAGTGCTACTCGTTTTCAATTTCCAACTTTAAAGAATTGCAAAGTTCATGATCAATCTTTAATTTCCCGTATTTTTTGGTCCATACCACTAGTTTCAAATCAGATCATGCGCTTTAATGTACAGAAATGCAAAGCTCATTAAAATAGTTTACGTATGTTTAATGAGAAAGTACCTTCGGTAAAAAACAATAACAAAATAATAAGCAAACGTATACAACATTAGAGCACAGCTATAGTTTGACAATTGTGTATTCATGTTCAATACCGCAAAACAATATAAACTATAACATAAAAGTATTAGTTAATACTATCTTTAGTCTAACAAAAAAATTTAGGAAAATTTTAAAAATTAAATTTTTAAAGACAATCAAATTGAAACTGTCGAGAGACCTACTCGAACCATATATCGTCCGTCTCGACTGAAATTCTTTTCCAATATGAAAATTTGATGTAAATGTTTGTTCGTTTTTTGGGTTTAACGTCCCACCGACAGTATTTCAGTCATTTGGAGACGATGTCTATTTGAGACAGCTGCCACACTGCAGTATCACGCCGTAGACATGTGGCATGATACCACACCCAGTCACATTATCCATACACCGGACCAACCAGTCCTGCAACTACCCTTATATGCTGAGCGCCAAGCAAGGGAGATACAACAGTACCATTTTAAGACTTTGGGTATGTCGCGGCCGGGGATCGAACCCACGACATCCCGCGCTCGAGGCGGACGCTTGAACCTCTCGGCTACCAGGGACGGTTAGAGTAAAAGTATATAGACTATTTGTTAACAAGTACAAGTAAGGAACAGCGAATTGTTAACTCCTGGTTCGAGTCAATCTATATAGAAAATAAAATACGATGCAAGTTTAAACTGATAAAATCACTAGATTTGGACAGATTTGCAAAAACTTTTGTTTTGTTGAAAAGGTTAAACTTTTCAATTTTACATGACACCAATAAATGTTACAATTTTATTCACAAAAACGGATTTGCAATTGTTCAACAACTTAAGCCGCTGTAAAATTAAGCTCGATCTTAAAAACTAACATCACTGGAAAGAACAATTTTAAGGTATTGTGAATAGCACACACTTGTTAGTCCATATAATATATCTATGAAACCATCTCGGTGTATTAAACATCGATGTTCAGTTTACCCATGTAAAAGCACAATATGCACGTGCACAACATGGTATATGGTCCTAAGACCACACCATATCTGAATAACAGGCGACCGGGGTCAAACTCGAACTCTTTTAACCGGTCGGTTACAGTCAGTTATGGAGTGGTCTAAGGACCATGTTCAGGTGCACCTATTGTTTTACGTAGGTATACGTGAACATCGTACCAGGAACGGTTTTCGTTAAGTTTTGCAACCAATCCGCTTGCTTTGTCACCGGGTCTGCAAAATGGACGCTTAGTAAAAATGTACAACGGATAATATATTATTTTTATTAATTCTAGGTCTTTAACAGAAACAGTAACTTAATAACTAACATCAGGTACATCGTCTATTCATGCTCCTCGACAATTCGTGAAAAGTACTCCCTCGCTAAATCTGCGGCTATGTCCGGAGACTTCTGGAAGGACACTGTACTCCCGTACTCCATCGTGCCAGACGGGAATCTCGCCCAGACGAGGATTGAATTTCCGCCATCGGTTGAATCAGCTACAGGATAGGCAACCTGGAAAGATCCATTTATAGTCTTACTTAACTATCAGATTCAGGCTCGACGAATCCATTTTGCCACTATACAATGTAAATTTCCGATTCACGTTATATACTCAAATATGGCAACTGCAGCATACGTTTATGCAATATTTATGATGCAATAGCAATGAAAAGGAGTTATTTCACATTTAATAAGTGTACATGTCGATTCCAGAAAATACTTCGTAGTTTAAATACTTGTAGTTTAAATACTTATGTAGTTTAAATACTTATGTAGTTTAAATACTTATGTAGTTTAAATACTTATGTAGTTTAAATACTTATGTAGTTTATTCAAATTGGGGTGATGAAGTACATGTACTTTGGGTTTCCCAAATATATAAATATGAAAATCTTTCTGGCTGGCTTCAAAAGGTTAGCTATTTTAAATCAAAATACATCCCCTTTTCCGCATAATAATGTCCGATAATCGTCTTTTGTAAAGGACTATGCCTTTTTTCGCATATTACGACTTAATAAAATATTTTGTCAGTGTTCCATAAATGGGCTTTCGTCAGTATCTTGCATCACTTTTGTGAAAAATATTTTAAGAGACTGGACATGTAGTGATACAATGTTTAAAAAGTATGGTATCGATTACATTGTCAAAATACAGCTTCAAAATGGCCGAGTGTTTATACCTTTACCAGGATTGGGTTGGCCAGGTCCGAGTTCACTCTCTTCAGCTTGGCCAATAAGTTAGCTCCTCTGGATACCATAAACATACCCACTCTCAGATCTGAGCCGCACACTGAAATTAGATGTGCAAACCTTAAATCTCCAAAGTTTATCCAAAGCGAAACCCTAGCGCAAGAGGTTTACATACCTCAGTTAAGCATAACTTCTATGGATTTGGTACCCAGCTTGCATTTTATACGCTATAGCAAGAATGCAAACGTTAGGGACATTTGACAAACTGAACGCAGGGCAGTTGTAAGCGGTGGTAATCACAAACTGCTTTATTAGTTCGATATTAGAGACTAACTTTTGAAAATAAAAGTTCTTTTCACAGACCGTCAAATACCTTAATTAACACATTTGTAATCCATATTTTAGTACATTATATGGAATATTGTACTATGTCTGATAAGTTAATTGAAGTCCATTATAATATGTGGCCCACCCGACTTTTCATAAGACCCATGCAAAGTCCCATTTCCTCTTGTTTCTAGGATAGATCTATCGTCTATCGAAACAGTCACTGAGATATTTTAAAACTCAACTATAACACTCACATTCAATTCCTAATGTTTTTATCCGGTATTTTAGCATGCGCAGTTTTGCCAGTATATTCAATATGTTGAATGTGGGCAGTAAATGTAGTTAAGAAATCGGGAGTGATTTATAGCTCGTGCTTATTTGGTGATGTTAATATTATTACAATAAGAATAAACTGTTAGTGATAAAGGTCCCATACTATCCACGATTTCATTGGGAAAAAAAACAACCTCGGCATTGCGGGCTTTGATGCGCCTTTTCAACGAAATTAGAAACGTTTTCGGCCTTGCTTTTGGGAATTCGAGAGTACCAGTCATGGACTACAAATCTCTCAGCCCCTCACCGCTGTGGGTTCGAATCCCGGTACGGACTTCGAATTTTTCATGTGAGGAAGCCTTCCAGCTGACTTGCGGTAGGTCGGTGGTTCTACCCGGGTACCTCTGTACTCGGGGTCTTCCTCCACCTGTAATTAGCTGGACGTCGCTATATGATTGAAATACTATAGCAGCGACGGTAAACCCCAATACAACAACTTTTAAGTGTCGTATAAATTACACCATGCGAATTAAAAATCTAAAACAATGTCGAAAGCTAGATGTAATTGAAAGAAATTCCAATTCATAGAAATAAAATCTTGCATTTACATGACGATTCTAATTCCCTCCCCGACGTTCTACAGGTAAAAACACTGCCAATTTAAGGTCTTCCCATCCTAATTGCGATCTATTCCATCAAAGTCATGCATATAACAAAATACACAGGTATATAAGCTTTTAAAGTGGAATACAAAATTATAAATCCATCATTCTTCCAGGAGTTTCTCAAAAATCAAATTCAGTTTCATATTCACTGAAAATACATATTTTCCATAGGCTTCAATGTCAACTTATATGCGGATATCTGAAATGTTATATAAAACTCTTGGTGATTTTTTTTATTTTTGAGTCTTCAAAGTGACAAAGGTTCATAGAAATATAACCATCCAACTCAAGATATGGAATATGGCTATTAGGATGGCAAGACCTTAAAGAACTTACCAGTTTCAATCGGGTTCGATTCGCCTATGAAGGGTTGACAAGCCGGACATTTTCCCCAGCAGGTAGATTTGACATCCGAATAGCCAGCAGAAGGTCCTTCCATTCTCCAACCTGTGGAGAATCAAAACAGTGAGACCACTTCATTACATTCAAACCTTCCGATTACTAAAGTTCGAGGCGTTTTATACGTAATTTATAAAACTATATTAAAAAGTTAATACGCCTTAACATTAATGGAAAGATTCAGAAATTTTGAATTACTCGTGATTCTAGACCGAGTGTTCATTCTAGATACATGTACTATGAAAATTGAACCAACAAATTGATATCTGACCTAACCAATTGACAGTGTAAAATAACTAGTTTAACGGATTGTTTAAAAAAGCGATTATTTGGGGCTTGATTTTATCTAGTCCTGACGATTTCAGTCATTTGAGGCGAACCTCTAGCCGTAAATTCAAAACATCCTAGAACAGTACCTTTTGAATGCCTAGTGCGTTTCCCAAGCGCGTTCCAAGCCGATGCTGTTGAAATAGAAAATTGAACGCGTTAAATCTCAATAAACGTATCCTAGGCTAAGCTACACAGCAAGAAAAGCTAAGAAAACAAGGACAGATTTCTTAGATTTTGGAATGAAAGCGGATGAAGCCTAGGTAACAGATTGCAGACAAAGGCGATGCATGCATTAAATATATACACTCGAGAGAGTTGGCACTGCCAAATTTCAAATAATATACTAGTAAGTCGAACAACTTGTATATCTAATACGATTTATTACTTTTCCCAGTCAATCCGTCAAACCTCTTTACATTACTGTTTGTAAAATATAAAGCCGATGTAGCCTTAATGATATAAAGAATATGCTAGAAAAACACGGCCAAGTACTTCGGTGTAGTGCATTAGATTCTTAAAACCAATTTGAAGTCGAGTTAGTACTTAACAAATTAGCCATGATTCATAGGTACCAGAACTTATGATATTATCACTAAATCATTAACGCGTTTTAGAAAAACTAAGTATTGTTAACTATGTATGAAACTAAGGTAGCTAAAAAACCCAAACCGTACATATATGCCCCTTGACCGCCCCAAAGGCATCCGAGGTTTTCTGCTTGGCACTGTTCCAGGCATTCACAATGCCTCCTTTATTGAGGTTTCCCCAGTAATTCTTCATGGTCGACAGAAATATACGTTTCTCTTCGTCCGATAAAGATTTGTCGGGACCCTCCTGCAATAGATAATGAGGTTGCGTGTTTAAACTCTTGACCAAATGGAACCCAGTCAGGTTTTGAAGATTTTTACAAATCTATATTGAGCTGCTATTTAACCGAATCGTAGTTAACGGGTCGCTCCATTGTGTGAAGGCAATTATCAACCCGGTTCAAGAGTTTCGCCAGAAGTAAATTTTGAAATATGTGGTTTTCAAAGCACTATCATCGATTGGATAAAGCTCTTACCTGGACAGATCTTTTACCATAAGCGTGCTTACGTACACTGAAAAAGAGTAGAAACTGTATTTAGATACAACAGATCATACAGATTAAAATATCAAGTATTAAATGGGTTATGTCGTATTTTATTAAGTTAGGACTATTCTACAAGACCCTCTACGGTGGTATATGGGACTTTTTCGCGTTTTAGTTAACGCGTGCGTACGCAATTACTGCGTGCGAACGCGATAGCAATGAGTTTGCATATGAGGTCCCCCCCCCCCCCCCATGTCCTTTATATCATTTAGATCAGTGTGTGTGGCAGACTAGATTAGAGGAAAGAGTAGAAAGAGCTAGAAATCGTGTCGGTAATTACCCTGTCAGTGGAGGAAAGCGTCTTCCAACCATGTTATTCCACCAGGAAGCTGCAACAAAACAAGTACCGTTATGAGTAAACCAGTATTAATGAAATACGAGTCAAAATGTTTTTTAAAGTTAGTGTTCTATTGACAAGATAAAAATTCAAATTATACTTATCTAAGTTTGCAAAGATCACTTAGCCCATTTGTGTATTTGATAAGGATACTTTACAATTATCATTTTGATCTGTTAATATGGGAAGCTTGTAGTCATTTCGTCCGGTCAATTTTCATTCTTTTCAAAATAAGTTCTTTAAATTGCTGCATAGAATTTATAATCACATGCAATATATATTTAGACAGTACCATTACCCTCTCAAACGGAATTGTGCCCTTCACATTCATGTGACATGGTAACCTTTTCATTAATCATTAAATGCGTATAGCAATGTAGCGGGGATATAAACACCCGTGCTCATAGATGGTGATTTGATTATTTGGGAATAAATTTCTTTGCCTTTTCCATCGTAAATCATTCGATTGTTCGGATATGCATTAAACAAGTTATCCTCTGTAAATTTTGAGTACATTTTCTTGTGTGCACAGGCAATGTAGTCAACTCTCGACTAAGCTTTCATTCACTTCACATCACGTCTTTGTATCAGAAAAAATGATTAAGGTTTTAGAACGTAAACCATCAACGGTCGAGCTTGGTATAAAATTGTGCTAAGTATACAAAACCGTACATATATGCCCCTTGACCGCCCCAAAGGCATCCGATGCTTTCTGCTTGGCACTGTTCCAGACATTCACAATGTCTTCTTTCTTCCAGTAATCCTTCGGGGTCCACAGAGATATACGCTTCTCTTCGTCCGACAGCGATTCACTGAAAATAACTGAGATATTAAGTCATTAAAATATATAAAATATCATTTAATGGACCTCTTTGCAATTTCGGTTTCGGGCCTCTATAAGTCCGAACAGACGCCGAGTCACTTACCTATGGTTTACACTCTAATCAAAGATACGAACAAGTCGAATAGACCAGATTAACGGCTTGATCGGAAAAAGGATTTTTATAAAGACCGACAAACGGATAGGTTTAGTTACCAGTTGTGTAATGGAGTAATCTTAAATGTAAATATATCGACTGATTGCCTTGAAATATATTATCATAAGGTTAAAATTTATAAATGAAAATCATATCTTAAACTGAGAAGTCATTTTATTTGGGGACTACAGTCAATTGTGATAGAATGAACCCAACCTTTTTGCAGAACCAGATCTATCACGTTTCCCGAACACGTTCTTCCATGCTGAAGCTGTAAAAATATAAAAAGAATGTTATGCAAATTGGCAAATACCTTTTGAACTCGTGGTCTTCAGATGCACACAATACAAACTGGTTACACCACAGTGATTAAAGTCTTTGCTAAGTAATTACGAAACGTAATGTATTGAGCAACGAAATATGGATGATATAAACTGGTTTATTTTTTTTTCGGCATAGCTGGGTAGACTCACTTTGATTTTATAAGGATGGAGACTATTAGACAAAGTTAAAAGGATTTTCATTGTTAAATTCTATAACTGTCGAGATGACTTGATAAAAAAGATGCTTCATATTCACGATATATTGATACTTAAAGTATTATTATAGTTAAGTCTTAAATGGATCGTTTCGAACCGAAACGTTATAAACACCTGTAGTATATTTCAACCGGAAGACGGTTATAGTGCGCTCCATTACAAGGTTTGCTCCGCTTAGATAGCGGGACACTTGCATATATATTTTACATTCTTTATCACTTTAATCCCGATCAACGTCGAATCTCAAATATTTGTTTCTTATTGAACCAAATATATGTATATTATTTATCTTCTAAAGACCTATATTAAGGTGCTATCTGCACAATAAAAGCATAATTTGAAATCGAGTTTAAAGATTGGTTTTAAGTTTATTACGATAAGGAGGGCTGAGCGATTAAGTTATTTTCAGTGTTGACGAGGTTTAACCCTCTCGATGTCGAATTTAGCGGCACAAGGAATAGGACTTCGGAAGAAATACTGTTAATGTGTATTCCATTTTAAAACCTATTCGGAATTCAGTAATGATTTAAGTACGACTAATTCAAGAGGGCCGACGTTAACCCTATAAAAACGGTTTTCATTGCCTTTACAAGTTATTATAGCATATTTGAACTGAATATATATAATCCACGAAATTAAAATTTTCACGTACTCTTGGTTTGTGGAATTGAAGTCAAACTTGACAGATTTTAGGTATAAACATTGTAATACAGGTTGAAAAGGATTGCTTCTAAATGAAGATACTAGAGTGCACACAGTGAAATATGGCTTTTTTATATTAAAGGGGAAGAACTCCTGGCGGAATTAGCCAATATCAGCCAAAATCGAACATTGCCGAAAAATTATGGCTATACACATTGTCATAAAGTTTTAAGAAAATTGCTTAAGAACTGAAGATGTTGGGAGTGTTAAATTGTGGACGACGGACATGCATCGTTCCGTGTAGCTTATCCTGAGCATATGGACTCAAGTGAGCTAAAAAGCAACGTTGATTAATTCAAAATCGTACATAAATGCCCTTTGACCGTTCCAACGGCATCCGAAGCTTTCTGCTTGGCGCTATTCCATGCATTTGCAATATCTTCCTGGTTGATATTTCCAATGAATTGGTTCAGAGACGAAAAAAATATACGTTTCTCTTCATCCGATAGAGATTCTTCATCGGCATCCTGTTCAAAATAAAGATACAATCAATTTAAACAACTTCAGTGATCAACACGGAGAACATCTGCCACCAGATAAGACTACTTATGTACTTTTCTACGATTATTAATTGCAAATATATGTAATCTATTTACAATTTATTTAAAGTCATTTCGTGGTGGTAATGATTATGGAGTTTGACAATAATCGCCAGGATATGAAATAAGGTGAAAAAATAAATTCACTTGATGTTCTATTTTGTACTATCATGTGCCGTTATTTTTAGGCAATGAATCGCATATAAAACATTCCAATGTAAAATGTAGGAAAACAGTTCATATGACCAAAGGCTAAGAGGGTCATTATAAATTCAGAAATGATTATCTTATCCCATTTATAGAAAAAAACCTACATGAAAATATGCTTAAAGTCTTACGCAATGTTGAGAAGGCGTGTGTCCAGTTAGCCAAATCGTATGCAGCCGGTCGCTTACAGTCAACTGAGTCTTAAGACTATACCATGCTGTTCAAGTGCAATTTATGCTGTACAAATAAACGTGGTCATGTGGTTTGGCATACTGAACGCACGCCAAGTCTTGAGTTTTTATGAAGAGTTGATAAGCATGCCATACATTTCGTACTCAAAGTATGGTAGTAGTTTTGCATGATCAGACTACAGATCCTTGGAAGGCTTACCATAGAGGCGTTATCCTCTACGCCATTGTCATCGCCATTCTCGACGTCATCGGGTACGCTGGAAATTACGACTTGCGTTATGAATCGTGTACAATACAGACCCACGCTTGTATAATGTATGAGGATATAAAATCCGGTATTTAAGACCTCTAATATTTAGAAAGGAAATCATTTGCAAAGTTGCTTACTCATTAAAATCTAGAAGCTCGAATTTTGCGGTTCTCCATCGTGCTAATTAACAGTTTCGTTGAGGCCAGTTACCTAGTCTTTTTTGATACGAGATGAAAGCGTCTAGGCCGAAACTCTTAAGGTTTAATAAAAGCCAAATGACTGGTCTGAAAATGGTTCAAGTTTCACAAGTTGGGCCAGTTCATAACGTTTAGATGATTGCGAGTTCTAATGGTTTAGTTTCAATTTCAAAGTGACGAGGAGGATTTATTGGCTACGAACACATACAAAGTATATAAAAACTGCTAGCTGCAAAGTATTCGGGCCACAAGCATCCACGATCTTCCTAGGTGAATTTACCGGTTCAATCCAAGACCAAGTTGCAAAAGCTCATTTGAGTCAAGATCTACAGGGGCTTCGCTACATATCTAGGGTTTTCAATAGTTACATACATTCGCTTTTTGAATAAAACAAATGCAGTAGGTCTTTTCAAACGACAACATGGGAATACTTTAGAATCGTATCTGAATAGTTTATAAATATTGTAGTAACAAGATTACCCGCTACATATCGACTTTGCGCATTCGTGACAGGACTGCAATTTATCGTCAATTGTCTCTTTACATAGCGTTACGTCATTTTCCAGCTGACTCATCTCAGGCGTGTGAACGTGCTGGCAATCAACTCGTCCAAGCTTACACGGAAAACATCCTGGAATTCTAGAATTTGATATAAATAGAAATGCATTTGTAATAAGAATAAAGTATCTGTATATACCAACATAACGATCGAATCTATAACTGGATCTGACGAAAAACAACTTCTAATTTCAAGAAAATCAATGTTATAAATTGTATGCGAAGCATTGAAATCTGATCACTGATAACTTGCATTACTCAAAGAAATCTCCAGATATTGCCGTTTTCGCAGTTTTTCTTCTAACGCAATTTTTACAGAGTTACAAACGCAGTAAGTTTTAAAATTAAGATATCAGAAAAATCACGTGATAGCGCTTGTACCCGTTCGCACATGCGCATCTAATCAAAACTATTTCAAGCATTATAATGGGGCCGAAAAAACAGCAAGCGCCAAACAGCGTACACTTGTTGCGAGACAAACGCTAAAGATCAAAACTTGTAACTATCGGCGATCGAGTCACACGATGGGACAAAACAGTCTGAGCCGACAGCGACAGCCGGTTTCCAAATTGTTGATAGACGAGTGCATTTTCCAAAACTGGGGACTCTCAAAGGCATTGCACACGTTATATTTGACGATAACAGTTCAATACTTTAAAACGACTTGGCGACAGCTAAGATATTTAACCTTTATGTAGACATCGATCAGTATTGATGTATTTATGATTTGATTTCCAGACTAACCCAAAAATCGTTTCGTCCCATTCAAATTCGATCCCTACTCTCATTGACAATGCATTTATCGATCACGTGATTTACGTGAAGTGCCCGTAAAACAAAATTAAAATTTTATTTATAAACGGGAAACTCCCTTATTGGATAAGATCGGAAACGATTTTATTTGATTATAATTATATTTTTTCTAGCTGTTGGTGGTATTAATAACAAAATTAACAACATTTACGTCTGAAAATAGTTTTTTATACATTTTACGGTAATTTTGATAGCATCTGGGAGGCATTTCCTTTAAAACTGGAATGAAATGGTACTGGTTCATATTTTGACAATGTTAAGAGTTTATATTCCTGGCGGTAGTCCTTTACACATAAAATGTAAAAGACAGACCATTGGATATTGACGCTATTCTGGGACGTTTTTGATAATTTAAGTTGAAACAAAAGGTTTAATGGAAAATCTTTGTCTAAAGTTTATGATCATTTCAAAGAAAATTATTGGTTACAATAAGACGTGAATTAACACTTGGAACAAATAGAAGCGGTACAATTGTTAAAAAGATCGGGGTTTTTTTTAAAGACAATTCTGCAAGAGAAAAGATGAATTGGAAAATTCAATTCAAGTAGGAAAATCATTATGTAGGAAACTAAGAACAATTAAGTAATTAGATTAAATTCATTAAATTGTCATGGAACTAGTATGTAGGCTACTTGGCAACAAGCTATGAATGCCAACGAACTGTAATTGCAACTAAATATAAATTAATTATAAGTAATTACCAAGAGCGATACCCTTACCTTTGAGTTGTTCACCAGTGATCTCCATATACTCTCTGGGCGCCATAGCATTGGCAGCCACCACCATGGCAACAACTGCGAGTAATGTCAACTTCATCTAAAATAGTTAAATTAGGTACTAAATCAGGGATGCGTTATTTACAAAAGAAATCTTACATTTCAAGTAGATAGATTTCTAGCTACGTTGCTCAGTAATATTGTAAAACGACGATAGCGGACATAGCACTCAGACAAGGCCAATGTCAAACCCAACTAAGTCACCATAGTCAAGCCATACACCGCCAAAATTCGGTGTAGTTGGATAATAATGACATTTTTCAACCATAGTTCGACCCACGCTTTTTCTCTGGTAGATAGATGTAATATGGCGGATGATGCCGGACAAATTGACTGGACTTGTTAAAATAATTTTTTGTAATACAGGGGAGTTGCTTATTGATTTTCGACATTAAAATAGATCTTGTGGTTCATGTAGATTTATATATCTTGTACCAATGTTTTTGTAAATCTAACTATTAGAGCTATACATCAAGCAATACCCCATTTTTAGGGTTTAAACGTTAAAAAAATCAATCCGAATAAAGGTACGCGTAATTTAGAGGAAATGATAGAATAATTCCTATTCAAAGAAGTAACCGCCGACCGAACACATTTTGCAGTCAGTGACACTATGGTCTACGTTATACGCCATCTTGAAAACATTTCGCTATGCAAGAGTAAAATCGTTTCATAGAGCACGAAGAAACGAGAATATGTGACGTTGCAACATTGTCTGATCAACTCGCCCAGATAAGTGTGGACAGTCGCCAAATCTTGCAGATATGGACTTTTAAAGCTTTTGTCCAAGTTAAAATGCATACACGAAGTCTAAAACACACTCTAGACTAACACGTATATACATTACTCATGTATAATTCCCTGGTATAATACCACAGTCAATCACAGGGAAATCACTTTAGATGGGATCTAATAACCAATTTGGTGTACACACCCCTATTGTCTAAATCATAGAAATAACCGAACATGATCATAATTTAAATGGGATCCTCATTATGCACGTGCACCGAAAAAATCTTAGTGTTAGTACGGCTTTCTATACAAGCCATTAATGTTTTAGAAAACACAATGCCTTAAAATTAAAATGAACGCCTGTATGGATATATGAATATTAAAGTCGGAATATAAGAATTTCAAAATCATAAGTTATAAACAAGTTTTCCAAAGAAATCTTTCAATTACAATTTTACTGAAAAAATATTTAAAGGTGTGTGATAAATGCCAAACCAGTTCCGACGGAAAAAAAACACGATCCTACAATTTAACCACCCGCGTTCTTATAAAAAGAGCATCATTAGCAATTGAAGTGCTTATATTTGAAAATGTGCGGATAGCTGAAAAAATCCCTTGCAAATAAACCAGATACAAAAATTCAAGAATTGGTTCATCACAAAGAAATAAGAGACTTACCTCGATTCCGTCAAAATAATGCGAGAAACAGCCGTCTAAATATCGTCTGCAACACTGAATGTAACCACGCGCTCTCTGGCATTATATAGGGCCAGTCCCCATGATGTCCGAGACCCACGTGCACGTATTTACCAACAATTCATGAGGAAAGGTGAACTATAAACTTCCCGACATTCAGTTGCTATGTATTAAAACACATGTTTAACAAATTCATGATTTTCCTGAACGGTATCTTCTCCCAGTCAAAACAAATTAAAGGGATATCTAAATCAGATAATATATTTTTACTAATTGCTTGTAATATCTTTTAATTGGCGTGGAACGTATCTTTTCAAAGCTGTAAAAATCTTATAAAAAATCGCATGTGTGCGCACGCGCGTGTTTGTGTGCTTTAAAATCAATTCTGACTGAATACATTCTTAGGTACTTCACTATACGCCCTTGTTTGGCGAAATTTATAACCCTACTAAGAAAAATATATTAATACAATCAGCAAAATTTTGTATTAAACCTTATGAAATATCAAAATAGTATAAATAAGAGTATGTAAAATCGTAATAATTAATACCATACATTTCGTCCTTTGAGAGGCATTCTCGTGATATTAATATTTTAGTTATTCATTAAATTGCTGTATATACACATGCATATATGCTTTATATTTTATTGTGTATATGACCATTAGATGTCCATGCTTGAATCTGTATAAGGTGCATGTCGGCGAGAGAACCGTGTTTAACATTATGTTTATCTGAGACCCATTTACACGAATCTATCTCTCTCTCCGTGGCACATCTTATCAAATAAGAGCACGTGTACACTTTGTCAACATATAAAAAAAAGTCAGAGACCTATAAACAGAGATAGGCAGCTTTGTATTATTTGCTCATATCGATTTTCTGAAATCGCGCGCGGCCACCGAGACTTCAGCGAGACCCGGACAAGATTGGAATTCAAAGTGTTCATTGGACAAGATTGGAATTCAATGTGTTCATTGAATTGTATGAAATTCGAAAGGTTCATGTTATGAACCATATAGTATGATATGGTATTTTGTTAGTTATTATTGTTCATTCTTGACATAAACAGACTCAGTGAGTTCGACTCACGACTTGACGTATTAAAGTGAATCAATCAGTAAGCAATCATTCTACTTGTTTGCCTTCGAAGATTTGTGTTTCTAACACCAAGGGTAAGTTGCAAAGTAACTGGTAAACAAATATGGTCGATAAGGTTTTGGATTTTCATATTCGGAATGGGTATTACATAAATGCTCATTAAATGTGGACATGCAAAATATTTTGTCTGTTTGTCTTTTGCCAGTTACATGCATTTATTTTTAAATTGTGACGTTGCAACACTTTGTCTGAGCAGCTCGGCCCAGTCAAATGAAAAATAAGGATCCTAACCGACAGAAATCACGGGTTAATCCTGCGTGTACACGAGGCTATCATGTATCTTGACGTTTTCTCATGCTGCGCTTAGTCATATCGGATCAGTTATCTGCCTGTCCCCCCTCTCTCAGTTTCTTACAGGTCTAATCAAACTTAAAAAGCTCTAAAATCGATAGATTTACTGCATGATTGCATTATGAAAGTACTTGTTGTTGGATCTAATACCCCCACCCCACTACCACTAAAAAATGAACGTTAACTTTTTGTCCAAACAATTAACGAGCTGCTTTAAATAAATATATACATAGAGTAATTTTTCTAGCGTGGGTTCACGCTTTCGAACGTTACCATTATTATATGTAAATAAATTTGCATACACATGTGCAAATAGATGTTCATATATGCTAAACTGAGAATAAGGTTGATGCTTTATTATTTGTTATTTTCTGCTTTAATAAATTGTCTTTGTTTAAGCTGATATATTGACATGAATTATTTACAAAAAATACAGGATAATTCAACTCCTATGAACACTATTGACCCCCTATATTTCCGTAAATCTGGTACTGATTTGTGGTATAGCTCTCAGCATGTAAGGGTAGTTCCAAGACTGGTTGACCCGGTGTCAGAACAGTATTTGAGTCTGTGAGGTATAATGGCACGTGTTTACGGTTTGGTCATAGCATTAGTAGACATGGTCTCCAAATTATTAAAATATTATCAGTTGGAAGTTACACCATACAAAAGCAAACAAACTATAATTCCGTGTAGGGTTAGTACCAATCCCAATTATTGATTCGTTTTAACGACCACCTTTTCTAGTCATATATTTGTATTATCACCATTTTGTTTCTACTGACCCTATGTGGATTTCTACTGACCCTAAATAGGGGTCACCACGTGACAGCGATTTGACCAATGAAAACGCAAGCAACTTTTGGGAGATTAAACAAATATTTATGTTTTACTGTGTATGTAGATGACACGGAGCCCCTATTATTATATTTACATTGAATTAAACGAATATAATACACAATAATAAAATTAGATTAGCAAGAGTAGGCAATGTCATTTTATTGACGTCATAGAATTAATTACTGTGTACATGGAATTTATTTTTGCGATCGTTCATGTAAACGGCAACATTAGTAATTACACTACTTTTGTCTAAATTTCGCGTTCCTGTAGCAATGTTCTGTAAAAAATCAGAATGCGTTTTTTTTCTCTGCAGGTATAAATCCGCGAAATCGACCTAGCCCATTGATGTGTTTATCAGAACTAAATGCATGAGCGTCCAAAGCCGCGAAAATGCCGACCGTCGCTAATAAAAACGCAAATGTTTGTATACGTGACTTAGAATTGTTTTTATGACTTCTATGTTTATCATGTTGTATAGGTATATAAAATACCAGTATATGTTTGTGTTCGCTTATTTGAAGATCTAACAGTCATTTTCAGGCTTCATCTACAGGCGACAAAAAAAAGTAAATTGGTGCACATAAAAAGATGTTTCTTGTTCAACCTTTCTTGTAGAGTCGATGTACGTATACAAATACAGAGATAAACCTGTCCAGAGTCCAGTCAAGGGAAGTAAATGTTGTGGCCACTAAGACCAGGATGCTGGTAATTATATATCAAATGTATTTGAAATGTCAGTTTTGGAAACAGAAGGTTGATTGCTTAAGACAGGTAGACTGCTACATACAGGTAGACATTAACACAGGGTTGTACTGTTATAAGCTTTGCCGGAAGCGGAAGCTGTTACGCTGTAGCTGGACTATAAACTAGCAATACACACACACACACACACACACATGCACATAATATACCATAATATTATCGATTATATTAAGTATAAAAATGTTAAAACGAACAGAGCTTAAAAGTTGAAATCCAAGGCTTATCAAAGAAAAAACATGGAGCTGTATGGAATGGTAATGATCTACTTAATATTTTGAGGTTTTTTTTTTTTTTTTTTTTTTTTTAAATTACAATCATTTGCATGTGGCCATTATGTTTACTTCAGCAAAGTGAATTATTTAACACACACACACACACACACTTTATAGGTCAAAAACTGATATGAAGTCTTCATATCATTAAATCCTTATAATATCTCTTGGTTGAACTCATTTCCACAATAAAAGCATGAAATAATTCTATACCATATGTTATTCACATAAGCACAGCCCAAACTTCTTCTGCAAGCATTTCTTTTTACCGAGAAAGGGGAACAAAGATTATAAACAATATATTTATCATTTATTTCGTCTGTATTACACCTCAGGTATGAACTATCCGGTGAAATCTACGCTGACATTGGCTGTACCATTGGGTTCGAGCTCAAGGTCTCCCCAGACTGTCAGAAACTCACTGATGTCGACATAACCATTACCTAGGGACATATAGGAAAAGCGCATCAGCAAAGCACGTCGAAACATACAGTCAAACCTGTCTTGAGCGGTCAGTCAAGGAAACAATAAAAAGGCCCCGCTTAACAGAGGTGGTTCTAAATAAAGGTTAAACATATAACAAAATGTGAATTTGGTATATCAAAATTGACCGCTAAATGAAAGTTGACTGCTTAATACAGGTGGCCGCTGATACAGGTGAACTGTATTACTCGGTTGCAAAAGAAAGTGTTCATTCGTAAAGTATCATTTCCTTCAAAAACACATAATGTTTAGACTGCAAGGAATCCCTTGAATATATTTATTTTTCGAATTCGATAAAAAATGTGCATGATAATGGTAATAAAATAGTCATTTTTTATACCAAACATATAATTTCAGACAGAAATAACAGCATGTACATTTCTTTTGCTATTGAGTATAAATGTATATACTTGTACGACATTTTTTATACCAAAAATCAACCTCAAACATACAAACAGTATATTCAATCCCCCCGGATTCATGAATAGAAATTCATTGAAATTTAATAAGCATATAAAAGTTTTAAACATGAAAAATCCGCATAATCCCACCTCTACCGGAAATATGCTATGCAGTATATTCAAACAAATAATAATTTAACATAGAGAAATATCAATAATTAATTCAATTAAAAAAAAATACGACAGTAAGATTTTTTGTTTCAACTTTGCGTATGTTTTTATCATTTCAACTAATTTGAGCAAATGAAAGGAAGTTGACCATTATTTGCAGTTATACATGCATTGGTTGAAATAATACAAAAAAATAGGAATTATTTATCAAATATTTTTACAAGCATTTTACTGTCGATTGATTTTTGAAATATCATATACTGCTATAACATTTTGTTATAGACATTTTGTGCAGTAAAACATTGCATTGTTATATTGGGTGTAAACATTGACTTATCTTGTTAACGGTGTCACGTGACCAGCGGCCAGCGGGAAATTATAATTAAAAGTTCCACACTGAAACTTGTGAATCATACTGCATGGCGACTACTGAGCATTTCAGCTTCAATATGTTTAGTTGAAAAATGTAATGAAATACAGTTTATGTTGTAAAAAAAATGACATCGAATATAAATATGTTGAAGTAGTGTTCACCGTACACCGGTTTCTTTTGCGATAAGAAGAACATACTTTTTAAGAAGAAAATAAAAAGGATCAGGAATATTTAAATTTATTCAACAAATTGCTTTGGTTCACGAAATACTCACATTAGTGTGATTGCTATGGTTAATGAAATACACGTTTCAGTTTATCTATGCGTTGGTTTCTATGGCCATACTCTTTATTTTTGAGGAAAGAAAAGTAAAAAGAGTTTATCAGAATACGACAAATGTTCGACCATCGGATTTCTGTCGATATTCAGAACAACTCTCGCCTTTGCTCCTTCAGATTGAAGATTATGACCTCAGTTACCAGGTCATAGATGAACAATAACAACCAATGAAACTGCCTATGCGTGTGCTACAAAAATATAGCAGTATGACGAAATTAGTTATACTTAAAAGGTTTGGACAAAGCGTTTCTTTCTACCCGTAACATATATACAGTATTGCTAAATATAAAATACATATACATAAAAACAAAGACAAAATGCAAATAATTATAAAAAAGCAAAATGGCAACAATGAAGAGAAAGCAACATAATTATTGGCATAAATTAAGATAGCATAATTATAAAAAAGATACACAAGCACACAAAAGCGATGGAACAACATTTACCAATATACTATAAACAAAAAGCAAGCCAAAACAATAACCAATTTTGATCTATCCAGTCAGTTTCCCTCTTTTATATTTTCTTTTTAATTAGATGTTTTTGCCTTGGATTTATAGCTTGTGTCAATACGAAATAAAGACATTTTTTTAGGCGAAACACCCTGAAAATGGTGAATGGGAAACAAATCGTCACGTGTCCACGATATACTTATTACAAATATAGGGCAGCGGAATTTATATATGGTATCCATGGTAACACAAAATGAGTATACTGTATCATATGGAATTGCTTCAATAAAATATTAAAAAAAGAAGCTTTAAGATGATAAACAAAATACATTTTTCTTTTAAAAAATATTTATTTGTAAAGTTTATAATAGAACCGGGAAATGAAAATATTATGCCATCAGTAAAATCTCGGGACATATACTTTGCATCATGACGTTAACCGGTAAGGTCAACACTGACGTGATCGGGTTTTCCAATACTAGACGAGATCGATCCCCAGACCTCCAGGAATTCCACAATATCCACGTACCCGTTGGCTTGGAAACAAAACATATACTAAGCTAACATGGTTATGTGTTGAATGTTTCATCAGAATTCAGTTTGTTGGTTGTTAAGTTATTGATTATTTATCATATCTGCTATCAAGCAGAAATAAAAAAGAGTTCTTATATAAATAATACAGCATGTTATAGGTAACTGAAAGATTTTTTTTCTTTTTTTTTTCTTTCTAAAAGTATTAGATATTAGAAAATATCAATTAAAAGCAAACATTTTCTTTATGAAACTGTATTTTTATGGTGTCATAAGCGTAAAATATAGTCATGCTATAAAATTCTAATAAACTATTTTTTTGTGTTTTATTTTTTGCTGACTGATGAATTACTGTGTTCTACCTGTGAGATAAAATACACATCCCACAGTGTGAGTGATAAGGAACTGCCGGAACTACTTTATTTTTACTTATATCGGGGTATTAAATGGGTATGAAGCAGCAGTTAGCCTAAAATAAAAAAAGAACAATGGTTTGTTTTGAGTGAATATGGAATATTTTTCATCTCAAAGTGATACAAGTTTAATATCTTCACGGGCACGCGACTGATGTCCTAAATGTAATGATGTCCTTTGAGGAGACACGTTGAACATGTTTTGCCCACTTTAAGGGAATTAAATATAATAATGCTGAAAATTATTAACATATTTTGAATTTTTATTAGGCGTATCTGTATACAATTAAATTGACCTACTTCAACCAATCAAATATTGGTATGCAAATGAAGCCAGAGTAAATGAAATGCTTCTGTTGGCGTTTATAATTTACTTTGAGGATGTTTAAGATATTCCAATTTAAAATGGGGATTTCAGGTTGTATATATCTTTCTACTTGATATAACAGTTTTTTTTATACCCCCGAAACGAAGTTTGGGGGGTATATAGGAGTCACCCGGTGGTCGGTCGGTCGGTCGGTTGGTCGGTCGGTCGGTCGGTCCAGCGGTCCGTTGCATTCTTGGAATTCAATACAACTTCATGCAATGATCAAGCACATGGAGAGGAAGTGCAGTGCACAAGAACCATAACTCCATCTTGACTTATTACAGAGTTATTGCCCTTTGTTACTTTTCCTTGTCCGGAGCATAACTTGAAAAGTACAAGTTGGATTTCAAAACAATTTCATGCAATGGTCAACCACAATATGAGGAAGTGCAGTGCACAAGAACCATAACTCTATCTATAGGAATTACAGAGTTATTGCCCTTAGTTACTTTTCCTTGTCCAGAGTATAACTTGTAAACTACTAATTGGATTTCAAAACAATTTCATACAATGCCAACCACAATATGAGGAAGTGCAGTGCACAAGAACAATAACTCTATCTAGAGTAATTACAGAGTTATTTCCCTTTTTTACTTTTCCTTGTCCATAGCATAACTTGAAAAGAACTGGTTGGAATTCAAAACAATTTCATACAATTGTCAACCATAATAAGAGGAAGTGCAATGCACAAGAACCATAACTCTATCTATTGTAATTACAGAGTTATTGCCCTTTGTTACTTTTCCTTGTCCGGAGCTTAACTTTAAAACTACTGGTTGGAATTCAAAACAATTTCATACAATGGTCAAGCACAACCTGTGTAACCCGGCCAAAAATCCGGAAAAAAAATTAATGTAAAATGTCTTTTTCATACTCTTCTTCTTAATCCTAATAACTTCATCATTTCTAAAGCAGTATTGCGGGGGTATTAATCACATTTAGTGATAGTTCTAGTTTTTTCAGTTTAAACATGAAAGGTAACGCAGTGATAAAAATTTAACACTTCCATGTCAATACAGGCAGCTGCTTTGGCAATATGAATAAGAGGCAGGCGTATGTCTATTTTTAGACCACATTTTTCCCTAATTTGTAAAAGTGGACTCGGCCTTCTGTGCAGTTTATTGTGCGGATCTGATATCTTTTTTAAAGATATGTTTTGTTTTAAATTTCTATATATTTCATCTCGAAGTGATACAATTGCCACATTTTCATTTCACCAGCGCTATGCGCTTGTAAAAATCACTTCCCGTTGTGAGATATCCCATATCCTTTTAAAACTAACAGATTTCCTCTATCTATCAATAAATTTCACTGATATCATCCACACTTTGAGTCAAATTACCATTTTACTTATAAAGGAAGAAAATTGCGGTAGATATATGTTTACAAATGTGTAGCATTCAAGTATTTACTAGTTGTCTCCTTTTGTTTCCATGTGAGACAGTCCCTGTAATGGTTCCGCTACATTTCGAACCTCGTGGCCTTTCAGGGAGATAACCAATGTTTCCTAATGTTTCACCCTGGTTATCTTGGTAGAAGTTAAGTGGTCCAATACTTAGCGGAATCAGGGACTTCAATAGATGAAATAATTCAATTCTATCGTAATTAGCACAAATAAATAGACAATTGTTTTGTTATTTTGATATAAGATAAATCTCATTTAAGTATTTATTTTTTACATTATTAAAATTGTATTTCTTCTCCATATCCACTCAAAACAACGCATATACTCTATTTCTTATATGTTGCTTATTTTTTTTTAATTATGAATATCACCTGCATTTGGACTGACAAATTATTTTTAATCTACTGATGATGTTGTGGTTGACGTTTCGAGGGAATTCAAAACGAAATATAACACTGATTTCAACTAATTATATAAAATACAAGGAATACTGCTCTCGACAGTTAAAAATTCTATTGGAATCTTTAAACAATTATACCTATCACAAGCTTATTCAATGACCTTGTCGAAAACCATCGCCCTTTCTTCAGTGAAGGAGTGAGGACTGTTTGGCGCTTTTTTTCAGTCCATTGACACGGGTTCGTATTCCCGGTTTTAAAAGAGTGAAACGGGTTGAGCTAAGTCCTTGCCTTATACAAATAAGCATATTTACTAAACCTGGGTGCAATCTTTCTTTTGCAAATGAGTAAAATAAATAACAAATAACCACTATATTGTTAGATTACATTTCCCAAGTTTTGGTCAAGATATGAGTTACTGTGACCCTGAAACCCTACCCCCGGATTCCCGAGAGCCCCCCCCCCTTCCAATGATTGCTGTATCGTTTTCCATATACTTATATGACAGTACAAATTCACCATTAAAATACAGAGGCTATTTACCATCTTGGTCGAAGAAAGTAAAGATTGCTGGAATGTCAGCGTTATCAATAAAGCCGTCGTCGTTAGCGTCAGCTTTGGTAAACAAGGCTTGTGCCTCCTGGGGTCCGCCGATGTGGAACAGGGTGGTCCAGTCGTTCACAAACTCGGTTGGGGTTATTTTTGTGTCGTCTGGGTGGGGCATAAATTAGACATCAATGAGACATCATTTGACATCAGAACAACGATGAAAATGTATTTCAGTGTGTGTAGAAATGGAACATTCTGATATTGCTGTTAATTTGTTTTGAAGTTTACCGTGCCTGCGAGATCATTTCAATTATTTAACGACATCAAACTAATTACAAGTGAAGAAGGACCACAAGGGCACAAAGACACTTGGGTAGACCGACCTATTATGAAAGTCTGTTATCTGAACGGAACAGAACATGGTTTTAGAACTGGGCGCATATTATAAATTATATTACCACTATACAATCATGTGTCAACAATACGGAAATAAAGTTTATATATTAAAATAAGAACTATATTTCTAATTCATTACGATCTAGACAAATATCAATGCACAGGTGAATAAGGAAATGGTACTTACTATTGCTGTCAAACAGAAGGAAGACGTGGTCCAGTTCCACCCTAGTCAACTGGTCGTCTTGGTTTACGTCAGCCTGTTGGAAGAGAAGCACTTCTCTTTGACCCTCGTCACATCTGGAAGGGTGTGGCAGAACAGTGAGTATCCAATGGTAACATATGATATGATGAATATAAATATTCTTAACCCTTTCCCTCATAGAGGAAACCATGAAAAGCCCTATGCGAACAACATAAAACCAGATCAGCCTGCGAGTAACTCGCAGGGTGATCAGGTTTTATGCTGTCCGCTGCTCCTCAGTGGTCTGGAAATTAGGACTTTATAATTAAATTTGGTAAGGTTTAACTGTGGTTTTCTGCAGATCAGGCTTTATGTGGTACATATTGAGGGAGTCAAATTGAGTCTATATGAGGGAAAGGGTTAACGTTGCAGACTATAACATGAGCAGGCAAAGGAGACCCAGATCTAGAAGGATATGTCTGCCAAGACATCAAAACACGTCTATACGAGGTAAAGGATTGGAAGTGGTCGGTACGTAAATGTTCGTGTCAACATTATTTCAATTTTCTCCAGCCGACAGTTTTTCCGCCTTTTAATACTATTTCTACTTTGGATATGTATAAGTTATCGTTTATATTTAAACTTTTTATGGAGTTTATCGCAAGCGACGCAAAGCGGAGCGCTGCGATAAATCCGTAAAATATAAAACACAAACGATAACGTATTTACAGTTTGTCACGTATGCCAAACAGTTTTGCCCTTGACCTCGCATTATGGATCCGCCTCCCGTTTGATTGACAGTTTCACGTGCTGTTTTAAGTACGGTTCAGTCAGTGTCGCTGTGCACATTTATATTCTGAGCTAGCCAAACATGACGTTAAGCATTCGCCGCCGCAACTAGCTCCGCCCATTATTCCGCTTTGGTCGCTTACGCACCATACATACACATACTTTCTCCATATCAAGACCTCACGGTTCTTTTTTATGCTATATATTTTTCAAATTTTGAATGAAATTTCAAGCATTTCATAGGATGACTTAGTAAGACAAACTGTTAACATGTGCATAGTTATGTCGAACTGCACTATCACGCTGTATACGTGTGGCATAATACCACTATCAACCTTTGTGGGATTTAAAAGTATCCTGTTTTTGATGTTCAGAACCCAGCAGGAGCTACCAGTATCCCCCTTTTTAAGACTTTTGTATGTCACGGCTGGACATCTGGTACACTCTGCTTATATATAGGGGCAATTGCTATACCACTTCTGTGAAAGATTGTTTTGATGTTCATGAAAAAAAAAAAAAAAGAATAAAACATTTACAAGTTTGATAACGACATATTGATATCCTGGAAAACTTCTATACGATTTTAATATTAAGCTAGAGCTATCACAGAGACTGATGGATACTCCCGCTCGACTAAATTGGCTCAACAATATAAAGGTTTTGTATAACGCGACGCGGTGGGACGGACGGAAAACCGTTAGTGTTTCTCATATACTAACCCCCACCCGCCCCTCACACACACGCGCGCGATTTATTTCGTGAAGCAGATGCGTCATGATTTCATATATTTACACATAAATATAATGTCACGGACTAGCTGTATATTCTCTGTACACTAATTTGAATCATGAGACAATCTAGCATCAAATAAGTTAAACCTTATGATAATAATATTGATATCACATACCTAGCAAATCCTACAGCTAGCAGCACCAGTAGTAAATGTGACAGCTGCAATTTACAAAAAACAAACAGTTATGAACCGATTATTTTCCATCGGCGACAAAGGTACGGGCGATAACCGATCCCCTTTTAATAAAATAATATACAAAATATATAAAACATTTATCGATATGACACTACAAGTCAATCTGTCACGTGACTTATCTTAGTCTTGCATATTGTGAAGTTTAAGGTTGACGAAGTACGTATGTTGAGTTAAATGAAATGCATGTGCTGTTCTATTCCTATTTAAGATTGGCGACGTCGTGAGGAAACATGCAAGTAACATTGATGATAAATGGCCCAAAAATCATGTTTCCTTACTGTTTGACAATGAAGTTTGTTTCTAATTTTACGATTTTTCATATCTAAAAAAAGGAGTTTCCCAATTCAAAGGTTTTCAAAATAAATGACATGTAAGCAAATAAACTTATTTGTAGCAAGAAAGGTTCAACTGATTATTAACTGATTATCGAATCGGGTTGGGGTCCCGTTTTTTTTTTGTTTTTTTTTTCTTTTTTTTCGATTAATCGACAACAGTTTGAAGCAATTCCACCGATTTAAGACATATGTATTAAAAAATTTTAATATAAATTTTCTTTCTGATATTGAAAGTACTGGTCAAATATGTCACAACAGAAAAAAATAAGCAAAACATCATCATCATCATCATCATCATCATTATCTTAATGGAATTATTTTTAGACAAATGATTTTTAAATGTAGATATGTTTTATTTTATAGAAAGTGCGACGCGTGCAATTTTGTAGCCAAAAATATGTATATTATATAATTTTCAACAAAATGTGTCTAAAATCTTACCATATTTTGTTCCGTGTGTCTCAAAGGCTTGACAGCAAATGAAATTTCATTCCATGCCTTTGACCTTAATAAAAGATAACCCTGTCGTTACCTTGTTGTACTTTCTACATCTGTCGCGGCCCTATCTTTCACCTGGCTTGTTCTAGATAGATTTGCAGACTTTTTATCGCCTCCGCAAGACTGTGGAAATACTCAATTCTGTAATCGGGCATCTGCTTGTTGGCTATAAGAATTTCTCCCAGTTACAGCCTTTAAGCAGGTGTCCGTTAAACGGAGTCTTAATGCTTTTAAGTGCAGTGTTATATACATATGTTCTATAAGCATAGTGCTTAACGTACATTTCAACTCGGGTTTTATCCTCAGTTTGATCCTAAGCTGTTAGTGAAAACCTATTTTGATATACACGTGTGTTTCCTCCAGAGAACAACGGTGTTCAACATCAAATAACATAAATATAAAAAGTGTCGTGCAGAATTTCCATACTGCAATCTATTCATAAATCAAGTTTCATAATATTATCTTAAAAGGTGTTTAAGTTATCGCGGGATCCTGATTTCCGGACATCCGGACATTCTCACTGAAGTGACGTTGTGGGATTTTTCCTTTGATCTTTGGCCCTTTTGCACCCCGTAATTTGCACCCCACAAGCAACAAATTAGCCCACAAGTGCCAATTGTACTCCCGAAACCCCATAAAACTAACCCTAACCCAATTTCCTTAACTTGAGGGAGGGCGGACGGACAGACAGACGGACGGATAGACGGTGGGTAAACCTATAGCCCCCATCGGTGTCAACACCGGTAGTGGCTGATAAAAGCAGTTAAAACATAGTTTGTACTTAGATTACATGGGCACAATGCGTTCGTCGTCAATAACTTAACCTTGACTTCCAAAACTTATGAATATATTTATGTAAAAATTTATGACTGAATGGTATATGCATTATGGGATTTTCTTGCCATGCAAACTGTAAAACAGTAGAATCTTAGTAAATAAGAAATGCCCTGACAGAAATCTCCTGGAAGGTTTTGTCTCATCTGTATCTATCTTTTGCTAATTCGTCAAAACGAGAAGGTAAAACTAAATAACATCTCATCTGAAACTACTGAAATTAATGAGAATTGCATTATGATATTTTGTTGGTACTCCAGAAAATGTTATTCTCTAAAACCAATGGACAAAATTCAGAATTTCAACGAGGATCCTAAATTCTTAATAAAATATTCATTGAAATTTCAAAAAAAAAAATTCTCCCCTGGAATCAGTGGTACAAATGACCACATCCAAGCTTATAAAAGACTTGACTATTTGAGTTTACCGTCGCTTCGACAGTATTTCAGTCATATAGCGACGTCCAACTAATTACAGGTGGAGGAAGACCCCGAATGCACAGAGGCATCCGGGTAGAACCACCGACCTACCGCAAGCCAGCTGGAAGGCTTCCTCACATAAAAATCCGAATGACCCTGCCGGGATTCGAACCCACGCGGTGAGCTTATAAAAGAAATTGGTGAAACAAGGAAGATTCATTAAAAAATAACACAGTCGACTGGGCTTGTGTGATTACAATCAAAGTATGATGATCAATTGTTTCGGGTCATCAAATTATATGCCAATTGACATATGTTATTTTTTTTAAGTTGATAGTACTCAGGTTGGTGAATATGGCCCTCTTGTTTTATCGAATCTGTCTTCGGCTTAGTAATTTCAAAAACTATCCATTGGTTTGAACATTACTGAAGATTCCGTGTACTATGTGACCCAGTTCAATATACTATGTAGTTGGGATCTTATTGGCTTGACCTATATGGAAAGTCGCTGGTTTCCTGCGTACCTTGACAGTTCAATATACTATGTAGTTGGGATCTTATTGGCTTGACTTATATGGAAAGTCGCTGGTTTCCTGCGTACCTTGACAGTTCAATATACTATGTAGTTGGGATCTTATTGGCTTGACCTATATGGAAAGTCGCTGGTTTCCTGCGTACCTTGACAGTTCAATATACTATGTAGTTGGGATCTTATTGGCTTGACTTATATGGAAAGTCGCTGGTTTCCTGCGTACCTTGACAGTTCTTTCCTCAAAATCACCGTTGTCCGAATTCAAAGCTAGAGGATCACATAGAACCCTTCACAATTGACAATACTGGTCAAGAATCTTGAAATGTTTAAAACGTGCGTGAACAGACAAACACCTTCAGGAAAAAGTACAGTTAGGGTTCAAGGTTTTGTCTTTCTTTTCTTGTGAACTTGACCTGACGAAGATACACATTTGAAGAAAAGTGATCTCCGCATTCTTCCACCAGATAAATATCACAGAACATCAAATGATATTTGTCACTTGGGGAATTGTGTGTGTGTAATGGGGGGGGGGGGAGATTAACAATATGTGCAAGATATAGAGTAGCCATACTGCGATATCGTACCGTAGACAAATGGCACGAAACCACATCTCGTAGTCAAATATTGACATCGGACAAACCATTCCTTGAACTACTCTTATATGCTGAGCGTCAATCCGTGGAGCTATTTCAGTTTGTAAAATGTACATATGAACAAGAACTGTCATTGAAGATGACGAATACCTCCAGATACCGCTTTGTCGCAGTTACTGTGACCATGTCAGGAAGTCTTGAAGATGACGAATACCTCCAGATACCGCTTTGTCGCAGTTAGTGTGACCATGTCAGGAAGACTTGATAAAGATGAAGGATGGAAAAAAAAAAGCTCTGATGCACTTATCACCAACAAAAATATTAAATAAATATGATAAAACAAAGTGATAATATCATGCAAAGGATATTTGCAACTATTGTTGGTACTTATAATTTATAAGTATAAATCAATAAGCAATATGACAAGGGGACATAACTCAATGAAAATTGAAGCAACATGACATGCCTACAATATGAGCAAGTAGGTTGTATTTAATTGTTGTGACGTTAAATGAAACGTAGCTAAGAAATAGTGTGGACAAAATATCTTCAATAAATATAAGAAAGGGCCGTAACTCATATAAAAATAATCAGTCATAATGTGCCAACGATATGCGCAACTAGACTTGGTTCTTATTAATGACGGGAAGCTAAATCAAAATAAGAACATTGGTAGCCAAGATATAGTGTGGACAACTTTAAATAAATCAAAATCAGACCATTGGTAGCCAAGATATAGTGTGACAAAATATATTTAGTAAATATAGCAAAGGGCCATAACTCATTTAAAATCCAGCTGATGAAGGCATGTCAACGATAACTACTTGTCTTTGTAATTATTAATGTGTGAGGTTTAATTAAAATCCCACCAAAGGTAGCTGAGAAATAGCGCAGACAAAATATATTTAAGAAATATAACAAAGGGCCATAACTCATTAAAATCAAACGAATCATGACGTGCCAACGATATGTGCAACAAGGCTTGGTACTTATTAATGTTGTGAAGTTAAATCAAAATCTAACCAAAGGTAGCTGAGAAATACATTAAGAATTATAACAAAGGGCCATAACTCATTTAAAATCAAGCGAATCATGACGTGCCAACCTTGTGCGAAACTAGGCTTGGTAGTTATCAGTGTTGTAAAGTTTGATAAAAATCCGACCAAAGGTAGCCAAGCAATAGGGCGGACAAATCTCGTTTACAGACGAACCGACGGACGTGACTCCAATATAGCCCCCATATACTTCGTATCTGGGGGTAAAATAAAGTTCACATTCACGCATGCTTTCCACAGATTTCTCTCACTTTGGGTTAGGATAACTCATTCCGCTTGCAATTTTGAATTTCAAGATATATCTAATATATACAAATGTATTTAATTACGAAGTTTGAGAAAGGCAAAGTTGTTACTAAAAATGTTTTGTTTGTTTTTAATTCAAACAACATATTTTTTGTTCATTGGGTTTAACGTCTCGCTGACAGTGTTTCGTAATCGAATACATGTACCCCCGTTTCACTACATGGCATCATTCCGTGGGGAAATAGGAAAGCGAACCCGTCATAATACAGTAGTTATTGATTAAATTATCGACCAATGAAAACGCGACTTTTAAATGCAACACTCTTTGGCGCGGAGGCTTGAAAGTCATGTATACATTAAAATAAATGACTACGTCCGGCTGCTGTATACAACTGCATTTATGATTGGTTTTCAAAACATGATACGACCAATGAAATGGCGCAATCTGACACACCCTAAAACGACAAAATTTAGCCGTAATATCCCACGGCCTTTATATGATATATCGGCCAGCCGAGGGTATTCGACGATGACAGTGTTTTAGTCATTACTTTTGTCTACATGAGTAAATATTGTGCCGCCACACTGCCGTATCAGGCCGTAGACAAGTGCCATGATACCAAACCTAGTTCATAATCTTATCATTATCTATTTCAAATGTATTAGAATGTGTTTGCGGTATGAGGTATTATTGGATATTTAATAGGGCATTTTAATTTTGACAGCTCATCACGATTTTGAATGAAATGAAACATACTAAAATACTTTTACAAAATGGATTTATTTATTCTATTCATTTTACAATAACGATAATCACGTGACCTCGCTTAGCCAACCGCTTGTCCAGAATGAAGTCTCAAAAGGCTCTTCAGCTGAAGGTAGAATAGACAAGTATTTAAAACAATCTCAATTTCTACTGAAGTATTCTATGATCACTTCAGCAAGTTAAACGCAAATATTGTAGATTATGATAATCGTTTTGATAACTTTGACATAAACAACATTTATGAACATAATGGTATGCTTAACTCTCCTTTCACTGAAATCGAAATCGAGAAAGCAACCAAAATCCTAAAAAAAATCTTCAATATTTGATAATATACTGAATGAATACCTTAAAAATGTTCCTACACAAGGGTGATATCAATGATCCCGATAACTATAGGGGTATAACAATACTTAGTTGTTTTGGTAAACTGTCAAGCTCGTAAAGCTATTTTCTCTGTTATTAAACAGGCTAGGAAATTACTTCTGCCTATTGATATGCAATTACATTTATTTAATACCACGAATACCCCCTATACTTTTATATGGTTCAGAGGTCTGGGGAATTGAGAACAGTGTTAATTGACAAATTTCAGTTGAAATAATTTAAATATTTTTTTCTAAAGGATTAAAATTTTGGAATTGCAATATTATGTATAGCATCTTATTTTCTTTCAGGAAGGTTGAATATCATATCTAACTGGGTTAGTTATGTTAAAGATCTAGACAATTTAAATAATCTTGGTATGTCAATTATTGGATAGAACAGAAGACTGCATAAGAAACTGTATTTTAGAGTATAATTTAGACCAGAATTAATGATCAGTTTAAACAAAGTTGGGGCAGTACCGTTAACTATTCAAGTAAATGTTTAAACTATAGCTCCGCCCCTCACATCGTGGGTTCGAATCCCGGCAGGGTCATTCGGATTTTCATGTGAGGAAGCCTTCCAGCTGACTTGCGGTAGGTCGGTGGTTCTACCCGGATGCCTCTTGCATTTGGGGTCTTCCTCCACCTGTAATTAGCTGGACGTCGCTATATGACTGAAATACTGTCGAAGTGACGGTAAACTCAAATAGTCAAGTCAGTCATTACTGCAGTAGTAACACTTTAGGTGATGAATTTCATTATCTTTTTAATTGTACTTTTTCATATTTAGCTGAATATGTTTATGAGCATCCTAGTTATATTAAATGTTCAAAACTTATGAATAGCAATGATAAAACTACTCTGTTGAAATTAGCAATATTTTGTTAGAAGATCATTTCATTTTTCAAATAAGTTCGCATCCTCCATCTTCCAATTTAAACATTAAATCTCTGTAAAACAGCACCATATTTATCTTAAATTTATTTGCTGTGTAATTTGTGCCATTTTGTTTAGCCTTTCATGTATTTCATGTATATATATATTGTTTTATGTCAGATGCCCATATGGGCCTTGATTCTGAATAAACTGTTCACAGAGTTGTCGTTCCTTATTGTCATAGACATACTGTTAGAAAGTGTATTTAATACTGAACATTAACATTTTGTTGTTATGTTACAACTATGCATTTACAAATGTTATCCTTTCAAAATAATTCCTTACGATAAAATCTCTCTCCCTCTCTCTCTCTGGTAAAAGTTAATATTTCAAACTTTCTATCTCCCTCTTTCTTTTCACCCCCTCTCCTTTTGAGTTATTTCCCTTGCATTTACTTTCCTCTCATTTCTAATGAGAATAAAGTGCTACAATTTAAATAAAAGCAAATCACTTAATTTGAAAAAATTCATTACCTGAATAATTTCCAATAATGTCATTTTCTGATTACCTGGAAAAAAAGAGTTAAAATCGATTTAGACAATGTAATTTCCATTTCATCATCTGTGGAAAACATCTGACGTAGGTAAGCATTTTCCCTGTCACACACACCTTTAGTCATTGAGGAATGAGATACGTCATTATATCATAATGAGATACGTCATTATATCATAATATCAGTAGATGATATCACTCCTACGTTTACTGGACAATCATGTTGTAAAATTAATAAAAACATTGCTTTGAGACCTCCTCTCGTAGTTTCAAATATTAAGAATTTTGAAATCATTTATTTTACCTCAATTAAGGACGATCTTAGTCCCTCTTGACGGTTTAAAGACCACGCCTTTATTGAAATGTATTATATGACCTTGCGTCTATGCCAACACGATATTATATATATATATACTAGTGCCTTTTTACGTCTATTAGTAATTAAATTCTTTCAGATTACGTCTATCCTTCTAGTTGACTCCTCTGTTGGACCAGTACTTTGCGAATGGAAAGGTCATGAAATATCCTTGATTCAAACAAGATTCGAACCGACAACCTCCCGATCCGCCGTCATATATGCTAAAAATAGACCAGGGCAAGACGAGTACATTGTAACTATGGTATTACCATCAGCATCATACTCCGTGAAAATCTGACTCAGGTCGTCACCGTTGATGCTGCCGTCACCAGTTTTGTCGAGAGAGGTGAACAATGAGTCGGCGTCAGACATGAGCGCAAAGTCCGCGTGTGACCATCCTTCGTCAAACTCGGCGTTGTTCACTTCACCGTCATCTGCGGAACCATCGGGCTCAGAATATACAACTCATATTAAAACGATTATTAATCAATCAAACACACGAATATAAATAGAATTCGTGCAGTTCCCATCATTAATTTGTGATCATGGTCAATCAATGGATCTTAGAAATTCAAAAGTAAATGAAAGCCATTATAGCTTTTATAGACTAAGAGCAAAAGAGCCTTTAATTCCAAGTCAATGGATGCTTGCATCTGCACTGAAGTCTTTTAAGCATTTGAAGGACCATGACTATAATTTAATAATGGATGAGTTACCTTAACTCAAAGATGGCCATGACACAAGACAACATCTTTCGGAAAAAATTGATAATTTATAAAAATTAAGAACAATTTGATACCTGAATAATATGTTGTTTTTATTGTTGTTTTTAAATCATAAATACTGGTCTTGTGATATCTATTTTAAATGAGTTTAATCAAATTTAGGCATAAAGTGGAATAAGGACCAGAAAGAATAGAAAACAACGGAACAAACACTTACGGTTCGAGTCGAATGATTTAAAGAAGTGATTGAATTCGGCTTTTGTGAGAACTTCATCTTTATTGGTGTCAGATCTTGTAAAGAGGACAGCAAAAGGGGTCTCACGAACAATCTGTAAAAACAGTTTCGAGGAGTCATATAATAATATACTAAAAGTTTGATTAAATGTTCTTTATATTGTCTTTTTTCATTTACTACTCTTTTCTTTGATGAAGATCCAATATATTTTTAATGTATTTGAATCAGTTCTTTTTTCCTACCAAAGACACTGATAATCTCCTTTTGACAAATTTCAACAAAATTCTGAATGAAACTGACTTAAAGGTAGGGTGACAATATCTCATCAAATAGACGGATTCAGCACTTTATTCGATTGTTACCTTTAACTTCCGATTGACCTAATTCTAAGACCACATCACTTCCGGTTCTTATTATCCCATCAAACCTTTATACTAAATACTTTCAGTCGACGTCTATTACTTCAGGTCTAAGCTTTTATCAATGGTCTTGTCAACTTTCACTATGAAATTTTATAGTTAGTCTGTTTCAAGACTTAAACAAGTTTAATAGAAATCTTACGTCTTCCCATTTGCTAGCAAACTCCTGGGCTGAAACCATTGCGTTATCTAAAATAAAATCAACGACTGGATATAAATACTGCGTAATCATTATATCAGTCCAAGACAGGAAGTTCAACACACACACACACACACACACACACACATAAACACACACAAAAGACGCCAGAAAATCAATATTCTCTAGAGTATTATACACGAATAATGTCGGTCATTTAAAGTCATTTGTGGAGCCAATATAAAAAGAATATTTGGTTGAAAAGAAGGAAAGATATAGAACATACAGACTGACAAATTTAAGTACATTTCGTATAGTTTGCAGAGAGCAAGAGTTTGCAAGAGAGTTTTGCAGAAGGGAAAAACAGACAAAAGAAAGATCTTCTTAATATCATGATTTTTGATGATTAATATAATTTTTTATGAGATTAAATTTCCTTTATGGAGTTATTATATGGGTTTCTTCATAAATTATACCTATATGAGAATGAATACGGACAGGGAGATAGATTTCCGGTGGATACTCCAGTGACCTAAGTGTCCTTACATATTATGGACCAATCGGAAGCCTCTGCCAGTACATATGTACTTAAGGTTTTAATGAAATGGTAGAGCTTTCTGTTCAGTCGTCAAACATATTCAATTTATGACAAAATGAAAGATTTGATCAATGTTTAAAATCCATCATTTATATCTTTTTGTCAGGACGCAATCTGACGCCAACTGCGATTCCCTCGGAAAGCTTAATATATTTTTTCTTAATTCTATTTCATATTTAAAGGCACTCTTATAGTGAATTGCCATTTTTGTGTCACCTGCTATTAGCAAAGGTGACACATAGGGATCATTTCTCTGTCGTCTGTCTGTCTACCTGTCCGCAAGTCTATCACCCTTTTTCAGTCACAATTCTTTCAACAGGTGATACAAGTGTTCCAAGGAATACTTTTTGTAATTGTCACACGGAGGTTTCCGAAGATTTCCGGAGTTACACGACTGGCCGCCTAAACTGCAAATTGTCCTTATCCTTCACTTATCTAGAATTTCGCAAAATGCCGGATCTACTTACGATTGAGGTCAAACACGGTGTAAATGAGTGGATAATCTTGGTTGTCAATGACATTATCGTCATTCAGGTCAGCCAGGTGAAAGTAGGCACTGGCCAGGGCATCCGTCTGACTGGTCAGCTGCGTCCAGAGTTCAACAAACTCATGTGGCGTTACTGTACCGTCACCTGATAAGGAAGATACCGTTAAGAACAAAGAAAGAACATAAAAAACGCTCCGGTGCCTAAATTTGGCTTCTTGCACTTTTCACAAATCTTATCACATTATCTTGAAAAGTTATATGTCGGCTTGCTTAAAAAATATTTTAAAAGTTTATTTCAATCGGATAAATATCAAACTGTTGTAAAACACCTGGTTTGACTTTTCTTTACACTCATCCCATGCGGTTTTTATAAAACAGCGTTTTGTTCAAAATAACAGAGGTTTAAAAATCCAAAATAACCAATTTTTTGTCAAACAGTATCCAAGATATCAAAGGTTAAACAAAATAGTATAAAGCACCCAAAATTATTAAAGGTTAAACAAAGTAAAAGGCAGAAAGTACCCAAACTGCTACAGTTTAAACAAAGTAGCAGAAAGTACCCGAACTACTACAGGTAAAACATATTAGCAGACAGTGCCCAAAACTACTACAGTTTAATCAAATCAGCAGACAGTGTCCGACTGACCGTTTTTGTCAAACCCCTTGAACACCTGGCTCATCTCGTCTCGTGTGATCTTCCCGTTCATATCACGGTCCGCCTTGAGGTACAGTATGTTAATAAGTCCATATATGTCAGGCCCGGGGCTGCAACAGAGGGTGTGAGACAAGATATCATTAAATAACGATAAAAAGGCATTGGCGTACCACTATTTTGCGTCCCGGTCAATGCAGGAAGAAAGTTCCGAGAATTGCTGGCCCACTGTATACGACGTGATAGTTCAGTGTCTGTCTCATGGCAACTGTCTGAACTATTGTCAGCAGGACATTATGCCCCAGAAAACAAATTGTTACGTAATGCTGCTTCATAAACAGTTGCTTTTTGATAAATCTTAACATATTATTTCAAAGAATGGTTTGTAAACATACTATGTACCAGTGTGCATTTCCATATACAACGTTTAATTTAGATTTACGTATAAAACATATCCTGGGGTTACTCTATATAGGACTTTAAGGTTATAGAAGAATTATGTATACTTACAATAATGTTCAAAGGCATCTAGCCGATTTTGCTGATAAGTTTAATTAGTGTAAAGGTACTGGCATGCGTTTCAAAAGACATTTTAAATTTATATTTTCATCAAAAGGTTTTTTAATATCTGTAAATCCCGTTTTACCTGTTTAATAGAAAATGTGCATGTTTGTTATCATTTGCATTATCTTAAGAAACATGTGATCTATGAACTTTCTTCAGAATTTATTATTTGTTAAAATACAAAAATCGAGATTTATTTTAATTCGAAATCGTTCAGTGAGGCCATACCACGTGATATATAACGTCATATGCAGCTTGTTTGGTCTCTATCAGGAGTGAGTTTTTTTGTGTGTGTGTGGGGGGGGGGGGGGGGGGGGACACCAGCAGTATTCCAGAGACACGAAACAATGAATTAATATTAATTATGATATTTTCTCGAAACATCAAAATTGTTTCAATTTTTTTTTCAAAGTATGTCGCAAACCGCATGTCTGGATTTTTAAATTGTGCCTTCCCTTGAGAGTATGACAACATATACATGACAAACAGTGAAACATGATCGTTGAATGCATGCCAAGTTTAACATTGTTATCAATAAAAAGGTGAAGGTCATTTTTCTTTCAGTCAAAGACGTGATAGTGTTCTAATTCTAATATTATTTGATACAATTACAATCCATTTAACAAAGATGTCATTTGGGATTGCAGGAACAAAACTTACATATGATGACATGTCTGTGAACATACAAACCTATATGCACCATGTGATTGTATTTATATATTGTTTTCAAGTACTGTGCTGATTTTTTCTGTATTACACATGCCAGAGGGTACGATCAAGTCCTTCCAATGTGAAGGAAAATATACCGAATGAAACACATACATTTGCATAAACGTTTAGAGCATATCAGTGACCCTGAGATTTTTTTTTTATTTTGAGCAAATATAATGTATACATGTATACGTCTATCCACATCAGGAATACAAAAGGTACATATATGAATCAAATTTCAGTCTTATTCACAGTTGAAAGATCCAGTAAGGGTTTTCCATAATGTACATCGAGAAACTTGACATGTTAGTTAATATTATAATACATTTACATACTGCGTGTCAGCTTAATATCTCCAAGTTTGTAGGGAACAGTCAGGTAAACCTACATTATTACGATCTTCAAAAATCCATAGGCAAAACTTCTAGTGTAACAATATTACGATATTATAAAAAGTCCAAGGGTATAACTCCTTAAGAATGGGCGAAGATGAGCAAAGGTGGTAAATCATCTTTAATCAAAACAGTAAATGCAAGCATGTAGAAAAAAAGTCTGAAAAACTGATTTATTTCAGAATGATGGACAAATATATATCTATAAATGTACTGGTCACCTATTAATAAAATTCGTACCTGTCGGGTCCCGCAGCGAGCACCGCCCCTGTCAGAACCAATGTTATACATAGTTGTTTCAACTGAAACAAAAAAAAAATGCAGCTATTAATGATAAAATAAATTGAAATTACAACGTACTCGTATTAAGAATTATTTTGAAACTTTTATATTGTAAAATAGAATTCTTAATTAAAAAATAACATCATGGAAGCATACTAATAAACGAATCAACCATTTCCAAAATAGATACAGTTGAAAAGAAATTAGAAACTTTGGTTCTCATTATGATTTCCGAAATCTATTATGATTAATGTAACACGATATTACAGGGGTTCGGCAAATAGTATGTTTAAAGCTCATACAGAGAGAACAGCAAATGGCTCTTCCCCAAGAAAATACAATTAGCTAAACCATTGTGTTACTTATATGATATGCATTTTTATTTCTAAAGTAAAGTCATAAAAGAATATTCGCAGCTCAAATGCAAGGTATTTTAATGAAATGATACATATTACCGATGGCCATTCTTTCTTTTGTAACTGAGTCTATTATCTGTCACATAAGAAATAGAAACAGTAATTTTATACTCGTGCATGTTAATACTTGGGAAAGAAAGTTCTTTTTTAAGTTGTGACAAACAAACATAACGTAAAATAACTTAGTTAATGATATAATGGTGAAGTACATATAGGTTTAATTTCATGTCACTGATACTTGCATTATTAATAAAAACTATTGTTTCCTATTCTTATTAATATATTCCTAAGATTGTGCATGCATAGATGCTAAAATTAAAAAAAGAACACGATATTATCTATTTACATATATCAATTGCAGACCCTAGTTCATACAAAATACAAAATATCTTAATTTTAAATTAACTGAGGGTATGGTTGAATTTCCATCGCATTGGTATTCCAAAATAGTAAATACTTTATGAACATTATGTAAATGATTGATGGAGAGCTAGAAATTTCGTGTTAGTTGTGTTAGTATTAATGCTAATTTATATAAACGTCTTACCATTTCCTTTATTCGTCTTCCTCTACTAATGGAGGAATTACCTGAAATGTTCTGAAATTTATCTTTGACCTAGTTATTGTCCCATCAACACGGCTGATAGTCGAATTTTTATCGTTGAACATTGCAAAACTATTGTATTGCGAATGACTTATATGTAAGTCCTGTTAAGTTATGTTTGTGGTGTGTACTTCCTGGCTGTAAAGGCTGTATTTGTTGGGTTTTACGTCCCACTAACAGTATTTCATTCACATGGAGACTTTGCCTAATTGAGACGTTGCGACTTGTTATTGTGCTGCCACACCGCAGTATCACGCACTAGACATGCTGCGCAAATGAGCTATACCAGTCCAATTTTGACATCGTCCTTTTATCTCGGCTTATGATGGAACCAACGACCTGTTGTAATTTGCTTAGCCGTTCAAATTTACAAGGGGATCATACTGATATGACAAAATACATTCAGATATTCTTAAAGGCATACAATTAATTAACTTGATTGATAAAGTGGTGCTCAAAATATTATATGGAAAATAGCAATCTGAAGGTTCAGACGAAAACGGTCAAAACAAGTTCAATTAATGATGTTAATGTCTTTATCCAGTCGTTTCCAATGAGATAGATTCCTGTATGTGTTCATTTTATTGTTCATTTTATTATATTTAGGAATGAATACATGAAAAGTATTAGAGAATGAAAGCATATGTATCATTGAAGTATTTCAACCCTGCATATTTACACTAGAAAGTGATAGCTAGTTTGAACTTATTTCTTTTTTTACGTAAGTTATTGTGGGAAAGCCTTCCATAGGTCGGTGGTTCTATCTGAACCCTTCCGTGCACTTTGGATCTTCCCACACGGTGTCTATCGAGTCTATTAAGACATTTATACGTACAAAAGAAGGTTGAAGCGAGCGCATCGTCGAAAACCCATATATTCCGTTATCACTACTGTATATACCGTAGGATTTTCAACTGGCAAAATTTCGTTTTTATGAGTATTAATCAGTTACCTGTTGACCAATAAAACCACGCGTAGTATTTTGAGTACTCTTCATTGAAGTTTCAAAAGCGGAAGCTGACTCATTGTTTCCCTGCAAGATAGACGTGAAGCGTGACGTCACCTCTACATTATAGAAGGAAGTTAACTTTCAAAATCCCGAGCCGTTTCATTGGTCAGATGATCCCCGCTGTCGCCGTGCTGTTTCTGTCGCGGAATCATTGAAATGCCTAATTAATAATTAATGAGTACGAAGTTTTGCTAACCAATTAAAGTAATAAAGCATATTTGGCGAATGTGGGGTTCCCAACGATGAAGCGAGCGTAGAAGGTCATGTAATAATCTTCCAGTCTCTGCGGGGTTTGACCTACTAATCTTGAGTGGCAGTCATGTGCCTACCACCGGACTACAGTTAAAATATAATGAGGATCAGTTGTAATACAAAAATCAACATTACATTCCAGTAGCAATTATTTCTTGGTTTTGGATAAAAAAAATCCCTTGGATATGAAATATGTTTTGACAAGACTTTTTGCATTTATTTCGAAGATATCAATTTTTTAAATCATGTAACTGAATTATATAATTCTACAATAGATAATTCCTCTTTTAATCATTGTCTGTAGAAGAAGTGGTATATCATTTCTAACCAAATACTGAATTTAAATAGCTTCAGTGATAAAGTTGTTTTTGGATCATTTGATACACAGGGTGTCTGATAACCGAATCTAGCGGCTAGAGCGTCCGTCCTGTAACCGAGAGATCACTGGTGCGACACCTGGCCGCACGAACAGTCCCGGTGACGGAGTGGTTAGAGCGTCCTCCCCGGAATCGACAGGTCGCGGGTTCGGTACCCGGCCGCGGCATCCCACTGTATTTAAATGGTACTGTTATAGCTTCCTTGCTTGGCGCTCAGCATATAAAGGTAGTTCTAGGACTGGTTAGCCCGGTGTCATGTTATTGTGACTGGGTGTGGTATTATGCCACATGTCTATGGTGTGATTATGTCTGTCTCAAGTAGACATAGTCTCCAAATGACTGAAATGCTCTCGACAACAAACAAACAAACATACGACAATGACATGCCAAATAAAAAAATTAAAAAATGGGACCATTATGCAGTGCATCTTTTGCTTAGCGCTCAGCACATTAGGGTAGTTTAAGTACTTTGCCTTTATCATGCCTATGGCATGATATCGCTGTATATCTGTCATATGTTGACAAATATATCAAAATGATTGAAGTATTACTGTTTTATTGCTATTTTGCTGTAACGTTTCAAGCGTTTTAATAATATTTCGTTGTATTTCTTTTTTTGTTTCTAAATACCCTGTAGTTGGCATTTTAAACAAAGTGTTAAAAGGACACACACACACCACATTTCGACAAAATTATCTTTTTATCATGCATGCAGGTGCTCCCTACCGCGATTAGTACACTTCCTGACCTTGCAATGATATGCCTTCTAAAACCAGAAAGCTGCAAAATTCCTTATCAGCAGGAAGGAGTGAGACACAAACGGACTTTAAGTAAGAATCACTCGAAACTGGACTTCTTTCTTTGAACAAGCATTTTAAGGTACGTAACGCATCAAAGTTTTGTGTATGTTTGCTTTTTTTTCCGGTTAAGAAAATATGAATGTTTCCTGGTAGTTGGTTGATCGCTTTATTCGTTGGAGATATTCTTATATAAAGAAATACTTGTGATTAAAAATGAAATTGTACTTCAAAATGGCATCGGCGGTAACAACTAGAGTTTTATTGGATTAGTGTCTTTTCCTAAATCTTACTGAATTATATAGTGTATAGTATCTGGGATCGGTCAGTTGCTTAGAGTCATAATAGCTTAGATTTAAATTAATTTGAAAAATGTTCTGTCCATTAATTTGCGATGAGTTTTTTTTATTAAAATGTGATATCGGGACAGTCTCCGGATCAGAAAAAATAGTCATGCTTCATGTACTATATTATCATTAATATTCTTGGAACAAGACTATTTTCCAGCACTTCGTGTGTGATTTTTTTTATCCGCACGAAAAATGTTCATTTGGTTCTCATGTTTTCTATTTGTCCAATAATTATTGAAGAATCTATTTATATGGCAACATAAAAATAAATTAAAATCGCCGCTTCTACATTGTCTTTAAACAAGTTTTATTGTAATGCATGTAATGTTTGGTTTATTATTGAGTAGAACGTTAATCCTAAGGTACTATACCGTATCATAGTTTAACGTCAATCAACAATTTCTCGGCCATTGCGGACTTATATCCACTTGAGACCGACTAATACAGAGCTGTCTAACTGCGATATTACGCCGTAGACTTGTCACATGATACCACAACCAGTCACATTATCTTGACACCGGGTCGACCAGTCCAGTCCTGATACTTCTTTTATATGATGAGCGCTAATTAGTTAATTAAACCATGCGACAGAAGATCGAATCCATGACCCAAGTTATGTGGTTTCGCTTTGACTCCGTGACAAACGGAGATATTTTTAACGTTGATTTTTATCATAAATTTGCAAGCTGCTTGCAGCCTCTGACTCGAGGATTATTTGCATAGTCATCATTTTTTCATTAGATTTTAGATCTACAAGTGACGGCCATGACATCTCTAATATGGATGATAATGACCTCGGCGTCATTGTTATGCGGCAGGTCGGTAACAGAGCTAAATACTTTCTCATGTAATCAAATATTCAACCACGATTTACTAGTATATTGAAAAATTGTATATCATATTATCGAAATAATACTCATGATCAATGAATCAATCATATGATCAATATATTTACTCATATGATTTTACCAAAAACTCTTAATATCACAGTATATAATCATACTTTCTTGTAGCTAGAATATTGTTTTCTTTTGGGCATGTTTGCTTGTACCAAACATCTTAAAATATATGCTGATATGAAAGCATTTTAATATTCTACCGGTATATCAAAATCTGCGACTTCTTTTTTTATTTCTCGTCCGTGAGAGCCTCGGTGTGTCTTTACTCTGAAATATTAGACAGTTTACGCACCGTTCTCCATTACCTAATTTCACGCCTCAAATTTGACAAGTAACATTTAATGTTTATATTTAAAAACAAATTTAAATGTATACCAATGTAAGCAATTTCCATTCATGGCTATGGTATAAGTTAGATACCTGGCATATATGTATCTAAATTACCATTTAATATATCATTTTACAAGAAACTGTTCATAATCTCATAAAAAACATATTTCTTCAAGTTTTGAGAGTGTACAAAATGTATTTATTCCTTCACTGGCAGCATTTTGTGTACGTCAAACGGCGGTGGTTTTGATGACAGCCCTCAGGCACGGACTGTGTTTCATCTTTCGGACAAGGACCAAGATGGTCAACTGACGAGGGCCGAGTTTCATCAAGTCTTTCTTGACTTCGATGTAGACGGTAAACAGTTAATTTGATGTTTATGTGAATATGAAACAATAGATGAAAAAACATGTACAATACAATTGCGATTATCCGGGAACTGGTTGGAAGAATCAAAAGTTCGAAGAATCGCAAGGTTGGGAAAAATAAACTACCTCCGTCTCTCCAGAAATGTAAAACAAAAAACTCTGAACTCGAAATTGGAAGAGTCACTGGCACAATGCTCGAAATATCTCAACCTTCGGGTAATTGAAATGTCACTGTACATGCACCTTGGGAGGTCATACAAACACAATGCTCCCAACGGGGTTCGGACCCATGACCTTCGAATTTCACGTATGTTACCACGGGACCACGGTGCCTTTTCATACCTTACATCACGTTGTCCATCTATAGATTAATTATCCACAGTATTGTATCAAGCAGTAGGGATTAATATCTTTACACCGGTTTTGAAACAAGATCTTACAACTTATAGCAAACATTGCGATGCTTCGATTATTGTTGGTGGAATAGGAATTGTTCGAATAAACGCAAGACACGGAAACCTATTTCTTCGCACTTGGAATTCACTTCGAAAATATGCATAGTAAATGGAAAATTGTATCACGGAAAATCGAAACTCCACTGTTTGTACATATGAGTATTCCCAATAGTGAGATGGACGTCATATGTACTTTTTCTTGCTTCAAAATAATGAAGAAAGTTTTCAAAATTTAAACAGCTCTTTCGTAAATTTTTTATGCATATATAATTAGTATTTCATCAGTAATTCAAAATATTATGAATACATATTGCTTTGTTATATCAAAAACTTACAACTTCAAAATCATGTGCTACATGTAAACCTTGTTAAGAAAGATCTTGATAATCGATCCACATTCTTCCGTGGTTCCTGGCTTGGACCAGTACTTTGCGCCAGGTAGGTCATGAAAAGGAAAAAGGACCATGATTTCTTTCACAGTCATTACATCACTAAGTACCATTGCAATCTCATGCCATGCCGCGTGTTATACTCAAGAAAATTTCTAAACGTCCACCTAAAATTTTTGGCGCACAGTTTACAACCACGGTGTTTTTTAACCCTAATTCTGTAAAATTACGAAAATTACATAAGTGGACGTTCAGAAATTTCTTTGAGTATAGATAAGAATGTCATATTTTGCGATTCATTGGCAAACAATAGAATGAATACCGTTAATATTTTTTCTCTCTCTTTAATTCAGCAATCTGTCCTTTTCAGTGTTCCTTTTTAAAGGGAAAATTGAAATTTTATATTAAATTGATACGGTGAATGATTTATCTGCCCTATTCTACAGGTGACAGCAACGTAACTTCCACGGAGTTCTTGATGAACTGGGAATCCAAGCAGCTCGGCGATGTCCATCAAGGACTGACTTTATTCTTAAATCTTGACGCCAACAAAGATATCATTATCGACGAACACAACGACATGCCGTACATCTTCCATTTCTTTGATAGAAACGGTTTGTTTGTTTCTTTCTCTTGTGTTGTTGTGTTGTTGCTATTGATGTTAGCGTCCTACCTACTGTTAAGTTGTTAACTTTCGAATACTGTATGTTTTGGTTTCAATGTACTCTAATTTATATTTATACTGAATTATTCCTACGGTTATGTTATTGCATTAATATATAGACTGGCGGCGAAATCACGAACTTGTGAATCCTCGGATCATGCAATTTTTCGAATACTGTATGTTGATTATATACATATTTAACTGAACGTAACTTGATAGTACTGTCTGTATAGCAATATTCAAACCGATGAGATATATCAGTAATGTATTAAACTGTCAATACAATAAAACAGCGTTATTTCGAGAAGCGTTATACGGAGCCATGTGCCTCTTACGAAGTATACGATCATTCCTAGTCCTTGTATGAACTACATTGTTTTACACAAGAGAATCAGGCAAGGGAATTAATAAACTTATGTGGATCTTCCGAGTCTTGCGACTTTCCGAGAAATTCGTCTCCGTCAGTCCTCGGATCCTGCAAAAAACAACGAGGGTGTTCAAAAAGTTCCGGAAAGTTTTCCTAACTTATTTTTGATATGGTTCGAAGTATTACTCTTTCAAAAGTAATACTTTGATATATTTTGAACTTAATCCGAAAGAAAAAGAAATGATGCAAATTGCACTTATGCGAAATCTACGGTCACTATGGCAACGTCTTGTATAACCATTTTTCTTATTTTTGTATGTATTTCAGTGGACAATCACGTGAGTGAGGGAGAGTTCGTGATACAGTGGGTGAAAATCTCGTCCTAACTGCTGTATGATGTATGATTATCTGTATTGATGTGTGAACATCTATAAACATCACATTAAAATAATAAATGCGTTGATGGCCTTGCTTCTCGTCATAATTAAGAAGTCAATGTTCAGTCGTATATACAGAGCGACGTCGGTGGAGGAAGAACCCGAGTGCGCAGATGTGACCAGATATAACCACAAACAAACCAGCTGGCAGACTTCCTCATATGAAAAGTCCGAGTGATAACGCCGAGACCCACAACAGACCCTTGCTTGCCTCTCAGCATATAAAGGTAGTTCTAGGACTGGTTAGCCCGGTGTCATGTTATTGTGACTGGGTGTGATATTATGCCACATGTCTATGGTGTGATTATGTCTGTCTCAAGTAGACATAGTCTCCAAATGACTGAAATACTCTCGGCAACAAACAAACAAACATACGACAAGTACATGCAAAAAATGTAAAAAATGCAGTTTATCTTTTGCTTAGCTCTCAGTATATTAGGGTAGTTTAAGTACTTTGCCTTTATCATGCCTATGGCATGATATCGCTGTATATCTGTCACATGTTGACAAATATATCAAAATGATTAAAGTGTTGTCGTTGGGACGTAAACCCCAAGAAATTGCCTTGAATAAATATGAGTATTGCGTTAAAGAAAGGCCCCACAGTATCGAAGAGAGATATGCCTGATTATCATGAGTGTTGCGACTTCTTATTTATTTGTATTTCGTGTTATACAAAAATGGATAAAAACAATACACTGTATATTACTTTTCGCATCGATAGATCGTGGCATATTGTTTTTTGGTCTGTCTGTTTGTCTGACGTCTGTCTGTCTTTTTGTCACAAAACTTTAACCTTGAAAATAACACGGATGTTCCTTCAACTGCAGCCTCAAAACTTCACAGGTGCATGTACATTGGTCAGCTCTACCCGCCAGGTGACCTTGACCCCCTTCAGATGACCTTGACCCCCAAGGTCTAAGGCTCCTGCGAGGGCATGACATTTATTCGAAAGTGGCGCTTGTTGTTACTCAAAATAATCCACTTTGATGTGAGTTAATTATTCCCAATTTTGAATTAGATTATACTTAAGTGACATAAAGTGTAGCAGGGTCGTCTATGCGATAATTATTAATGACTTAAAGCACTTTTATTTTCTTAGAAAATAACTTCGTGAATATGGTGGAAATGAACATGCTAATGTGTTTGTTTGTTGTGTTTAACGTCCCACCTACAGTATTAAAAGTCATTTTGAGACAGCTGTTTTGCTGCCACACTGCAACATCACGTCGTAGACACCCAGTCACACTATTCTGACACCGGACAAACCAGTCCTGGAAATACCTTTATATGCTGAATGTCAAGCAAGAGATCTCTATCAGGACTATCTTTTACGACTTTGGTATGTCGCGGCCGGGTATCGAACCACACGGCAACCGGGATCATAATATATGCTTATATTTAAATACTTGTAAATAAATAAAGACACTTCGGCGTACAAAAAATACCGTTATGAAGAGGGAAAGTACATTAAAGCGGCAGTACAAACATAAACGCTGGAGTATTCATTTCACCTTTTCGTCATATGGACAATATTTGCCGAAATATTGGAAATTTTTTTATCATTTTTCATTAATTGACAGATTTCCTTCCTGAAAAATTTTCCTTCCAGTCCTTAATCAATCGTAAGGACCTTATATGTCTACTCTCGGATTTAAGCAGGCATTAATTAACTTAATATATCTGCCGTATGCAACCAGTTACAGTAAGCTATGAAGTTGTCTTAGGACCATATGTCATGCTCTTCACGTGCACCTAATGCTATAGATGATCATCGTAGGCTTTCAAATGGCGTCGGAACACAACTCCGTGCAGTAGTTACTTCAGTACAAGCGCACCGTCTTTTTCTCACAATATCGCGGTTGCACCGAGGGTATACGAGATTTCCTTCACACGCCTATTTGAGTTGCTTATGTTTGGGTTTAGGTATTTTGTAAAAGTGAATTGATTTTGATAACGCATATTATCTAATCATTATTAAGAACTTAAGTAAGTATATCTTCAATGGATATTAAACATATTTGAACATTTCAAATCTTATTTTGCTGTAACGTTTCAAGCGTTTTAATAATATTTCGTTGTATTTTTTTTTCTGAATACTCTGTAGTTGGCATTTTGAACAATTGTTAAAAGGACACACACAGACACACGCACACATTTCGACAGAATTATCTTTTTATCATGCATGCAGGTGCTTTCTTCCGCGATTAGTACATTTCCTGACCTTCCAATGATATGCCTTCTAAAACCAGAAAGCTGCAAAATTCCTTATCAGCAGGAAGGAGTGAGACACCAACGGACTTTAAGTAAGAATCACTCGAATCTGGATTTCTTTCTTCGAACAAGCATTTTAAGGTACGTAACGCATCAAAGTTTTGTGTCTGTTTGCTTTTTTTTCTGGTTAAGAAAATCTGAATGTTTCATGGTAGTTTGTTGATCGCTTTATTCGTTTGAGATATTTTTATGAAAAGAAATACTTGTGATTAAAAATGAAATTGTACTTCAAACTGACATCGGCCGTAACGAATAGAGTTTTATTGGATTAGTGGCTTTTCCTAAATCTTACTGAATTACATAGTGTATAATATCTGGGATCGGTCAGTTGCTTAGGGTCATAACAGCTTAGATTTAAATTAATTTGATAAATGTTCTTTTCATTAATTTGCGATTTTTTTTTTAAATGTGATATCGGGACAGTCTCCGGATCAGAAAAAAATAGTCATGCTTCATGTACTATATTATCATTAATATTCTTGGAACAAGACTATTTTCCTGGACTTCATGGGTGATTTTTTTTTATCTGCACGAAAAATGTTCATTTGGTTCTCATGTTTTCTATATGTAGTAAAGGTCAATATTTGTATGTTTTAGTATTTTTGTTAATAAACTGTAAAATTATAAGATGATGAAAAAAGAATATTTTATATCAGGTTTGAACCCGCACCGCGTGGTTCGTAGTCCGTCGGCGTCACCACTCGGCTATACCACATTGATTGGTTAGCAGTCAATACACTCAAGTCATATTTTGTTATGTCATATTAGTTGTTTTTTATGCTTGAGTGAATTATTGTTCTCGCGAGATTTTAATTTAAGTTACAAATCTTGTTACGAGAATTCATCATTCTTCCACCCGAGTCCAAAGAGACAGGTTGTTGTATTCTTCTGGGTTTTATCTATATACCCATTGGAAAAGTATTTGAAGCCGACGAGTCTGGTAAGAGTTATTCTTATTCTTTGATTGTATTCCAATTGGTTTAAAATATTCATCTTTGTATTAACTAAATGTATGCCCAGTAATTTTATTGCATTTGTATTGTATTGTTTAGTGAATGCAGATATATGAAATATTGACAGATATCGAAATATTGTAAACTATGTAACTATTCCGGTGAATTATTACAATATTATCTGTATTTGATTTATATTTGAATTGTATTAGATATAAATGTATTATAATGAAATATGCATTATTTCATTATTCTAATGTTGTTATATTGTTTTGTTAGGTTCCATCTATGTGGTACGTTCGTGGCATACTGTCATAATAAATGTCGAAAAGTCTGTTTCCTTATCGATACCCCCCAACTACATATATGTCCAATAATTATTGAAGAATCTATTTATATGGCAACGTAAAAAGAAATTAAAATCGCTGCTTCTACATTGTCTTTAAACAAGTTTTATTGTAATGCATATACATAACACCAATGTTTGGTTTATTATTGAGTAGAACGTTAATCCTAAGGTACTATACCGTATCATAGTTTAACGTCCATCAACAATTTCTCGGCCATTGCGGACTTATGTCCACTTGAGACCGACTAATAAAGAGCTCTCTAACTGCGATATTACGCCGTAGACTTGTCACATGATACCACAACCAGTCACATTATCTTGACCAGTCCAGTCTTGATACTTCTTTTATATCATGAGCGCTAATTAGTTAATTAAACAATGCGACAGAAGATCGGATCCATGACCCCAGTTATGTGGTTTCGCTTAGACTCCGTGACAAACGGAGATATTTTTAACATTGATTTTTTATCATAAATTTGCAAGCTGCTTGCAGCATCTGACCAGAAGATTATTTGCCATTTTTATATAGTCATCATTTTTTCATTAGATTTTAGATCTACAAGTGACGGCCATGACATCTCTAATGTGGATGATAATGGCCTCAGCGTCCTTGTTATGCGGCAGGTCGGTAACAGAGCTAAATACTTTCTCATGTAATCAAAAAATCAACCACGTTTTACTAGTGTATTGAAAAAATGTATATCATATTAACAAATGATCAATGAATCAATCATATGATCAGTATATTTACTCATATGATTTTGCCACAAACTCATATTATCACAGTATATAATCATACTTTCTTGTAGATAGAATTTTGTTTTCTTTTGGGCATGTTCGCTTGTGTCAAACATCTAGAAATATATGCTGATATGAAAGCATTTTAATATTCTACCGGTATATCAAAATCTGCACTTTTTTTTTTGACTTTTTATTTCTCGTCCGATGTGTCTTTACTTTGTAATATTAGACAGTTTACGCACCGTTCTCCATTATCTAATGTCACGCCTCAAATTTGGCAAGTATCATGTTAAGTTTATATTTGAAAACAAAATCAAACGTATACTAACATAAGAAATTCCCATTCCTGGTCATGGTATAAGTTAAATACCTGGCATATTTGTATCTAAATTATCATTTAATATATCATTTGACAAGAAACTATAAATAATTTTACAAGAAACTATAGATATCACATTATAAGAATATATTTCTTCAAAGTTTTGAGGGGTTTACAAAATGTATTTATTCCTTCACTGGCAGCATTTTGTGTACGTCACACGGCGGTGGTTTCGATAACAGCCTTCAGGCACGGACTGTGTTTAATCTCTCGGACAAGGACCAAGATGGTCAACTGACGAGGGCTGAGTTTCATCAGGTCTTTCTTGACTTCGATGAAGACGGTAAGCTGTTTGATT
>CM037780.1:21356272-21406272 GCA_021229015.1 Solen grandis | reverse complement strand
TGGGATTTAAATGATAAAATATGATGTTTGAAACAGAGTGCACTTTATTTCATCAAAATCCATTGGTTATTAATTAAAATATTACTGATTTTGAAAGTATACCCCTGCATGATTAGAATGCATTTAAAATGACCAAATACAGTGTACAATCTGCCACTCTCTAAAACAGTTGAATGTGACCTTAGACTTGACTGAGAAATCTGATCAGGGTTTTATTTTGTTGCAAATATAATAAATAAGTTATTTTGGGCATAATTTTCATGTATATTTCACATTTCGGTTTTATATAGGTGTCACACCACTATCAAAGTATTTCCGGGTCGTAGGGTGCTGAAGTAGTACCTAATGAAAAATGAAAGGGTGGACATCAAAGTCATATTTTCCCCAGAAAACACTGAATAACTGCAACACATTTAGGCTGTGTGGTGAGATACATGTATTTTTGACCAACAACTTGCATTTAATAGTTGTATTAAGGGATTACTTTCCTACAGGATGTTGGGAGAGCTGCAGAGGTAATGCGGCTCAGAGGTCATGTTTGTTTTGGAAATTTTGACAGGAAGTCGGGAAATGTGAAAATTGTGAAACGCCAATTCCTTAATGATATATTTTTTGTGTGCCTAAATCTGTTGATTTATGAATGGTCTACATGAAACTAGACCAGAAATATTCCAACGAACATTTGGAAAGTAGGAACAGGCCTCGAAAGTCGGCCAAGTTACTATAGATTATATAGGGACAAAAAGTAGTGGTGTGACACCTTAAGATATTCCGGATGTAGCGATGCTACTCTCTGGTCCCCGGAGGTAATTTTGACTGCCTGTAACGATATTTTGTCAACTTATATAACTACGACAGGTATGAAAAATATCTGTTTCGTTTTGAGGTGGGTGCACGTACAGAAATATAAATGTCAATGAACTCTTGCCAAATCACAAGAATGGAGAAATTAGTATTAAAAGGAGAAATTTACAGGTCGGATCATCATTTCTCTGTTTTATAACCTCGGCAATAATCACAGTATATAAACGAGTCTACTTCCGGTTTTCGCAAGAAAGATACAAGTTAAAATATATAATAAGAAAAGTACAGTGATCGGATGTAGTAAGTGCTTGTAATCGCAAGACAGGGTATACATTGAATTGTAAAGGCCTGCAAGACGTGGTACTGTGATTTCGTTTATATACTGTGATAATATCCCTGTAGCGTATATTTTACATATCCAGTCGAAAAAGAAAATGTTTTTCAGCTCTTTCATTAACAGGAATACCACAATGTGGTGGTATCCACTTGGGGACAACACTGCATGTTACACTCAACTGGTACAGCGCTCTGGTTAGCTCTAATGTCTTGGTGTTGGTCAGGGCGTGAATAACAAATTGAGAGTCTGTATAGAAGACAACACATTGAGCTCTTCTCTACAAGGTCTGCAACAGGGTTCCTAACCTAGAACCAAAGAAGGAGGAGGAGGAACATACCAGGAAAGGTGCAACTCCTCCTAAAATCAGCAAAAATTACACCCAGAATGGATCCATGTGTGTACAGATTGATCAGCAACTGATGCTATTAAAGATGGGGAATCTGGAGTTTATATACAATGCCCGAAATGTACGAAAACAGCCAGTGCACCGACAGGAAAACACTGCAGCAATTACAAAGCGGAGTCGGAAGACCTCATGAAAGTCATTTCCATGGTTGAAGTCCTTGTAGAGATGCGGATTGAAAATGCAGACAGGTTATTTTTAAATGGATCTGTGAAGTCAGTCAAACCCGGGGGAGTAGTCTCACTGCTCAATGATGATGTTATCTTTTGGCCTCATGGAGAAAACTCTTTCGCTTATTTTTTTCTTCTTTTTTCTTTTTTTTTTTTTTTTTTCTTTTGCTTTTTGTTTGTTTGTTTTTTGTTAGGCCTTGCAGACTGCTTTTTCATGGCACTCATATTTGATTTTTTATATTTATTATACATGTATATTGAAATTTTAATTTTATATACATTTTTCTTGAGAAGAAAATCGATGGTCATATATCCTTTTTTTTTTATTCAGTCCTCTTATATAAAGACTCTCTGAAAAAAAATTATACCACACCATGTTTTTTTGTTTGTTTTTTGTTTTGTTTTGTTTTTGCAAATATGCGTTTATCATACTTTCACTACATGAATCTTAAAATTTGGGGTTTCTTCCATCACTCCCCTAAAAATAAAGAGAAATACCAAAATAAAAATCAGTTGTTACTGGCTGAAACGCCCGAAATCTTGGAGCCGTCGTGTTATATTAAATCTAGAATATACGTTATATAAAATGGCTTGAATCATTCAGACAAGAGTACTATACATTTTCATGTGCTTTTCAAGAAACCGTTATTACCTTTATCTGCCAAATTTTCCACTTAGAATAGTGAATTGTTCAATTCCTTGAATGCTTGATTATCCCTTTTCAGTTCTAATGTGAATGGTTTGGTGTCATTAAAAAAAAGCCGCCTGGGAATTGAATTTGTAGTAAATTAAAGACATATTTTAATTAGTATAACATGTTTACAAGGATGCATAATCCTACAAGATGACATCTTAATTTTGTTCCAAATTTAGAAAGTTAATATTCCTTTATTCTGCTCATTCATGCTTGCTTGGTTTTGAGGTTGCAATCATTTTGGAACTGCTGTGTATTTCAACGCGTACATTTTTTGTTCAGATACGGTGACCACTAACCAAGGGCTTACTGTCCGTGTCACTTAACCGGTTTTGTTGTCTGACCTGAGTATCAATCCCCCCTCGGTAATTTGGATCACTTGTAAACATATAAATATGAAGTATATTCCAAACTGATATTTTTATCTTATCGCTCCAGGTATAATGTCTGGGCTATTTGTATTCCCTAGAAATTAATGAATTATGATATTTGTCACATTACCATTTTTTAAGACTATTAATAAGCATTTCTTAAAAGTACATAATTTTAACTATACTTGTTTCATTTTTATTTTCATAAAGAGCTTAACATTAGGATATTATATTCCCTTAAGTCATTAATGACACCAAGTATCAAATTTCTCGATAATATTCCACAGTGGAAAAATTTAATTATCATTAAATTCTCTTGATATTTTCCACGGGATAATCTTTAAACTGATTATTGGCCAGTCTCTAATTTAATAAAAAAAATCATGTATTAAATTACATGTGAATTGCAGAAGCAGATAATAGCGATAAAAACGGTGCTGTTTTTTTTTTTATTTGATGTGGGTTTCAGAAAATAAGATCAGAAGAAACAATAAAAAATATATGAAACAAGTAACTGGTGATGCACGCAACACATGAGTCCCCTACCGGTGAGTTGCATAATTTTTTCGTTACCATAGCATCCAGAATTTTGTTCCGAGAAAAAAAAAGTGACATGCAGAAACTTCATGCTGCCATCTATTAACATTTTCAAAATATTATCTTGAACGGTTTTTAGGTTATCGCGGGATCCAGATTTCCGGACATCCGAACGGACATACAGGCGGAAGGACAGACAGACAGACGGAGGGCAAACCTTTATTCCCCTAGGGTGGAAACACCGGTAGGGGACTTATTAGTACATAAATATTGAGAGTTGAATGTAGCCATAAAATTGAACAAAGAATGAAACATCTGTGCAAGTTAGACTGGGTGAATCTTGATATATGTAAATTTGTACACAGTAATTTACATTCTTTTGACATCAAAATCAGTTCTTTATACTTTATTTTTTATACTTTTACTTAAAAGGTATTTTTTAATGACCGTTTACGTTGTACATGCATTTTGTTCTCGATTGTCAAAGTCATGTTTAACACGATTTTCAAACCTGTGTTACCATATCATAAACCGAGCCAATTCCATTTACCCCCTCATACGTTAAAAAATACGTAACATTCTTCGGTTCTTCACCCTAGAGACATACTTTTTGGACAAACTTTAAACTTATGGTAAATATTGATTTGTCACCCCCTTTGGAGTATAGAATGTGTGTGTTTTTTTTTCTATTAAGAAATGTGAGCTATACAAACTTAATTACTATTTTCAAGCCGATATGAGACGAAAATGTCATTGTATTTCTTCAGTTGATATGAAAATCACCTTTCACGTGACGTTTTACCCAAGGGGGTTATTATGGCCCAAATAATTTGATTTTTGTTTTGTTTATATATCAGTGAGACTTACTATAGTCACGCAGTAGAATTTAGAGAGAAGTGTAAGTAGTAATAGTTAATAAAAAAAAACCGTCAGCAAATTCGACGTAATTGGAAGAGCAATTGGAAATATTGGAGACAGCCTTCTAAAAGAAGCAAATCCCAAATTGGCGTTAAAATAGCAGAAAGCTTAACAAATAGCAACAGGCTAAACAAGTATATTCACTGTACAGAATTCCGCCAACTAATCTAGGCCCTTGGTATTGGAAGTGACTAGACGTCTGACTTAAAGGCATACGTGCACAATGCAGTTATTTTCTATATAGACAAAGAAGGAAAATTAAAACTAGCCATGATATTTTTTTTTAAAACTTTGCATGATTTTAGAGAAACAAAGTTATGGGGAAAATCATGGGTCACCATTCTACTTTTCGAGTTATCGGTCCCTGAAAGTGCGTTTTTAGCTCTTTTTTGTCATTTTCAAAGGGAGATAACTCAAATTCAAGCATGTCAATTACTATTTTATTTCACATTATTGTTTGTTGTTTCATTTCAAGTCATTATGCAAACTTTAAAACAATTCTGCTCAATAGATTTTTTCACTATGATTCAGAAAAAAAATTTTTTTAAAAAAATTTTTTTTTTTTAGCTTCTTACCATATATTGAGTTATTATTACACCATTATTTCAAGTATAAATATAGATTGTTCTCTTAAAGTTTCATCGGTTGGGCTTTAATGTTATTATATTATTATATATTTATGTTTTATCCAACACGTCTGTAATGTTGAAATCCATCGATAGATATCCAATATTGCAGACACAGCTGAACAGAGAGACGGACGGACAGCCGGAAGAACGGGAGTACGTATGGAATGATATATAAGCAAAAATTACATCAACTAATTTGATGTGCTTGGTGACTATGTGATTAACTTTGATGACATTGTCATTTTGCTTGGTGTTATCCTTGTGTGTTTGTTGATATCGATGAATGTGTTTTGACAAGTGCATTATGTGTAGTGACATTCGCATTCTGCTTGATGACAAAGTGCTTCGTTGACTTCCATTGTCCTTGGTTACAAGGAAACCATGCTTTATGATGCTTGGTGATATCCTTTATGGTATGGTGCGTGCGGATTAGCGTTAGTTTAATGTTGGATAGGTTGTTAGAACATTGTTCTCGAATATATTAGTACTTCAAATTTAGCAATCATACACAAGACAGTAGTTACAAATAATTAAAGATTTTAGAAGGCACATAGGAATGGTCACGAAACACTATAAAACTGTCAAATACAATGCCGTTGTCACAAAGCACAATGGCATTGCCACATAGCATAATGGCATGATCATCAAGCACAATGTCATTCTCACAAAGCATAATGTCATAATCACCAAGTACAATGTAATTTTTGCTTAAATATCATTCCATAAGGACGCGCGCAAACCTACTGTACCCAACCGGTTCAGCGGTAGGGGGCTAATAAAGGTTAATATATCAGTAACACTTTCACTGTTCCTCTTGAGAATAACAATAGGAATCCAGAGGCCTTTTTTTCGTTCAGGTGATTTATACTGTTCATAACACATTGGTGCGTAACCGTAATGAGTTCCATAGATTTGAAAGGTGACTGTCCCATATTAGAAATATTTATTTCGATAGAGACAGAAACAATCTGACTGTTTAACATGTTTTTTTTTTCTTGATCTATGTCAGCTATAGTGTTTTATGTTTTAACGTTCTTATACGAACAGTCGTGCTTTTTATATGCATTTCCAAAAAAGTATTGGAATTTGATATTTAAGCGGATCAAGCATATCATATAAACATGTATAGTATGATGTAAATTAATATTTATTTAGTTTTTTTTTTCTTTATGGTCAGCGTTACTCAAAGAAGACACGGATATACGAAGCCTGGTGTGCATTTTATTTCGCTTTTTAATGAGCTTTCGTATTTCAGAAGGCATCCAAGGGAGATCAGTTTTTACGAAGTATTGAGGATGTCCTTCAGCATGGTTGATAAAAAGTTTTGAAGTCACATCAGATAGATTCAATAAAAGTAGAATGTCGGGAAGACAGGATTCTGTCGCGACACAAACACAATTCTTACTTGATGTGGTCACAGTTTGTTTTCCTATAGATGAACAGATTGTATTTCTCTTCTTTTTTTTTCGGCACCGGTTCTGAGCGTATTTCTTTTTAGCTTATATCCATTCTTAATCATCTTCTCGTACACTTCTTCATTGGAGACGTTGCTCACATAAAACAGACTGGGCCTTTTTGTTCCTACATGTTTAAATCTTTGAAATAAAAGTCACAACGAAACAAATCAGGGAAATTATGTGGATGTGAAAGTTAAAAAGATATCCTCTTTAAGAAAGGGTTTAGACTACTTTGCGTTTGTTGGACGTAGCATTGTTGTGCAAAAATAATGCCTCGTTAGCCAGTCGCTGATCTCTGAATTTGAAGAGTAGAAAATTGAACAGCCCACATGGCTTATCAATGGGTTCAGAGCGCATACCTATAAAACACAAGGTTGCTTATACTATTTCTTCCATTGTTATCAATGTGACGTTGGGAGTCTAACATTTTTCAAAATATATTTTCCCAAGTTTCATCACATGCCAGGGGGTCTAAAGTAAGTTTAGGAAGATTGAAGTCAAATGTCTTTCTTTTGATCTGAAAGGAGTTTAGTCAGTCGTGATCACTAAAACGAAACGAATGATTAGAGCGTTAAATTTTGACCTTGAGAAGGACACATATTACAGACAGGCAGTATTGTATATGAATATTTCCACCCACAACATAGCATTGAAAAAATCAGAAAATAATGCGATTCTTTTTGTATATATATGCATCCGTGAATCAACACGGATATATCCGAAACACATTATTAAATGCGGATGAGTATGAAATATCATTTGGGTATTTTCGTCGTACAATGTCACGTTAATTAGACACCAAATAACGTGTATTTTACTTTATATATTTCGTATCAACATGCTACCGGTAACGGAATATGTGAATTTTATGGAAGAATACCAGAGTACCTGGATGATAAACAGGGCGGGTAACCAACACACGCATGAAAGCACTTGTCGTTTTTTTTTGTTTTTTTTTTTTTTTTTGCAGTTTCATCCAGCAGTTACTGGGGTGTATTGATTAAGATTATCCAGTCTTTATTCACATCAGAGAAGTATTTTAATGGCATTCAAAATAAAATACACTTAAATGCGTTGCATCTACTTTTAGTAAGTTTCTCATCTTGCCATGCCTCTTTATGTCTGGGAGTATGGATCTATTTTAATTATGTTCCACGTTCAGGGACATAGGATAAAGGTAAGAACTAACAAGAAGTATTGTGTTGTTGTGTCCAAGAAAGACAAATATATGTAGCGCATATTGATCCCCGGCCGCGACATACCAAAGTCGTAAAAAATGGTTCTGGTATAGCTCCCTTCCTTGGCGCTCAGCATATACGGGTAGTTTCAGAACTGGTTGGCACCGTGTCAGGATAATGTGACTGAGTGTGGTATCATGCTACATGTCTACGGCGTAATACTTCAGTGTAGCAGCACTGTATCTGTCTCAAGTAGACATCGTCTCCAAATGACTGAACTAATGTCGGTGGAACGTTAAATCCAATAAACAAATAAAAACGACCCGTTTTTGACGATAAGAGATTCTTAATCCGTCTCAAATTATAACAGTTCCTTTTTTATTGTAATATCGAACTGGTATTTTAAGAATGGACTGCTTTGGTTCCTTTTATGACTTGTGTTGAATGCATTGGAATACACGGTAACTGATGCATTTCAGTTAGAATCATTTTTGCTTCTTAATATACATGCGTATGAGCGTGCGTATGTATGTATGCATTTATGTTTGTTTTGTTTTGCCTGAAAATTTTAGGAGCACATGAGAAACTATATTAATTATATGTTTCATCTGATGATGATTTAAATACACTTTAGTTTGCATTCTATATAGTTTCAAAATACGTTCCTTGTAGTTCGGATTTGAATGAAATGCACTCTGATATCCAGCTTATGCTGTGCATATTATGTTGATAGCATTTTAATTTTTAGTTATTCGCCTTTGCACTCATGCATATTGAATTAAGGCACACAGTTACTGTGGAATCCAATCATCCTCTCAGCTCTCAGTGAAGAAGTTTAATTATACATATCAAGTCCGCGATGACAGAAAAATCTGACATGGGGGTGACATGGAGATGATATTAATTAATATATCTCTACGAGACCGATGACACACCCTTTGGGAAACAAAAATATGACAGTGTCATTAAATGAAGTGTATTTGCTGTCAGTGGGCACCGTCTATGTCCAGTTACTCTAAACAGCAAATCATGGAATGTCGGTTGCTGCTATTCTTATTCGAGATCCATCATTGTACATAGCACCATTTCTAATCATGTTCAAAAAGTTAACTAAGGATAATCATATCTTATACTGAATGCTATTGCCATATCTCTATCACGTTTAAGATGTTTTTATCTATAATTTTAAAGACAGATGGTTTATTTGCTTTACTCATGTCTAAGTAAGCTATGTCATTACTGTAGTGGCAAGCGTATGTTTTACAACTGTTGGTGTTTTTAACAGTGACTGATAATTATATATATTATATATATTTCAATTTGTTTGTTTCTGTCCTCATTACAATACACAGATAAAAATAATTTGATAGTTATTTTTCTAAAGACATTATTTTTAATATTTATTTCAATTTATTTTAAATCAGATTTCAAACTAAACTTCATTAAAGTTATTCGTCCTAAACTTCCAAAAGTCCAAAGACGTCTTTACATCGTTTTAAATACAACTGTTTTCATTTTGAGAGATTTTTTATTTTTTAATACATCCTTAATTGATCACTTAGAATTTTTAATATCATATAACATATAACCGTTAGAAACTTAGTATATATATTAACATAGAGATCAGATCACTTTGATTTATCTTTAACTATAGCTACCTGCAAATTTATTTTCTAAAAACCTTTAAGAAAGAGGAATCATTTCATGTATTCAATGTATTCAACACCAGGGTACACAATTTATTGCCACAAGTTCTTAGAATGTGGAATTCTTGTCAGATAAACAGTAGAAGTACGTGCCGTTTAACACAACTATACACTCAAAATAAACTTAAATGAGATACAAAACTACAAATCCAGATTAAATATCTAAGTTTAGAGAAATAAACATTGAATCAGTTTATTTAATAAACCTTCCCTAAACTATAATGGCGGCCTAGCTTTGCTCTTTTTTGGCGATGTTGAAGTATATATATGTTCGTGTTTGCTTTAAACTGTGTATCCTAAATTTCCGTGAGTCCACGCATCGTTAAAAGAAATTAATTGATACCAATTGAATGTGATACATCGTATATATTTACTTTTTCATTAAAGCAAATCAGGTATGATTGTTTTCTTCTCGTTGGCATTGCATAAATTAAATGTTTTCTACAAATCATGTAGAAAACCTTCGAATGCGTATTGGATAGCAAAGTTCTATTCCAAAGCAAAATGAGTGGTATATTTTTGTGGTATATGACACCGGAATTTAATGACAAAGAGAGAAATGTTGGCACTGCGGTATTGTTACCACTAATTATAGACATTTACGATAGATTACCGTAGCAACGAAATAATAGTAAAAATAGTAACTGAATGCTTCAAAGACGAATCATGTAGTTTAGCTATGAAATAAAACCAGTTGATATATAAAGAACATTAGCGCGGCATTGGACCAACCCATCCTAGAGCTACATTTATAAGACGACCAAACTAACCAGGTGTATAACTATACAATCCTAACCACTTTGGTTTTCGTAAGATATAAGTCAAGCCTACGTCTTCCTTGTTGCTAAGTCAAGCAAGGGGCATCAAAATTAGCCCAAGAGTGTGTGTCACCAAATGAAGCATGAGGAAAATGAAAAAGTTTGAAAGACAGAGAGAAAAAGGTAATAACTGAAAAAATGATGCCAGGTTTATGAACATTGTGTAAAACGAGTCCTCCGTTTCAAGCTCTGTCCATCAATGAAGTTTCATTTTAATAGCATGAGTTTAGCAGGAGTTTTTGCAGAATAAAGAAAATAAGCATTTGTAAATTCAAATAAAATCAGTTTTTAAAAAAAAAAAAAAAGCGAATTTAACACTTTGTAATACATAGACTCTTAAAGTTCGCAAACGGTTAGAGACAATGAAACATCGAACATTGAAAAATATATTTATGGCTATAATTTCGCCTTAAAAATAATTGATTGACCTCACCATAAGTCACATAGATTTTTATTATCATGTTTCTTTTAGTGTAATCCATTTTCGTTGCAGAGACAAGGGTTAATAACGCTATTAAGTTGCCAAGGAAATAATGCTATCGCTATATTCGACTAGACTGAAGGCCAAGCCTGGCTATTAACGGAGCATTAGGTTGTTATTTTCTGATTGTAGTTAAACTTAGAACAGACAAAAGTGGTGCGTCAATGAACCCTGGTTCTATAGAGATCTTACTTTATATATCTCTACTGGCACACTCTTTTGAAAAATGACAGCTTTTTGATTTATGTATTTGATCTGGACCATTATTCTTCACGGGATTTCGACAAAATAGAAATGATCAGAAAGTATCCAGAAAGGTATTTCTAAGCACACCTGCTTATGATAAATGCAGTGTTGTCATTGGCTAATGGTTCAGGCTCGTTTATTTACTTATCACAAATGAAACTTGACATGAATACAGGGGTACAGACTGTTTGTTATGTGACGGTACAGCTGGATACCAGGCATTTTGCAAGATATTTCTTGGTTCATTAAGTTTACTCAAAATTCTGATAAACATCTTATTTTTTCCCTTTCTTGGCGTATTTTGCTTGTGCTTTCTCGCTTTTTGTTTTAAAATATTGTCAAGCCTTTCGGTTGGTCCGACCACAAAAAACACAACCAAATATGCTTTGGCCCATCACACTCCGGGTTTAGTTGTTGTTGCTTATGATCAAAACTTACGTCCTAATTTTTATACTTATGAAAACTATATACTAATGAAAACTATATACTTCTAATAAGAAATCGCATGTTTAATTTTGTTTGTAAAACAGCAAAAGTATATTGCATTGTTTTTAGGTTAGTGACAACAAATATTCTAAACTGATGTCAATCAAGAATGGAAATATAGAAGCATGGGTTTGTTTTGAATGGAATATGTCTCATCGAGAAATGATACAATCTATATATTTTTAAAATGTGAAAGATATACTCCAAATCCACTCTTCAAATATTCTTATTTATGCTTACTGCTGACGAAAGAAAAGGTATTCATTCCTGTAACTATGCAGATGAATCAATGTGAAAGACAATAAAGGGAGGTAACTAATAAAAATTGGAATGCTACATATCAATACACATAACACTATAATCAAAAAAGTTGTTCCACAGATTTTAATTTCCTGACCTAGATCATGTATACTAGAAATGAAGACAAGGCGTGTTATGTCGAAAACTTCTTCGAAAGCACCATCCCTAGAATCATTATTTGTTCCTGGCTGCATTCCGCTGGAGACTAATAATCCCTATAGATATATCATATGAGAGAGTAAAATTTGAAATTAGTCAAACTTCAGTCATTGTTGATACAATGTTTGCAAAAGGAATTCGTATGTTCTGTGTCTCAAAAATTTCAAGCTTTAATTACGTATCATAGTTGATATCATTTATCCTTGAAGGAAACATTTTTCTTGAGTCGAGACGCGAACTGTTAGAGGCTTGATGGCTTCATGGTAACAAGTGTTCTAGTCCGCTTTTTGATATAGCACATTTATGACGTAATAAACAACCTTATACAGTCCAATGGCGTATTTTCCAGTGGACTCATAGTAGGTTAAACTCGGTTTTGCTTTCATTCTTTATTTTCGTTTTGATTTCTTAAAATAAAAAAAGCGCGCGCGCGTGTGTGTGTTGATATTTTTGTCTGAAATTATGGTAATCATTATTTCTCTCTATGTTATTCTTGGTCATATTTTAGTTTCCTTTGGGTATTTGTTACCACTTGAAGAAACTAATTTAACAAAGTTAGGCAAAATTATAAAATGTTATTTTATGTTGATCATTATAAATATTTCAGTAAAACATATACGACGCAGGTGTCAGAGAACGAAATTAAGAAAATTATCAACTACCTTTAAGAAAATAAAAACATTCTATTTTCAATTAAAAGTTCCAGTCAGCAGTCTTGGTACAGACAAGGTCACAATACACTTTCGTAAACATCTGATACAAGACCATTCGTTCTTTGGCTACACATATTGCATATTAATTTCTGGTCGTTTACCTTCAAAACAATTTTGCCTTCAAACGGTCACGGTGGCCGAGCGGTTAAAGCGTCCGCCCTGGAATCGGAAGGTTGTGGGTTCAATCCCCGGCCGCGACATACCAAAGTCCTAAAAAGGGGTATATTTTTGTATAACTCAACTGCTTGGCGTTCAGCATATAGGGGTAGTTCAAGGATTGATTGGCCGGGTGTCAGGATAATGTGAGTGGGTGTGGTATCATGCCACATGTCTACGTTGTGATACTGCAATGTGGCAGCACTATATCTGTCTCAAGAAGGCATTGTCTCCAAATGACTGAACTACTGTTGGTGGGACGTTAAACCCAATAAACAAACAAACAATATTGCCTTGAAAGATACATGTCCATCGATGGCAGTTTGCTGGAGATCATTACCCGATATACTCTATTGACATTGGTTGTGTCCTTAGCATTATTCTTGAAATCTCATCAAAATAAAATCATCATTATGCGTATCTTTATTGCAACAATATTGCCACGAACTAATTAATTCTATTTGATTTATATTTACAAAATAATACGTTTAACTTAAATGGAATTGCTTTCTAATAATTGATTCGAAAATTATTTTGTATAGTACATTATTTCAATGCACTGAGCAATTTGTTTGGAAAAATCAAGTTGTTTTATATGAACACATATTCCACCTATATTCTGGATTAGATAAGGGAAAAGCAGATGACTTCATTAGAATACGAGCTAACCTAAAATAGTTGATCCTTAACTCACGCTAAACCACAAAACAAAATGCAAAGATTTTTGAACAGTATTGATCTTTTTTTTTTTTTTTTTTTTTTTTTTTTTTTTTTTTTTTTTTTTTTCAATTTCCGAAATCGTATGCTTAATTGTGCTCGAAGGGATCTGTGTTTAATATGATTGTTTAGACGGAAATCAGAGCACCGGAAACATAAAAAATCTATTATTTTTTGGTCATTACAAACCCATTAGTTCATGAAAAAAAACGAGCATTTTATTTAGTGGGAAGATTAATGGTCAAAATCCGGTTGAAAAGAGGAGAATCATCGGAGATCAATTTAATGAATATTACTAATCGAATTACCCGCAAAAATACAATTGGGATAAGGGGGCTTAGATTTAGATCCCTTATCTCTACTGCTATCAAGGGTTCCCTTCTTTTAACCCTCAGACTTTTTTTTCTAAAATCCGAAAACAAATATTCATTTCTAATAATAACTCCGACTGGGCTGATGAATATGACGTCACATTCAAAATCAAAAAGTTAGAAATATACAAATAAGGTCAACTAAATTATTTGGACCAAGTCGACCAAATTATACATTATGTGACGCATAATAAAACAGTGCCGTCATTCGAAATACAACTCCGAAGCCTGCAAATTCGATGCATGCTGGGTATTATTTCATTTCAGAAGGAAAATTATTTATATTATCAGCGGGTAAGTATAAGTTGTAAAGAATTTTCAATCGACGGATAAGAAATACATTATTATCGCCGGCCTAGGGTGGCGATATTATACAATTGAGCAAGAAAGCAACTTTTTACTCCTGCACCGCTGACGTAATAGAAAAACAGGTTCCTTCTCAGTCGGTCGCCAAAAGATAAAAAGATCAGATAATGCCGGGAAAAAGCTCTGAGGAAACTGCCTTGAATACTGGGAAATCTGGACTGGTTTATAGGCTACCGGAAGTACATGTTGCTAGACTGGTAGTCTGGTAGTCACATAATTGGGCAGATTCGATTGGAGTGCGCCGCTTTGTTTCATGCATTCCCTATCCCACTTCTAAATTTTGTGCAGCTTATAATTCTCATTCTCATGGACAAGGAGTAGCTTCACGGGCATTCTTCAAGAAAACTATGCATAAATTTTGTTCGAAACAAGATTTCAGCTAGGTGCATAAAAGGGAAATATCAAACTTATGTCGCTTATATCCATGCTATAAGTGATCAACACCTGATTATTGTATGTACAGCAGTTATAGATTTAGCTTCCTATTTCACAGGAATTGGACTTATTTCTAATATCAGCTTTGATATAAACCTCTTCTTCAACTAAAGGTACTTCAACATATAACTTCCCTTTACGTCACAGTGTAACTTTCTGTTCAATTGGCTAACGGCGATTTTTACTTGTAATGTATTTAAGCCACACGAAAATAAATTCTTTTGAATTTCTTTCAACAAAAGAAAAGAAAATTCTAAAGAAATGGCACGAACTCCTCAATGAACGCACATTTTATATTATTCTGAAAAGAAATTGCAGAATGAAGACTTGAATTTAAATACATTTATAAACTTTATTTTAAAACAGTATTAAAACTACTAGTATCAATGGTGAAATGTGTCTTGTCAAGCCTTGAACACAACATAAGACTACTACTAGTTTATTTGAGTCTGTCTTGTTCTTCTTTCTCCGTTTATTGTCGATTTAATATTAATTTATATATATTTTAAGGAGGGGGTTGACATACTTGGTAAATCGCTAGTTTTATTATTTAATCATATTTTACACACACAACAGTTTCCACGTGCATGGTCTAACGGGGTACTGGTACCATTATATAAGAAAGGTGACCCTTCGGATCCGTGTAATTATAGAGGCATAGCGATTACTAGTTGCTTTTTCCAAGCTGTTTACAGTTGTTTAAAATGAAAGGTTAAAGAAGTGGTCAGTGAATAATGATAAACTTTTACATGCGCAGTTTGGTTTTAAAGAGAACTACAGTACAGTAGACGGCATATTCGTATTACATAATTTAATAAAATCGCAGTTTAATAAGAAAAAGAATTTGTATACATGTTTTATAGATTTCAAACGAGCATATGATTATATAAACCGAAATTGTCTATGGTATAAGTTGATTGAACATGGCATTGATGGAAAAAAATTTCTGTAATTAGGTCAATGTATCAAAATATCTCTGACCCGCTTAATCTTTCTCCCCCCCCTCTCTCTCTCTCTCTCTCTCCACACACACACACACACACCCTGTACACACACACTCTCTCTCTCTCTCTCTCTCTCTCTCTCTCTCAATTTACTCAATAGTGAATTAATAATTGTCTTGCATATATACATGCTTGACTTGTTACATACATTTATGTTAAATATTTCAAAATTATGAAGTTGTCGAAGCATATTTTCTACACAGCATGAAACATGTATCGCATTTTTGATGATTTTGATACAAAATATGCCTTATTTGATCTCTCTCCCTTTCTCTCTCTCCCCCCCCCCCCCCTCTCTCTCTCTCTCTTAATTTACTTCTATCAAAACAGATGTGTATAAATTATTGTTGATTATGTTGGCTAAGACTATATAAGTCTAAATTTGTGTATTTGTAATTTTTTGTTGTTCGATGGAAATGTGACATTTGAAATTCCCTCCACACATAAGAACACGAATCAAACAAGCACTCACACACTTTCACACACGAACACCCCCAGAATGTCATTTGATTTATTAATTATTTTCTCTCTCTTTCTATTTTGCATTCTATTAAGGCCAAATTAAACTCCTTCTTCTTGACCGGAAATATCACCATATATGATGAATTATTATTGTATATCCCCATGTTGTATGCATTTATAATACCTGGGTGAAAATAAAGGAGTTGTTCTGTTGTTCTGTTCTGTATAATGATGTCAAATTAGCTGAAAAACATATGGAAACGCTTTCGGATTTTTTACAGAGCGAAATCGGCTTGTTCCAGGGAGAGATTACGTCACCTATAATGTTTTCTCTTTTCATTAATGATATCGAAAATTGTTTGAAAGAAAATAGTAATGCCGGGGTGTTAATAGACCAATTGTCGATTTATTTATTATTATTTGCTGATGATGCTGTTATTTGTTCAGAAACAGCTCAAGGATTACAAGAGTTACTAAATTTATTGAAAATATATTGCGACAAATGGAATCTAACGGTGAATGTTGAGAAAACAAAAATAATGACTTTTAAACAAGGTGGGAAGTTAAAACGGGATGAAAAATGGTGGTATGGAGGTCAGGATATTGAAATTGTAAATTCGTTCAACTGTCTCGGTATTGTCATGTCGAGTGGAGGTTCTTTTGTTCCTGCCACAAATACACTAAGGGGTAAAGCTTTAAGGGCAATGCATTCATTATTAAATATCATTAGAGGGAAAAATATTCCAGTAGACACATTATTTAATCTTTTTGACTCGTACGTTTTATCCATCCTCAATTACGGTTGTGAAGTCTGGGGAGATATTAAAGCAGAAAATTTAGAAATTGTTCATAAAAATTTTTGTAAGAGACTTATAAATGTAGAAAAATTCAACCAATACCCTAGCATTATATTCAGAACTGGGAAGATTTCCACTTTATATCACACGGTATGTACGTATGGTTAAGTATTGGTTAAATTTATATGGAAAAAAGGGAGATAATATTATTTTAAAGACGGTAAGAGATAATCAACGACAAGAAATAATATTAGGAAATATTGAGAATTGGTCAAAATAAGTTATGAATATTTTACAAAACGTTGGGTTTCATGAGATTTGGTTATTTCCAGAATCAGTAGATGTTGACATGTTTATACCTATTTTAAAGACACGTTTAAAAGATATATATATATATATATATATATATATATATATATATATATATATATATATATATGACTTGGAGAAATAATATGTCATTTTCGTTGTATTTGTATAGAGAATATAAAACTGTTTATGAATGCTCTGAATATCTGTTGCTGCTAAGTAATTGTACTCTTAGAAATACTATAGCACAAATCCGACTTTCTTCACATAAATTAAGTATTGAAACAGGTAGACACTCAAGTATTGTTAGAAGCCAACGTAAATGTACTCTATGTAACTTAAATGAAATAGAAGATGAGTTTCATTTTATACTTAAATGTTCATTATATAGAGATTTAAGAATACAGTTTATCCCTAAATATTATTACAATAGACCAAATATAGTAAAATTCATGAATCTCATCAATACAAAAAAAAAAACGCTTTTGGTAAAACTAGCAAAGTTTTGTATAAAAAGTTTTAAAATTCGATCAGAGACGGTATTCCTTCATGTTAATTGATCCACTCTCACATCTTTATATCACTTCAGTATGCTCAATATGTTATAATGATAAATATATATGATATACATCGGTTCAGTAGCCATTTTCCTGCATGTGTATGTTATTTGTATAAATGTGTTTTGTATGACGATGAGCGATTGTATGCTTAAGTCAATAAAATTAAGTTCTATAACATTATCCCAATGAAATTGATATCTCGATACACTTGGAATTGGAAAAATACATGGTGACTTCGTTTCCTAACTCTTTAAAGATTTAACTGACAAATTGGTGTTTCTAAGAAAATCGACTTTGAATATTCAAATTTCATTGATTGTTTTACATTTATCTACCACCAGTCACAAATAGCATATTAATGATTTTCAAATCAAAAATAATTTTAATCAAAATTAAGGAAAACAGAAAACACATATGCGATAGAACAAGGAGTGAAATGACTAAAATAATACTCTTAATGTGTTTTTGGAGATATAGCAAATTAAGGCTAAACAAAATAATGGGGCGGGGCGAACGATATTCTATTGCTCAAATATTACATTGTTCCAGATGCAAATTAAACATTCAAACACGTCTCTTTTGCGATTCGAACAAACACTTCCAAAGATTAGGCCGCTTTTCAAGCATGTCCTTGTGTGGTATGCCCTTGGATGATAAAAGGCATAGTTACTCATTAATGATATGTTGCAAAAACAGTGCATGCCTTGTCGTTTCAGTGTTACATAATAAATCGTATTAAGTAAAAACATTTTAGCCAACCCAGGGCAAATGACTCTAGACAGACTAAACTAATATAAGGAAATATGTCTGCGCATTTGTTTTTTCTTTTTTTTTTCTTTTACTTTTTTTTTTTGACAAATAACCATGATAAATATTTGTTTTAAGTTTTATGAAAATCCATTAAATCTTTTTATGAAAATTAGGTATAAAGAAGTTTAATCAATCTTAGAGAAAATAACTCTACACATAGCCTGATGTAAAGTTTCATTAAAATCGATCCAGGTTTTACGTAATTAAGTCTTAGTCGAACGTACACAATGACATGTCACTTTGCCAACGCGGGGTTACAAATGTAGGCATGCATGTTTCATAGATAACATATTTAAAACGAATTCGAACTTTTTCGAAATTTGGTTATAATTACATCTGTAACAGTGATGTCGATTCATATCAAGAAATAAAAATACGAATAACGTAAAAGGAATATTCAGATCAAACGTAACAATAGACCTGTGAACAAAAATACATATGCCACGACAACCGACGTCAAAATGTCTTTGCCAGATGCAAATTAAATGTCAGTTTTATAACCGATAACACTGTCTTTAATAATGAAAAATGAAAACTACGAAAAATATGAAGAAAAGTTATGCCCAAACACCACAAGATGTCTTCATTTCTTGTTTGTTTATTTCTTGGATTTAATAACCCACCGACAGTATTTCAGTCATTTGGAGACGAAGTCCATTTGAGACAGATATAGAGCTTCCACAATGCAGTATCATACTGCAGACATGTTGCAAGATACCACACCCAGTCACATTATCCTGACACCGGGCCAACCCGTCCTGGAACCTTTTATTTCTTGAAGAAATATTTAATGTAACAACTGAAGTGTAAATAGGTGCCACAAAACAAGTGCATATAAATACAACAGTATATCATTACTTCAGAAAGTCCTCAAAGTCATCATCTGACTTTTTCATACAATAATGATATGCTCTCTGAAACACAACAAAAGCTAGCAGATTAGCTCGTTAATGTAACAGCTGACTGGCGTGTTTTCAGTATGCCTACCTGTATGCAATTATCGCTTATACATTCAGCTATGAAGAAGTTTTAGGACCATTATCCATGCTGTTCACATACATAAATATACGTGAACTTTGTGGTTTATGACACCAATACAGCTTCGTATTGCACACGTTCGTATTGCATACGGTTGCATACGGTCCGGTATACTGAACGAAAACCTAATAATAGGTGTCCTAGAAAAAAAGCATTGACAATTGACGCAACATAGCAAATTCGTTTTTAAAATAACTTTCTAAAAAACTTCAAACAGTAAAAGCGATACCGCAACGGGATGCCCCACAATGTCACATAAAGCAATCCCTAACAACATAATTAGATATTTAAATTCAAAAGCACTCGGGATGATTGAGCAATCACATATTAAATATCTAATTTTCTTCATGTTCTAAACATTTTTGTCAACGTTCTTTAATGATGAAATTTCCTTTGAATTGAACAAGAACAACGTCAGACAACTACAAAAGCTTGACCTTTAAATATTAGATGTGCAATTAAATTTATATCAAAGTTGTTAGTGTATTTTAAAAAAGCAAAACTTAGGTTTGTATCATTCGTGCGTGTGTCCGAAAATGATCATCCTAATTATGTACAATAACGTTTGCAAAAATAAAAGTACTTAGATCACGCTATACTCGAATTTTCTTGTTTTAACTTTAAAAGAAAATAAAAACACAAATTTGTTTTCGATGTTTGCCGGAAGTATGAACTAAGCGCAAATTAATACTGGAAGTTTCCAAAAACACCTGAAAAAACTTGACTGTTATTTGATTGTTTTAGTTAAGAGTTTTACTTTTGACATTTCTATACGATATCAAAAGATGTTGAATCACAACAAACTCTGTGCGGCTTGGTCTTAAGGTAACTAGTGAAAATCATATTAAGCTCGATTATTTTTTGTGTGTGTGTGTTTTTTTAAATATATATAATTCGGGCGAAAGCACATTGAAAACGCGAATTTCCAAAATATTGCATTGGAAGATTGACGAGAAAAAAAGGCAATTTCTAATGGAAAACATATAGTATGCACTTTAAGCAGCTCGTTCACATATATAATATATATTCTCTCTCGTTAATATTGGCGAAGTCTTTGTTTCCTGGCAAATAAACTCGGAAATCACAATGCACAGGAAAACACTGTTTTTGTAAACGTATCTTCAACGAAATCGGTTAAAAACAGAATACGGTACCCCTAAAGCAGGTGCTTGCAGTATCACGAGACATGTTCCGCAACATGGCTTCTTCACCAGTTCTGAGTAACGATTCCATAAGTTCAGTCTATGAAGTTAGCGCATGCGCGAAAATGTATGTGATCAACCAAGAGACGGCAATTGAAAACAAAATATCTAAATATAGGTTTTAAAATTCTAAAAATAATTTCAATACCGTCTGTGACCGTTATGCCTGTAAAGGGGAGACCACCCAATTCTTACGATCACGGATTGTTGCATTGGGTGACCATGCGTCTGTAGATGGGTATTGATAGACGTTGTTGTTGTTGTTGTTGTTGTTGTTGTTTTGGGGTTTACCGTCACTGCGATAGTATTTCAATCATATAGCGACGTCCAGCTATTACAGGTGGAGGAAGACCCCGAGTACACAGAGGTACCCGGGTAGAACCACCGACCTACCGCAAGCCAGCTAGAAGGCTTCCTCACATGAAAAATCCGAAGTCATTGATAGACGTAATACACACACATAGGTAAAAAATCAAATTCATAGTAAATGACCATCTGTGAACGAGCTGATGTAAGAGCTCCTTTGTGTTATCTTGAATGTCATAATTTAGAAAGTACTGTTTAACCAAAAGAAAATAGCAATTCTGAGAATATAATTTATATATCGATTCCGTTCTAAGCAAGCTTTATCATAACAGTACAATGATGATATGCTTCACATTGAGATTGAAAGAACTAGGCTGCATGGTCCACATTTACCAGCAAAGTATGTATCATATTGTCGCAGAAAATGAAGAATTATTTTTAATCTTGTCAAATTAATGCATTTTGAATGCAAATGTGCAACATTTTGGTTCTGACTTGGGAAACAGATCATTTCAGATTAAAAGTAACAAATTGATTCATGAAATTGTTAAGCTTGAATCCTTTCTCATTGCCACGGTAAGAAATTTGTTTCAATCCATCTTTATATACCTAATAATCGACTCTCCTATTTTCCTATTCAGCTAAAGTAGACCATTCACTTTGATGGATATTTAATGCAAAATATTTAAGCTGCTTATTTGGATTTTAACGTATTATTTGACATTAATGTTTATTTCACTTAAAATCAAAGATTTTATATTTCTCCTAGAAAATAAATGTTCATTTCAATCTTAATTTTCATTTTAAAACCAATCCCTAGATTGTTCTCTCTACATAAACTTTAGCTATCCGTTAACCCAGAGCTGGTAAATACAAGAAAGACGTTAATACAATATTATTTGATTCATTTAAACGCATACACTCCGTCTTGTTTACAAGAAAACAATCCCGGACAATTTTTGAACAGGGTTGCTTGCTTAACATACATGTTTCAGTCCTAATGAAAATCATTAATTAAAGTACATGTGTATGTATATATAAAACCCATTAAGTTAAATATAATTCAAATCTCAAATAGAAAGTTTGTTGTTTTAGATTTTATACTCATATTATCTTATAAACTGTGGGCTAGAGAAATGGGGAGAGGGAGAATGGCGATATGTTTATTGTTAGCAATCCATTGAGACAAATGATGGGTTAATCGTTTTTAACGACCGTATTCAAGCAATGTAAAAGAGGGTTTATAAGATTTGATTCATTGGCATTAAATTTACTTTGATCAACATAAGAAATGCAACATCATCATATTAAATAAAACCCTGTTCTCTCAGCGCTATCAGCGCTTTGATTATTTAATTTGGCCAGAAATACCAATTGAAACATATGCTTACCTGTTTGCTGTCATTCGTAAGAACTTTATCGGGATAAATGACGGAGCTCTGCAGATGCATGTACACACAGTTCTAAATTATAATGACAATTGATATTAGCTTGGTTTTTATTGATTGGAAGCATGTTCTCTCCATATAATAAAATATCAAGTCCACTTAGAAATAAGTATAATATGCATGTACTATATTTCTATCGACAGTGAGTGTGTATCACTTTAATTAAAGCAGAAAACGGGTTGTAAAGATGCTTTAAAAACCATGATGAAGCACTTATTGTGTTGCGAACTTATCTCGCTGTAAAGTATTTGCCGTTACACAATTCTGTAGACAGTACACTGTACATGTTGAACATGTTTAATAATGTCTTTGTTGTAAATAAATCAATACAATATTGTTTGATAATAGTTATTCGATTGCTTCTGTCCTATATTAAAAATCCCCCTTTCTCACTTCCTTGTACTCTTGTTTTACACAATCAATTTGTTGTTATATATAGAGAAATTTATTTCATTGCAAAGCTTTATATCCGGAAAATATCAGAAAATTCAGCCACTGATAAAATCGCGGAAGTCTAAATAAGAAACAGGGAGACTGACACCCTCTCCGTTATCAATTCACCATGATGGTTGTCGCTTTCTAGACCTCAGAAGGTTGATTTAACCATTATTGATTACTTTCCATAAGTAGTTCATATACACTTTATTATAGTTTTTCAAACTATGCGGAAAATACACAAACACATTTTTTTTAAATATCTGTGCTGGTGTGTGTGTGTGTTGTGTGAGTGTGTGTGCATACCTGCCTTAAGAGTCAGAAATCTTGTACCTCGGTTTGTATCAAGTCAGGTCAAGGTCAAGGTCGCGTGCACAGTATACACAAGAAAAATAAGCGGAGAAAAAATAAGATTTAAGGTGTTAAAAATATGTGAAAAATGTTTTAGAGACATGCAATTTGTGTCTAAATGTGAGTGTGAGGAAGTGTTAGTGATGGAATACTGATGGCAGATAAGGATATAGGAGGACAGAGTAAAAACCAAAAGCGTAAGGCAAGTGACTCTTCAAATCCTTTGTGTATTGAGCACGAGAGCAAAGCGGGGAGGTACACCAGTACACCCGAGCATATAACTGTTAGTCATGTCATAAGAGAAGCAAATTCCGTCCTTTTTGAAAATGACAATGATATTGGCTTAAACCTAAATATACTGTTCGACTCGGATGAAAATAATAGTAGTAGTTTTGATGATAATAGTTTGAATCAAAATAACTCAGGTGATATGGGTAAATCAGGTCCTAAGTCGTCCCCTGTGGCGGAAACGGAAAAAAATACCCCATCAAATGCTGATATCTTGAAATACTTAAAAGAAATGAATGGCCGTATCATTGGTGTTGAGAAAAGACTAGGCAAACTTGATCTTTTAGAAGAGAAGGTTGACAAATTTGAAGCCGATCTAACCAAAATGTGGAACTATGTTCATGATAGAGAGAAGAAAGTAGAAGAAAGGCTTGGAATGGTTGAAGAAAAAGCAGAAAGTAGTGATTTCAATTTAGGCGTTGCTATTGAGAGAATCCATGATTTAGAAAAAGTAAACTCTGAGATGAAAGAAGAATTATCTTATCTTAAGTCACAATCAATGCGCAATAATCTTATTTTCGGGAATATACCAGAGGCGCACTCGGGGGAAAATTGCGAGGAGGTATTAAGGCAGTTCCTGACCGACAAAATGAAGATCGCCCATGATTTGGTGGATAAAATGTCATTTGAAAGAGTCCATAGGATGGGTGTGAAAAGTGATGGCAGAGTGCGGAAGATAGTGGCAAAATTTACATACTTTAAAGAGCGGGAACTAGTTCGAAAGGAGTGGAAAGCGTTAGTTGGGACAAATTGTTTTGTGCACGAGCAATTCCCACAAGAAGTGATGGATAGAAGGAAAAAGCTTATGCCAAGACTTAAGGAGGCAAAGAAAGAAGGAAAGAGGGCGTGGCTGTCGTACGACACCCTGTACATCGACGGGAAGGCGCAGAAGATTGAGGAGAAATAGGAACTCGATGAGGGTGAACTTAAGATACTGTCATGGAATGTGAATGGTTTGAGTGATAGTAAGATGGAACGGGAGGGCTTTGTCAATTTGATTTGCAGTGGAGATATAACTTTTCTTTATGAAACTTGGACTAAAAGTACCAGCAATATTGATATTTCGGGATATGTATCCTATAATTTCTATCGTAAATTTCAAAATAGAAATGCAAAGAGGAACTCTGGTGGAGTTGCGATTTATATAAAAGAAACTTTTTTACCAGGTGTAAAAATTGTAAGAACTCATTATGACACTGTTATATGGATAAAATTAGATAAATCATTTTTTGGCGTTCATGATGATATATTTCTGTGTGCATTGTATTTATGGTGTGAAGGCTCGCCAGCGTATGAAATTTGTAATGTTGATTTTTTTTATTTAAAAATTAACGATTTTGATCAATTAGGTGCAGTTTTTTGGGGTGATTTATGAATATTGATTATTCAGATTATACACCTGATGTACCCCTTATAAGGACCTCTCTGGACAAAACATGTAACACATTTGGTACACGTCTACTTGACCTGTGTAAGTCCACGGGGTTACGTGTTGTAAATGGTCGTCTTGGTCAAGATAAACACATTGGGTCTTATACATATATAAACAGAAATGTTTCTACAGTGATTGATTACCTGTTGGCGAAGGAATGTTGTTTTTCTAGCATACTAGATTTTAATGTTATGTCATTTAATGAATGGAGTGATCATTGTCCCCTTTTATTGACATTGAAATGTAATGAAATATTTCATTTCAGGCAACCAGTGAAAATTTGTTTAAACACAAATGGACTGATAATTTAAGGGAACAGTTTAGATCAGGTATTATAGGGCAATTATCTAGTTTAAACAGATTGACTGAAAATATATGTGTAAATGATAGAAATGATATAAATTGTCTATTAAACTCATTTAATAAAATTATTCAAAATGTTACTGAACCCTTATTTGTTAAACGTTTAAAAAATGATAGGTCTACAGAATTCATAGATACACCAGTCCAAAAAGATAAAGAATGGTTTGATAATGATTGTACATACCATGAACAAAAATTATTTGTCTGCATTAAAACGTTTCAATTTAGATAAAAATTCTGAAAATAGAGAGCAGCTTATACATTGTAAAAAAGTTTATAAGAATATTGTTCGTAAGAAAAGAAAGAAGTTTTATGTTATACAAATGAAACGGATTGAAAACCTTAGATTTACTCGACCTGTGGAATTTTGGAAACATTTTAAGCGGAACAAAAAACAAAATGATTGTAATATCACTGTTGATGAATTTAAAAACTATTTTTCTGAACTCAGTAATGATATTTTACAGGTTAAAAATGAGGAAGCAGAAAATTTTAACGATGATGAAGATTTTGATAAAAAGTGTCAAAATGATTTGTTATTAGATGGACCTATAACTATAGATGAAATTTTAACAGTTGTGAAATCACTAAAAAGGAATAAGTCGTCAGGTTCAGATTTTATATTAAATGAATACCTTATTGAGTCCATTGATATTTTAGCCTCGCATTTATGCGATATTTTTAACGCTATTTTAAACAGTGGTTATTTTCCAGATAAATGGACAGAGGGAATTATTGTACCCATACATAAAAAGGGAGATAAAAATGTTGTCAACAATTATCGAGGCATAACTCTAGTAAGTTGTTTATCTAAAGTATTTACTGCAATATTAAATAAACGAATTTCTTTGTTCTGTGATAAATATAATGTTATATCTGATGCTCAATTCGGTTTCAGGAAAGGATGTTCAACAGCGGATGCACAGTTTATTTTATTAAATTTAATTCAGAAATATTTAAATGATAACAAACGATTATATTGTGTATTTGTAGATTTCAGAAGGCATTCGACTGTATTTATAGAAATGCATTGTGGCTCAAACTTTATAAGTCTGGTATACAAGGTAAATTATTGAAAGTTGCTAAAGATATGTATAATAAAGTTAAATCTTGTGTTCGTAGTTGTAATGATTATTCTGATTTCTTCGAATATTCAATAGGCTTAAGGCAAGGAGAGATTAATTCTGCGATATTTTTTTCTCTTTTCCTGGAAGATCTTGAATTATTTTTACAAGAAGATTTTACATCTGGCATAAATATTCATGATATTACATTAATACTTTTACTTTTTGCAGACGATATGGTTATTCTTGGAAACACACCACAAGATTTAAATAGAAGTCTCGAATTATTAAACACTTATTGTAAAAAATGGAGTATGGAGGTTAACATAGATAAAACAAAGGTCATGGTGTTTCGTAAACGAGGTCATTTATTACCTGGAGAGGATTTTTTCTATGATAATATTAAGCTGGATGTTGTAAACGATTTTAATTATCTAGGTACTATTTTTAACTACACAGGAAATTTTGTCTTAAATCAAGAACACATTGTTGGAAAATCTCTTAAAGCTTTAAATTTTTTAATTTACAAATGTAAAAAATTTAAAATAAAACCGAGTATATATTGTCAGTTATTTGATGCTTTTATTGGTTCTATATTAAATTACAATTCTCAGATATGGGGTTATAGTAAATCTAAAGCTATAGAACGTATTCACTTAAAGTTTTTAAAGTCTATTCTAAATGTTAGACAAGCTACTTCAAATGTTGCTATTTATGGTGAATCAGACGTTATCCATTGTTTATAAATCGCTATGTTAAAATACTGAAATATTGGTATAATGTCTTAAATACTGATAATATTATTATTAAAAAAATATATGAAATGTCATATAATGATTTGATGAATGGGAAAAAGAATTGGTTAAGTAATGTAAAAGATTTGATTCATTGGCATTGCTTGGAATATTTAAATTTTACTTGTATGAACATAGAAATGATATCATCATGTAAAAATACCTGTCTATCAGATCAGCTTTGATAAATAAGTTGGCTAAATACAATTGAAAATAATCACTGTTTTGTCATTCGTAAAAGTCTTTAGAAAAAGGTAGCTTGCAATATGTAAAATTTAATTATATTGACCATTTGATATGGGCTTTTTATTGTTGAAGGCAGATTACTCCTCATAAAAATCACACTGATAAGTATGGATGCATGTAATATATTTTACACAGTAAAAGTATGTATCACTTTAATTAAAGCAGAAATCAGCATTAAAGATGTTTAATGATAGATTTGTCTGCAATTATAATTTAAAGATCACAATTTTAGACAAAGTACATTAACATAATAAGCTTTGTTGTAAATATAAATCAATAAAATATATTAAATTGTATTTTCGATTCTTTCAGTTTCTAAAAACAATCGTATTTTGACCATTGGACCAATCAATTTGTTCGTTATAAGAAATTTATTCATTGCAGCTATTATATGAAAATATAAATATTTGTAAAAATAAGTTAAATAAATACACTTCATAATTAATGTTTGTCCTTTCTAACTAAATGTTGAATTAACCATTTAAATTCTGATTGCATAATGTTATATACATTATTAGTTGTTCAAACTACAAAAAACATATTTTTTAAATATGTTTGTTATTTGGCTAGTATGTGTAGTATACTCCTAAATCTAGATCTCGTACTCGTTCTGTATATTTCGGTGCTTGTTTCAGGGTAAGGGTATGGACTAAGGTGTGGTTGCTGTCTGTGGGTAGTGTTTGTGTTTGGTCTAGTTTGGTTTTGGGGCTGACATAATAGTAAGTTTAAAGGTTGCATTACATGCCGAGGTATAACTCGGCAACTTCTATGACCAACGTCCTACATACTGATCGAGGTACAGAGTTTATTGTTATTAATTGTGTTTAACGTCCCTATGACAGTATTTCAGTCATTTGGAGACTATGTCTATTTGAGACAGATATTGTGCTGCCACATTGCAGTATCACGCCGTAGACATGTGGCATGATACCACAATCAATTTTCTGGAACTACCTTTACATGCTGATCGCTAAGAAAGGAACAATTTCTCTCCGACCGGTGTTGCCGCCAAGGTGTGGATTCCTATTTTACTTCGTATTACTGTTAATTATGATTTATTAGAAAACAGGTAGTGTTAATGAAACTTTTCTCTTTCATAACATCGAATATTACAATAGAACACTTTTGATATAGTTATGTACTTCTAGTCAAAACTAGACTAGAAGTTTGCATCATTTCAAAGTACTTTTGTTTTATTAAAATAAAATATTTTGTGTAAAAAAAAAATATTAACCCATTCCAGTGAATAATATCTTTAGAGCTTGACATCTTTTCCTATATTAAACGCAAAATTAGTTTGTTGCTGTTGTTGTTTTTAAATACTCTAACCCGTGAATAGGTCTAAAACCATGTAGTATTGTTTTCCCTTTATTTCGTTGCTCTTATTTACATATCCAATAACATGGTGAGCAATATAAAGGTTAAAAACAATCATCTTTTTTACATTGAATAAAGAACAAATATTGCCGGGACCTGGAAATTACTTCGCATTACACCGTCATTTCGCTTCATCGCATTTCGTTCCATCGTGAATAGACTGTAATATACTGACACTGGTATAACGTGACAAAATAGGAAATAAAAAAAAACGTTAGATGTTAATCATTTAAATGCGGAAAAGAAAAAAACAAACAATGGATGGATGAAAATAAATAATCATCCAAATTCCGACTTTTAAATAAACGGGAATAAATATAAATGAATCAAACGCACACTATTTGCTTAACATTTTGTTTTTTAAACGTTTTGGAATTTGATTATAACAACTTATACCAGTTCCTCTTGTCGGCTCCTTGGTTGGACCAGTACTTTGCACCTGTAAAGGTCATGGCAAATCCTTAGCCCCAATTGGGTTCGAATCAACAATATTTGGGTCTACAGTCTGGGTACTTTACCGCTTGACAACGGTGCGCCTGTGAAGGTCATGAAAAGCCTTGCCCCCGACGGGTTCAAACCCACACCCTTCAGGTCCGCAGTCGGGTACGTTAACAGGGTCAAGGCAACGCTTAACGTTTTGAATAAAGATTTTTCTTTTCAGTATCAGAATATTATCGTTTATCTGGGGAATCGTGGCGAGGGTTCAGTCCCCGTTTTCCGCTGACTGCGACAGATTAAAGACGAAGACATTTGGTAGTGACTGAACCCACGACCTCCCGATTTTGGAGCGGGTACTCTAATCATTCTACCATCGCGACCGGTTCCCGGCCTAAACATCACATAAGTCATATTAGAAAAGAAATAAAATGAAGTACGAGCAAAGAACCACAGAAATGACTGACCATATCAAGAAAATTAGATTTCTTCGAATGCCGGTTTCATACTTTTGTACTCATTAAAATTATAGAACAATGCTATGAAGTGGTTTATTTTGTTACTATAGATTGGGATTTCTGTATCATTTGTTGTTAAGTTGTTATTTTAATAATGTGTTTTTTTTTCAAACATAGAATACATATGTACTCTAGCTTCAGTGTTGTTTGTCAATTAATTCTATGATTTAACGTTGATAACTCAATCATTGGACATTCATACATTAATCTCTACATTTATAGGGGTAACGTTTCCATTTTATATTGCCCATATCTATTAATTGCCTTCGTCATGTCTATTGTATGCTTTATTTTTTTTCTAGGAATTGGCATACCATACTCTTATTATACTATTATTTACACGACACCATTTTGGGTTAATCAATTTGAATAATAAAGCTTAAAACGTAATTCTGCCATTGTTCGATCAGAGAAACAATGGTGCTTTAGCAATCTAACACCGAATATATTTGATATTTTGCCATTAAAATTGAAATTCAATTGTCGATGGTTCTATTATTACGAATGCGTTCCAGCAGTAGGTAATCAAGGTAGAAACATCTTAGATTCTGGGGCCGTATTCATAAAGCTCCTTAACCTTGAAGGAAAACAATTCTTTAACTGGAATAACTCTTAACGGTTTTATAAATAAGATTTAAGGAAATCCTTAATAAGTAGGGGAAATCTATGTGATTTTAAGGAAAATCTTAGAAACCTAAGGGATTTTTTCCTAAGGAGCTTTATGAATACGGCCCCTGAATAGAAAAAAAAATCAAATTATTTAAGTTTCGTGATATAGCTGTATTCGTTTTGGAAACACAGAAATAACTTAAGTTTACAGAATATATGAAATAGGAAAGGAAATTCACGGAAAAGTGCTAACGGCAAACCATATTAAAATTTGAATTTAAGAATTGTCGAATTTATTAAATTTAGTTATGCTTTCTTTCTTCCACCTTATATGCTTTTAACTTTACAGCTGAAAACAGGTATCTCTCAATTTGCATATCGTAATTTAAGTCTACCATACCTTCCTGAATGGGATGAGCGCCAAGTCAAGAAACGCATCTTTTAAATCGATTTTTGTGATGCCGAGGACTAGGATTCAATCCTAGACAAATGTAGGTTTGAATGGCAGTCTGTTATTTCTAATGCTTCATGTAAAGCAAGGTTTCCAACTGACTTCCGGTAGGTCGTTAGTTACATCTGGATGCTTATTGTAATTGACATGATACTTACAGGAAATTTTGTTATGAACTGAATGTTTGAGTGCAGCTTGTGTGCTGTCAGGAAAACGTTTAATAGCGCCAGGCATACAAACAGACTTGGGAAGAGATCACCCGACTTCCAACTCAACAGATGTTGTTAACTTAAACGTCAAATGGTGCCGCCTTAAAAAAACTTATATAGGCAAGTATAAACATGCTTTGTATTTTCAACAACGTCAATCATTTCTTTCAAATTTTCCAATCGCTGTTGTTGTTTTTGTTGTTGTTGTTGTTGTTACATATAGTTTACAGGTTTCATTGTATATTTGTTCCCTTTAAAGTGTTCATTTCATCTTATTATTCTTAATATATGCCTACAAAGCCTGCATAAGGATTTGTTTTACGATGAATTTATACATTGACTATTATGGTTTTATTTAAATCGTTTGTTCTTCGGGGCAATAAAGCAGTATTATATGAAGGTCTGCAAAAGTGCCAATACATTATCACATGGTGGCAGTATACGGACAAGTACAGCTTGTAAATGATTTCCTTCTCATCCATTCCATTATTTTACCCAGGCCCATTCGCACGGCCCTGCGATCTAACGCCACAATATCAAGCAATTTGACAAATTAATGTGCTGCGATTCTTTGCGTCAAGAGCTCTGCTGATGCACTGCATCTACGATTTCATCAGGCCAATGCCGACCGATAAGTCGCTACTACGATGTAATATTGCGATGATAAACAGACCTATTACACTTATTTGATATCCCCCGAGCACACTTCAAATTTAATTTGTACCGATGTCTATATGAATCGGGGTCGTTGAAGCATTTCATCAGATCTTTCCAAACTTCGAAGGTGAAAAGTAAGCATACAGCTTCCAGAGCCAGGAAGTCCCTTCCAACCTAAATCACGCTCGTGAAGGTCCTCCCCCGGTTTGCATATGCTTTGCCACGCGCTCGTCCGAATTATGCGGCGTCTATGAGTAAACGGTTTGGACCAGCAGACTTACCGTTACCGTAAGATAGATATGGATCATGCACTCCAGTTGTTTCAGAGAAAGGCCAAAGACGAAATTGTGCCGAGCTTCGCACGCAAGTAGCATATGGGAATAAGACCGTTTGTCAAAGATTCGCCCCTGCCGAAACGTGGATGTATTTCGGTTCCAAGTTTCCCGCATGTGTGTAAAAAAGGTAGAAAATCCATATCTGCGGCAGCAGTAAGATTATATGGTGCACTTCTTCGAACTTGCAGTCATTAAAATCCATATAAGCGGCGCGACAAACCGTAAATCAGTAAGTATTTCGTTCGTGTATTGTGAATAATCCAATATTATATCCAAATTATTACAATCAAAATTGATGATACGGCAGCGACAGTCTGTTTGAGATCGTTCTGATATCGTAAAAAGAAGCGAAAGCATAGATTTGGGGTACATAAAGTCTATGTGGTGACAAGTTGTGCTTCCTTATAATTTAGGTTCGATACACCGTACAGGATGTCATTTTGACGTACAATTTCAACAAATTTCTCAACAAAAGCCATCCTGTATTGTCGGAATTTTTTCACGATAAGATCCAAGATGTAAATCAATAACTAATACCAACAAAAAAAAAAAAAAAGAAAAAAAAAACAGTCTGCGATTTTAGGGTTTCTGTCTGTCTTCTTAATTTTAGAAATCACTGTTGTAGCGATTTTTTTTTCTAAAATATTAAAAAACGGTTTTCTGTTTTAAATTAATCTTATGATTGATTAAGATTTAACCCTTTTCCTCATATACACTCATTTTGACGCACTCAGTAGGTACCACATAAAGCCTGATCTGCAGAAAACCACAGTTAAACCTTACCAAATTTAATTACAAAATACTCATTTCCAGACCACTGAGGAGCAGCGAACAGCATAAAACCTGATCAGCCTGCGAGTTACTCGCAGGCTGATCTGATTTTATGCTGTTCGCATAGGTCTTTTCATGGTTTGCTCTATGAGGGAAAGGGTTAAATAACCGTTTCTCAATAATGAATGTGATATTCCAGTTAATAAAGACTGGTCAACAATAATAAGATAAGATAAGATAAGATAAGATATTGTTTATTATTGTGACATGTGCATACATTCATTAAGTTATACATATATACAATTGACAAAATTATTTGGCACCCGGCCCATTGGGCCTATATGTCACCAGGATAATCAAGAAAGTAATTATATACAAAATTCGTAAATACTCTATTATATACATAGGTTAAATATGACGTACAAAATCCTGACAGAATATTAGTAAAATATTCCCTGAGTATCCAATATTGTCAGTATGGAGTGTAGTTATGATAGATATGTTATAAATATAATAGGAAAACAGGCAATATATCATACATCAACAATACATGAGGTATTAAGTCTGACATAATAGTTTACAAAAACAAGATATTTCTTCTTTTTAAGAAAGCACAGACAAGAAACTTTGCAAGTTGTCTTGGATGCGCTGATATGATATATGCAAGTCGTTGGTTTATATGATTGTAAGCATTATTTACAAATAAGTCTCTGAAATTGTTTTCTCGCAGGTCATTATACAGTTCACACTGAAATAGAAAGTGTTTTTCATCTTCTACTGAATTTGACTGACAAACTCTACAAAGTCTCTGATCAAGTTGTTCCCCAACATACCTTCCGGTTTCAATTCTGAGTGGTAAGATACCAGTTCTGAATTGACATAATACAGAGCGTTCATTCTTGTTTAAGTTCATCATAACGTAATCCTCACATTTAAAGTTTTCCTTAAAAAGGCGATATGTTCTCAGTTTTGATATACTTTGAACGTCTTCTGACCAGACATTAGAATAATAGTTTACTAGTAATTCATGTGCTTGTGACAAGTCAATAATTGTTCTGTTTTCGTAATTTGCGGATAACCCTAGCATAGACATAACGTGTTTAATATCATGTGACCAATTATTTTTGCACTTTAAATAGTCGGAATTAAACACTTTTTTTGTAATCCGTCTGTCATCCATCAAAATCACTCTGTTCCACATACGCAACATGTTTCCCCATCGTCTGTAAACACTTGGTATCCACCCGGTGTCCCCAACCATCGCGAGAATTGGCGTGAAGCGGTGAACACCAAGAAAGTATCTCATGGCTCTATTCTGAACATTATCTATATGTTGATACTTCTTGAATCCCCACACTGAGGAACAATAGTCAAGGATGGGCACAACACATGATGTGTACAGTTTTTCGTAGGATTTGAAGCCAAACTCTTTAAGCGTATGTATTTTATTTATAATTCCACCAAGTGCACGTCCTGCTGCTTTCCCGAGCGATTCACTAGTGTACATAAAGTCGTTCTTTTCATGGAAAATAACCCCTAGATATTTGTATATGTTAACGGTTTCTAGCGTATTATTGCCAATTTTAAATTCAAAGTCGCTTCGTGGTGCTCGCCCTCTCCGGAAATGCATGCATTTCGATTTATTTGTATTGATTAAAACCCTCCAGCGCTTACACCAGTTATTAACTTTGTCCAACATTGACTGTAGTTTTTCTTCGCTGTCCGCCATTAAGACTATATCATCTGCGTACATTAAAAGAGAAAGTTTGGTGTCTCCAACAGAGATACCAAGGTCAAGGTCGTTGATTTCATGAACAAGGTCGTTGGCAAATATGGAAAACAGTGTCGGAGAACAATTGCAGCCTTGTTTTACGCCCGTATGACAGTTAAACCAGTCTGTACGCTTGTTATTAATACGTATACAGGATATCGAGCTTGCGTAGATGTTCTTAATGGAGTTATACAGTTTACCGTCAACATTATTTATCAATAGCTTGTACAGTAACATGTCTCTATCTATATAATCAAAGCACCGTTTAAGGTCGATGTAGGCAGTGAACACGGATTTATTGTTTCTTATAATGCTATTTAAAGTGAACACGTGATCTTCACATGACCGTTGTTTGCGGAAGCCGTTTTGCTCGTCTGCGAGAATGTCGTTGGTTTCCAAGTAACTTGTGAGACGTTTGTTGAGGAAGGATGTATATAACTTGCTGATACAAGACAATAGACTGATTCCCCGGTAGTGCATAGGAACGCGCATGTCGGAGTTTCGGTCTTTCAGTATTGGACATATAATTGCTTTTCGCCACACAGAGGGAATGATACTGCTGTCGAAAATAAGCTGGAATAAATGTTGTAAAGTTGCTATGATTGCAGGGTTTTTTAATACATCGTATGGTATTTCGTCGATTCCACTCGCAGATCCATTCTTTGCTTTCTGTGTTATAAATGTTATTTCCTCTAGTGTAACATTGAAGTTCTGCTCACTGTTAGACTCGTAAAGCGGATCGTTCATATTGTTCTCCAGTAACACCTTATGCGTTTTGACTCGATTATAATGAGCTTCATTAAAGTCGTTACTTTCATTGCAGTTGTACAAGTTGTAAAAGTCGTTTTTCCATTGTTCAAACACTAAGTGCTCTTCTTGTACAGTATTTCCACTATCATCTACCACCTCAATCGGAATACTCTTGTCTTTGCGCGGTCCAAGTTGTTGTATTTTCCGCCAGAACTCATTAGGATTCGTTGTGGTCATTCCCTCTATATCAAGCGCCTTTGACCTTCTGTATGCACGTTCAGTTTGCGTCAAACATTTGTCAAATGTGTTTCTTGCATTTATATAGTCCATACGGAGTCGAGTTCTTGTCTGGTTACCGGCACAGCATTTAAGAAACTCGTTTTCTTTTATTTGCATCGAATTCCACAGGGCTTGCAGCCCATCGTTCCAATAAGGTTTCCTGTGCTTTAAGCGTTTATTAACCCTGTTTGTATATCCATATTTCGGTATTTTGGCTTCCATTTCACCTTTTAATGTGCTACATAGGTTATCATAAATCAAATCAATGTCCTCTTGGTTTTCCCTTGCTAATTCAATACTAACAATTATATTTGTGATTGCCTGTCTGGACATGTCACTTGACATAAAGTCTTCCGGTAAACGTCGCAGGTTATAATGGGCTTTGCTGGGGGTCGCCTCGTCTGGTAATTTGTGATCACTATAGTCTGTTTCGAAATCGACAATTAGAGCAGAATGGTCCGGTAACTTTGATCTTGCCCCAAGAAATCCGTGCAATGCATACTTGTCAACAATTGACTGAACAGTTAATACTCTGAAATCCTTACACTTATTGAAAACATCGTGCGGAACACAAACGTAGTCCACGACTGATTTACCTTTCCGAGATACTGAGGTAAAATTGTTGTTATTATCGTCAAAGCGGCCGTTTAGAACGCAGAATTTCGAGTCATTAAGAAATTCTAGGAAGTCATGTCCGTGTTGATTAATACTATTGTCAATATTTTTTCGCGCAGGTATGGAATCACAAACATCCAGTACATCAGATAATGACCCGATCCTAGCATTAAAATCAGCAACAAGAAACATACTGTCACACTCACTGTGTAAGTAGATTTGTGCTAGAAGATGAGCATAAAATGACTGTGCATCGCGACCTCTCGTTGAATTTTCAGGTGGTAAATAGCATGAGAATACCATAAAGTCATTTTCTGTTTTTTTGTGAGTAAATTTGACAGCCATGATACCGTCATGTGATTTGTCCACTATGTCAATAGTATAATCATCACAAATCCAGGATTTTACTAAAAGTCCTACACCGCCTGAGGATTTCGGGGCATCTCGGTGAATATCAAGTCTGTTAAATCCGAACCATGTGTAATTATCCATTTTTATCACGTTTTGATCACTGAGGTGAGTTTCACAGATTGACGTAACATCAGCGTCAATGGCGCGTACAATGCTTTCACGTAATATATGATTTTCCTTAGTCCATCCACATACATTTATATGTGCTAGTCTAACGGACCCAGTGGGTCGGGAGGCCTCCTAGGCGTTCTGTGTCGGTGCATTCTGATCCTGACGTGCTCGGATACGTCCGTTCGCATCAACCCGGAAGTTATTTCCATGTGGCATTTGACTTAACAGTGTTCTCGCATTGAGTTCTATTAGCCTTTCTGCGTGGGATTTGCTGCTTTTAAGGTAGACGCGCTTGTAGTTGTCAGAGTCCTTTAACACCATTTTGTTCCTGAGCACTAGTATCTTTTCATGTACATTACGGAAACTTATTTTCACGAGGCCGACCTTTCCTGGAATATGCGACCTAAATCTCGTAGCTCCCGTGACAACAACTCCGGACGAGACTTCGTTACCCAGTGCACGTATGATATCGTTGGCCTTCTCCATTAGGTTTTCGCCCTCCTGATGTGGTACTCCATTTGCCGTTATACACACCTCTGGGTCACGGAGGTTACCGTCACGGTGGCCATGGAAACCTCGACTTCCCTCATATACACTCATTTTGACGCACTCAATAGGTACCACATAAAGCCTGATCTGCAGAAAACCACAGTTAAACCTTACCAAATTTAATTACAAAATACTCATTTCCAGACCACTGAGGAGCAGCGAACAGCATAAAACCTGATCAGCCTGCGAGTTACTCGCAGGCTGATCTGGTTTTATGCTGTTCGCATAGGTCTTTTCATGGTTTGCTCTATGAGGGAAAGGGTTAAATAACCGTTTCTCAATAATGAATGTGATATTCCAGTTAATAAAGACTGGTCAACAATAATATGTCGGTTGAAATTAACCAACCATTTAGTAAGAGAAAAGACGAAGTATAAACAATGTACATGTCAAATAGATACACTTAATGGGATAATTTAAAACTCTTTTGTTCGAATGACACGTAAAACAAGTCATATCAATTAAGAAGTGAACATTAGTTGAATTACGATTGTTTTTGTTTAACCATGATGTAATTGCGACTAATGTAATCAGCTACACTTTCATAGTAAAACCATCAATTTCGGAAAAGATTTAAGTAAAAATTGAGTTGTTACTAAGGTGACAATTTAACGAAAAAATAAAAAGAAATTAAAGTTTGATAGTCTTTTGATTCAGCGTAGAAAATAAAGGAAATTATGCGCGTAGTCTACAAGAACTTACTGTTTATTTCAATCTCATTTAAGCGTGTTTCATTTTAAATGCAATTCCTAAAGGTACTCTTTAGATTAACTTAATTTCAGTTACTTAATCTTTTCGTGAATCTTTCTCAGGGCAAGAAATTATGCAACTAAGATTTCTTTTAAATTATCTAAACGCCTGAAACTCTTTTCGCGAACAGCATAAAATATTTAACAAATATATATGTTCCCAATATATCAGCTTTAATTTCCTTATTTTTTATTCTTTTATTCTTTTTATTAACTTCAGGACGCTGCCAAGTGTTTCTCCGGCTATTATCTTCTTTGCTGTACATGTGCACGTCTTATTCTATCAACATACTTGCTCTGTTTTTTTTTTATCTACTTTATTCGATTCTTTCCGTTCTCTCACTTTATTTTTAATTCTTAATTCTGTTTCGGTGTTAACCTCACTTTTTGTAGCATGTACCTGGAATAATCTTTCAGAATTGCTTTCTATCGGAAAACTATCAGAAAATTAAATCATTTGTTTGTTTAGTAATTGATAAAATCACGGAAGCCTAATCTAAAACAGAGAGAAGGACGACTCTCCGATACATTAATTCATCACCACTGTTTCTTTCTATACCTCTGAGGTCGAAGTATACATTATTGATTGCTTTCTACGAATAGTGTACTTTTATATTCTAACTCGAAGTTCTCGTGTACGTAAATATGTCTTTAAGTAACAATGCATTGCCTTATATAATATTGGTTGCTAAATATATGGTATGTATGGTTTTTTTAATTAGCAGGACGTCGCTATATGACTGAAGTACTGTCGAAGCGATGGTAAACTCAAATAGTCAAGTCAGTTTAGTCTAGTCATAGTGATTTTTTTATCCATTACAACTATAAGATTATAGATTTTTGTCATGAAAATGCCCTACCCCGAAGTGAAGAGGTACAACGAAGGAAACAATCGCATAGTATTCCCGATGAACTGTTTCTGATCCGTTTAAAAATAAATATCCATAGCATTAAATCTTGTTGATTCCTGTGATATTATTTATATCATTATATTACATTTTCAATTAGTATAGACTATACAAACCACGGTTTTTACGTAAAAACAAATCAAGTCACCAAGTATTCTGTCATATAAAGTTCACATACTTTTGTAAAAATTCAATGTGTGCATAACATTATATAATTTGCAAAAAAAAATTGAAGGGCACCGTGGTCCAGTGGTAACGCACCGGACTGAAGGTTATGAGTTCGAACACTGTGCGGGGCAAGGATTTGTCATGACCTTCCAAGGCAGAAAGAACTGGTCCAACAAGAGGGATTAGTATCCGAACTTGATTCCCAATCTACGTAAAATAAATAAACTTCAAATAATTTGATTCACCTTCTCTAACGCCTGATAATGACTTTTTTATTTATAAAAGCAGTTCCTGAATTCAAGGAGCATGGATCTATATATTTCAGAAATGTTCACATAAAGTATGGATCAAGATTTCATTCTCATCCATACTGTATTCTGAACAAAGTTTAAATCAGGATGAAGTAACACATAGCATTTTCACATCTCCAAAAGTGTTCAAGGTAATAGGTAGGGCAAAACCGAGCGACCCTCTTTTTTAACGACCGACCCTAAAGTGTTTTTTTTTGTTGTTGTTGTTGTTTTTTACCTTTACGGCTTTAAAAAATATTTCCCCCTTTTTTACCTTGTAAAATAAAAAATAAATAAATCTCGACCTACTGACCCTCTTCTTGATTTGTTGGAGACCAGAAACGAAACGTTTTATTATTTTGGCCTAAGTAAGGCGGCCTATATATACAATTTGCTGCGGAAAAAAGCAAAGTCCGTTATTTCTCAATCGATTCTAAGTAATAAAATTGTTTTATAAGAATATTAAAGAAGTGAATACTGTGTGTAAAAGGCATGATTATGATATATTCCTCATTGATATGATATTTGTAATCAAAATTATCAAATACTTATGATAACAGAATAATAGTGACAAATGGTAGAAAGGGATCGATAAGATGTAATATAGCAATAAAGAAGTGACGAACAGTGAAACAAAGGAACGTAACTATGTGTTATTTTAAAACTAAACAGAAGTGATAAGCAATAGAATAACATTCATAGTTATCAAACTTGACATTTACCGGAATGAAAGACGGCCGTGCATTGTGGTATTCCATTTATCGTTGCATGTCATTCTGTATAGTGGACCAATGTCACTTTATTGTGATATCTCTCCTAAGATATCTTTTATCTAAATTAATTCCTTATCTGATATTGGTTTCAGGAACTTGTTTGCATTGCTATTATATTGTATCAGCAGGTAAACAGTAGAAGACCTAGTTTCGTTTCCTGACAAATGCCTTGATGAAGAGGTTTTGTTGGCATCGGAGTAACCGTCAAAGTCAGGTCGATCAATGATTTCTGTAGAACAGAAATGAATTTAAATTTTAATTTAAATATTGCCTGTCACTGTCAATTATTGGAATTTTGAAATAAGTTGAAGATTTTATTAGAACATTTGACTTATTTTCAATAATTGGTTTATTTCAACCTTCATTTACATCAGAACCACGAGGGATTTTAATTTTGATCAGATTGGACTAGGCATTTAAAAGAACAAAATCAACATTTTGTAGGTATTCCTTTCCAACACAATTGACAATATATCATTAGTAAATTATACATGTCTTTTCTTCAAAGGCCTCTTATTGGCAAAACTTTAATTTCTCATCTTTTAACAACGTACAATGTTTAATAGGGAAAATTCATCTTCATTGGCGTATTGAATCATGAAGTCATTTACAATAATTTGCACTAGGATCTCGATATATATTACTTAATAGTATAACTTAATATATTGCCAAGGAAATGCAAGGCAAAATCTTCATACACATACTCGTATATACTCAAATATACAAACAATATATACATCATTTAAAAAAAATACGATACTTAACAAAAGTTGATACAAAATAGTACAGTCAGACACTAGTTAATACAGTGCGAAATATGCACTCACATTCGCAATGAATGAATTAATAAATCAAATACAACTGATTGTTGTTTTTCTTTTCCGATTGTTAAATAAATGGAACCAATGGCGGATGTGGTAACTATATATATGTGTGTATGTATATATGTATATATGTGTATGTGTATTGTCTTATCTTAATTATGAGAATAGTTAAAACATAGCTTAATTTAATAACATTATTTAGTATAATGAATGCTGTATGTATCAGTTTAAGCCGACCTCCATAATCGAAAGTTTTTTGACATTTGCACTTTCGTTCACCATTCCCTACATCAATTATGTTACAGGAAATATCATACGTGTTTCAGGAATGTTTACATTTCAACAAATTCTGGATAATTTTCATATTTAAATTTCAATCTAATACTCTAAATAGTTCTTTAGGTAACGCGTTTTGCTAACTTTTTGATAGTATATATTTAAAAAAAGACATATCCGAAAAATCGGCTGATGTACTCTTCATAAAGTTGTACGTTGAATGTTGTTTCTTTACGTGTTCTAAACAAATTATATTCATATATGAATTACAAAATATAATACTCAGATATTTGATAAACATCCGCCGATATTTTCACGGAGCATAATTTTGCTAACCGAGTTCAAAGAATTCATCAAAACCATATGCTAGAATTCCTGCTATAATTAGATAAAGGAGACGCTGGTTTCTTGAATATTAGAATGCGGAATGTGTAATTTATTTGAAAAAGATCAAATGCAAACGCAGTTTATGTTCCTTTACGACAATCGCTGCATTCAGCAGGATAAAACGCCCAGTATCGTCATGTTTAATTGAAGCCTACCATGATGGTATGATGAGCCCATTATCGGGAACTGTAGCCCATTTGCTGTCTTGGACAGAGAGACAAACCTCAAAGAATAATAGCTAACAACAAAATGGCCCCATAGCAATTAAAAACAGCAGTCGTGTCCTTTTTTCAGGTCTGGTCTTTTATCAACTATAGCATCAGAGCCTTGATCAACTACAGGTCTGTTCGTTTCCACATGCCCAATTTACACTGAGTCCGAACTTGTTTTATTAGTATTACCTTTCATCCCTTTGTAAATATCTAGCCATTAGAGATTCATTGGATATAGTTACAGAATAAGAGTAGTATCGCTGTCATGCTAAGCACACTGGGATTTCTAGAAATTAAGTATGGAGTTACTAGATCAGCACTTCCTCCGAGCTTCAAATCTTGTATTCGTGTATAGGTTTCTGAAATCTGACAACTTCAACGAACATGGATACTTATTATGTTTTATTTTCAGCCAAATAATTGTTTTATCGGTGTATGACTTACATTCATGCAGCTCAAAGTGGTCGGAAGTGTCCATTGATAAACGCGGCATGTATCATTGTTACACATTTAAACAGAAAAATCAATTATTTTACGTAATATATACTCTTATGTCGGGGATAAGTCATGTCCTAAAATTTAATAATTTCCATACAATGTATATAAATAATAGTTCTGATTCCCGTGCGGGTATAGTCAGTGCCTTGCTTAACACTTAACGCTTAACGGTTCGTCATTCGATTTTTGATGGGGATCTACGCGAAAATCCGGTGGTTCTGTGAACGTTCTTTACCTGTAATCAGCTCCTGACCACGGCCGTATCAAATTATTTACAAAGTCTGACAGCAAATTCATATGACACTGTTCCTGTTATTCTATATTGTTTGATATTCTCTCTTTATTTTTGTTTCATATATATATATATATATATATATATATATATATATGTTGTAGCACTCAGATGATTTTAGTTTAAGAATGTTTTTTACGAAGGGCATTACTACAAGAAAACAAAATAGCTTCAGAAAAAAAGAACTTTCAGTTACAAAACAAGATCCACTATAAGTCACTTATATTCACATGACAACCCGCACACAGTTAACATGACAGGAACAATACATTATCTCTCAGCAGATATCGACCGCTTCATGATAATAATCTTGAGGCAAAACAGTACACGTCCTCCAAAAATGTAGACTTCATTTAAGATTCATAATAATATGCAGGTAATCGTATGTGTTTTATTTTTTCTTGAAGTTAAATATTAAATAGAATTAATAAAAAGTGATTACTTATTTTCTTCAATTCTCCAATATTAAGCCTTCATATGCATTAAGAGTCTTTATGGTAAAATCCCTGTAATGCTTCCGCTATGTCTTGGACCACTTAACCGCTACCAAGATAATCAAGGTACCCTAATGAAATATTTGAAAACCTTGGTATCTTCGTGAAAGGCCACGAGGTTCGAAATGTAGCGGAACAATAACAGGGACTTTACCTTAAATGCCAGTCTGACATTACTGATCCTTAATCATATATTATCATGTATTTATACCATATGAACCGTGTAAGTTATTTGCAAATTTTATTGATTTAAACTGTTACAGTTCATCATCATGTCAATAACTACAAAAGTAATAATATTGATACACGTGACAGAAAGTGCAACATACATAATATAAATCACAATATATTCATATTGATACAAGCAGGACGTGGCTCTTCTTTCAATATATACTTTATATTTGAATTCAACATATTTTTGGTATTGCAGTGCCCTCGGGTTAGCAAAAGGAAACGAAGCTTAATACTATCATTTACTTGCGATTTATTGCCAACAATCCTCTTAAGATATTTTAAAGAGTGTGCAGCCGTAACCAGAGTCACGCTTCAACATAATACGGATTGATTTTCAAAGAAATAAAGAAAATCATGATAAGAGCATTAAGCCATATTTCGTGACATACTGCCTTATGACCATCAATATTATTTAATAATCCTTTATTTTTTACAATTAAAATATCCTATTAAGAAGATACTGACATGTCATTCCATATTTATAACCAGCCATATCTGCCTACTGGTCATAAAAATTCAAACATGCTATAAATTGACTCAAGCATGGAAAGGAATTACGATAAGCTCATCATTTGCTTGTTTTCCACTCCATACATTTATGTAATGAAAAACGCATATTATTTACATAGATCTTAATAGAATACAATTATTTCCCACTTGTAAATATGATTACTATTTTCAACATTTTGAGATATAAGTGGAAGATTTAAACAATGCGCAACATTTTTTTTATATAAAAAAAAAACTAACCAATTGACGTTTGGTAAAATTTAACAACATGTTTATTTATCTTCTACCAGTAATTATCTTTTTTCGCTAAAATGGACATGTACCTTATCTACTGAACACTACTTGTTAATAAGTGTAAGCACAGATTGAAGAAATACATAATTTAAAACGTCTTTCCAGATATGTGGAAATACGTATAAGCAATATATAATGTTCTGTTGTCACCAGTCAAAGCAAATGGTTGAATTTCTAGCACACTTTTTAACGGACCTGTATTCTCTTATATGTTAAGCTTTAAACCTGAATCTTAAAATCTCAAATACTGTACATGATGTCAGGAGAAGCTCTAAGCTAGCTACTCGTCTACAGATAACACAGGCTGGGTCCTCTACACACATTGGTTAGTGTCGGCAGCATTGTGAACATCATTGAAATGAAAGCTTAACATGCTTCTGTTCATTGACCAGATATTACCCCGAGACAACTTATTAAGTGGAGAATGAAATCCTTGGAGAATGAAATCCTTTCTGCATTATTCTTTTCTTCAATGACTTTTATATCATATATCTTAGTTACATACTCGCATTGCATTTCTATAGAATAACACGCATATGACAGTAGACACTAATGTAAAGAATACGTTACTCTTAAGTAAATGTATATTTGACTGACTTTCTGTTATAAGAAATAACAGATCGCGAAAAACTAAACATTTGTAACTGTATGGTATGCACATATGAACTAATGATAGATATGATACTACGTGACGTTAAATATTACAATATATAATTTTTATTATTAATGGGAATTTGTGTCATTGCCTTTATCAAGTAAAGTGTGAAATAGTATTCAGTGTCCGATACAGGTGTGATATAATGTTTATTTATGTATAAGATATATTTCTTTACTTTCAAATTACAGAACGATAGAAAATATTACTGAAATTACTTTTGAAAGCTTGCCTATATTAAGTTTCTGCCTTGAAAGTTTCCTGCAGATCATTTAGCCCAAATCCTGAGATTACGTAAAAGAAAAAAATACAATTCAGAATTCATTTTCTTCTCTTCTTTTTGACAAATAACTCTTTACCTTTAACCCATTCGATATTTCAAAGATGTTATTTCTCTAGAACTGATTTTTATGGAGATTTAAACCTTGATTTGAAATAGTACTACTGTTAACTATCAATTTCATCACAATGACAACGTACATTATGGGTTTCCATAGAGATATCATTGATATTTTATTATCCTGGATGTGTCGACAATGTTCTTATTGAGTTTTTAGTTTTTCTTTTTTCATTTTTTTAATCCTTTTGTTGTTGTTGTTTTGTTATCAATTTGCAATCGTAGCTAACTTTAAAGGACGAACGAATATCGTGAATTTCAAACATAAAGCTTTGTTTTGTATTCTTAAACAAAACGATAATGTAAGCCAATCTAGACTGAGAATGATTTAAGAAAAGATTGTTAGTTATCTAACATATTGTTTAATCAGTGTTAATTATCTAACATATTGTTAAATGAGAGTTAGTAATCTAACATATTGTTTAATGAGAGTTAGTTATCTAACATATAGTTTAATCAGTGTTAATTATCTAACATATTGTTTAATGAGAGTTAGTTATCATAACATATTGTTTAATGAGAGTTAGTTATCTAACAGAACAGAACAGAACATTTCTTTATTTTCCGGAAAGGTTTTATAGAAATAATCAGAGTTATTATCTAACATATGTTTAAATGAGAGTTAATTATCTCAACAAAGTATACAGCATGGAGATTTGCAAAAAAATACACAAACAAATGTATTTCAGTGAGTGTGTTAGGCAGTGTCTAAACGTGACATTCGACAAAATAGAGAAAAGAAATACTAGGGAAAATGTAGAGGGAGGTTTGTAAATGGTGAGATATTAGAAAAAGAGGAAGTAGTAATGTTATTTTAGTCAACAGTGTACATCAGTAAGTCGTTCGATGTATGATCCATAGTGTCTGGAGCTAAAAAATAATAATATATTAATTAGTTTCACAAGAGGGAAACATTTCTATGATTATATAAAATATCACAAATGTTGAATGGTATTTGCCCCTTACCTTAAATGTTTATCTAACCGTTTTGTTGCATAATCTACAGATCAAACAGAGAGACGCGTTACTAAGGGTAAAGGTCACAGTGTAGCCTACAAATATAACAAGGTAAGCGATATACAGCGGTCATAAAACTAGCACAGTACACTAGTTGTACATGGGATGCACGTGGGTTTAGTATGGTGGCTGTTTTCTGCCGTTTCGTGTTGTCGTGTCTTCGCCCCGAAAGGCGAAAGGCGAAATAACGAAAACATGCCATATTGTCGTTATTTCGCCTGTCGCCTTTCGGGGCGAAGACACGACAACACGAAACATGTCAGGCGAAATAACGAAATTTTAACAGGCGAAAGGACGAAAAGTTTCGCCTTTGAATGTTTCGTGTCCGCGGGTCGAAACCTTTCGTGTTGGCGCCCTTTGTTTGTCGTGTCTTCGTATCTTTGCCCCGAAACGCGAAAGGCGAAATAACGACAATGTTGCAGATTTCGTGTTGTCGTCCTTTCGCCTCGAAAGGCGAAAGTCGAAATAACGAAAATGACTGTACGTTTCGGGTTTCGCCTTCCGGTAGACATGCGCAGAACCCCAGATAGCAATATATAAGGGACCCATATGGGTCCCATATGGTTTCCCACATGGGCCCCATATGGGCTACCCACATGGGACCCATGTCGAAAGTGCAACCTGTTTTGGCCTGGGTCCCATATGGGCAGCCCACCAAGATCCAATATGGGCCCTATAAGGGACCCATATGGGTCCCATATGGTTTCCCACATAGGCCCCATATGGGCTACCCACATGGGACCCATGTCGAAAGTGCAACCTGTTTTGGCCTGGGTCCCATATGGGCAGTCCAACAAGATCCAATATGGGCCCCTTAAGGGTCCCAATCTTGCACCCCATTTGCATGTAATATGGCTCCATACCACTGCACTGTCTGAATGTGCAGTCAAATGTGGAAAACTGGTACCAAAAGCCTCTGAAATTTTGTCGCTCCAAAATAGTATTACTGAAAATCAGAAAACAGGTCCCTCAAATACAACATACAGTTTTATTTTTCTTCTTAATTTAATTAAAACTTCAATTTAATCACATGCCGAGAAAATACAATTCGAAAAGTCGTAATTCATTCAAATACAATTTGAATACAAATGGATATGTTTCATTTTCAATGTGCTATTTAAAGTTTAAAAGTTATGTTTGATTTCCTAACCATAAGACAATTTCTTATGCAACAAAAACAAACACTTAAAGATTGCATATCTTTAACACTGCACATAAACTCAATAACATATTATACAAAAATGCATACTATTGTAAAAAGAAAATAACTGGCATAACAAGACTAGACTAATAAATGCATCACAATCACACACAAAAATTCTCTCTTAAGTTCTTAACCTTAAAGTACTTAATATTTAAAATACTTAAATCAACTATATCAAACTGGGTGGTGAAAATATAATTATACAGACTAAGCAGACTATCTTGTTCAGCCAAGTGATACATGGATATGTGAAAATATAATTTATATAACACATATAGATTGTTGGCATAGCATGTTTAACAATGTGAAAAAATAATCTGGATTAATCTTAATTCTCACGCAAATACAGTAGTCCAATTTTAATTCCTTTAAACTTAATAAAAGAAAAAAATAGTATAGTATACTTAATTCAAAGTTTGACGTGTCTGAAAAATAATGGACTGATATTCAACTATTCAAAACTATATTCTAAATTATTCACTATGAATCTGTCCCTCCACTTATTGAGAGTGTCTCCTGTTGGAATTCCTACACTGAAGACTTGTCTGACTTTTGTTGCACTGTTTTCTTCCCCCTTCCCTGTCCAGTACCACCTGCCAGCCATTTATAGACCTCTTACTCAGTGTCTTCAGTTGTGTGGTTCTGAAAGTTCAAAAGGTATAAAATATATCTTAAGGAAGCAAACCAAACAATGTTGGGACTGTTAAACTTGGCCTTGAAACTAAAAAATATAACTGATGAGAATAAAGTATCATTTTTTTTCATATGTGTTCCACTGAGTAATGCATTTTATAAATAAATCATAATGTAGGAGATGTGTGTTATCAGCTCAAGCTTCTGGGTTCTATTTAGTCTTAACATATCTTGCTTGTAAATAATATAAAAATTGAATAATTCCAAGGCATTGACTATGACTTCATTACATTTAAGACTTGGCTAGAGTTTTTTTTTGCAACAAATCTTACTGTAAAATTCATTCATGATATGCAGTAAATGGCAGCATCCCCTTCAGTGCATGGAAGTTGTAGTTTACATCCAGCTCATTTCCATTCAGAAAACTCCTCAAAACGTCCCAGAGATTTGAACTAAACAGGTTGACAGGTATTCTATCTACAATTACACAAAGCATATACATTATGAATCATCTAGTTCTATATGTCAGAGATGTGAATATACCTTAATGTAGCTTCATGTATATCTGTAGCAAGTTTAAATAGCAAGGCATACTTTGATCGGAATACAAGTGATTTATAACAGTGCTCAATGATACAGAAATAAATAAATACATGATAACAGTAAACACAGGTTTGTTGCAGGATTTGTTTTCTTGTAGGAATACCATATGGAATGTATACCAGAAAATTGCCCATAACAGTACGTAACGTTATCATTATTATTTAACAATACAGTAAATAATGCAAAAAGTAACAATAAAAATTTATCTAACTTTTGATCGAAATTATTGATCCTTTGGTCCTCAAACTAAAATTTATAGCAGATAAAAGTAAATTCTAGACTTAGACACCTTGAATTTGAACTACCGGTACATACAATATACGATAAACAAGTCGAACTCAACTCGCGAAAATACGTTACAAACCAATTCCTTATTCATAATCAGAATGATTTTCAATAAAAAACAAGACTTAATTATTAGAAAGTAATCTTAATCAATGTTATACATACGTATTTCACGTTTTGAATAGGCTAATAATGTTTATCTGGCAGGAACTCTGACGAAAAGCTAAGTAGGTTAACATCGCGTTGTGTTGTTGACCGTTGGTTTGAATATTGCGGTTAACCGGAAATGTAGAGTGCGCATGTGTAAAATAGTATATCTGGGACCCATATGGGTCCCACATAGTCGAGCCCATATAGGCATATCCAGATACAGCCCATGTGGGTCCAGTAAATCTCTATATATGGGACCCATATGGGTCCCACACAGTCGAACCAATATAGGCATACCTAAATACAGCCCATATATATCCCTTATGGGGAAAAACAATATATATATGGGACCCATATGGGTCCCGTATAGTCGAACCCATATAGGCATACCCAGATACAGCCCATGTGTGTCCAGAATAGAATAGAATAGAATATTGAATTAGAGACACCTCAACAGTCGAGAGACGTCATACGGTGTCTAATAACGTTTAAAATTACGATAAGTCACAAAACTATACACGAGTAAATCCCGCACAGCAGGAGAGTAAACACGTTTAATATATCACGTAAGTAAAATCAAAGCTTGTTATATATACCAACGTCTTTAATAAAAGCGATCAAAGTATATTATTAGACAAAACCTAATAAAAGGTCTAACATAGATGTCACATTAAAATAATTAGTTCTAATTAGATTTAAATCAATACAGTCGACTAAAATATGTTTGATAGTATACCATGTGTGTCCAGTATGGGAAGGAAACTCCGGGCCCAACCCATAGGCATCCCCAGATACAGCCCATTGGATCCAGTATGGGCAACCCATATAGGCCCCCCATTGGGTCCATATGGAAAAACCTATATATGGGACCCCATGGGTCCCACATGCAACCCATATAGAAAGCTCTATATATGGGACCCACATGGGTCCCACATAGC
>CM037780.1:21343322-21356172 GCA_021229015.1 Solen grandis | reverse complement strand
TTAAAATCATTCAAATTCAAAAGAAAGAAATACAAAAAAATTATGATCGGGGTATTCGTATACATTTATTTTCCTCAAAAACTTTGTCCATGTTTTAAAATAAGTCATTGTCATACAATGCTTTGATCATACAAAAGCTGTTCCAAAATGAGGTTTGTAAATTCTGCCCTGCGTTCCAAAAAAGGGGCCACATAGCATGATATATAAAAAAATAAACATTTGTCTAACTTAAACATGCTATTTACGTCATAACCCATTTCTCGTCTAGTAAAGTATCCTAAACTACAGGTATGTTGACAAAGCTCAGAAACTAACCTTTGTTCTTATTAAATTCCCCTTCCTTTATAAACTTCCAGCGTACCTCGGTTATGTTATTTATACACGCGCCTTGGTATCAATATATTTATTGAATTAGGGTGGTTTTGCTTGCCTTGTTGAAAACGCAGGGCAGTATTTCAGCATAGAAGGAGGCTGACTTCATTAGACAAGCTCATGGAATAGTAAAAGTGAACTCTCGTATATTTGTATAGATAAATAAAGTTAAGATATTCAATATATAACAATAATTTATCAAAGTTCCGACAAATAATAGACATTTTGGATTTTGAAGACTTGACTTATACTACCAAAATGAAGTAAAACCAACTTCTCAAAACAAAGATAAGCTTTATGATATTCATGCCCAATGTTGTTGTTGTTGTTGTTGTTGTTTTTTTTTTTTTGTTTTTTTTTTTTGTTTTTTTTTAAGTACATGTAAAATATTTGAGTTTTAATGTAAATAAATATTTTCGAGAACTGGAGACCAGATTTATTAGGATATGCCCACAATATTGGATATACAACAAATATATATTAAGTTAAACGTACTTATAAATGCTTTATGATTATCTATTTCATATTAAGTGTTATATGGCTACCAATTATTACTGCAATGCTATCGTAAATAGTTCTCTTTTGTAATTAAATAGACTAGAATATTTTTATGACAGATACATAGAAGTTAATATGGACCAAATCAACAACTTAAGGGTAAAACAGCCAGAACAATTACCAAATGTATACCGTATACTGTAATAAACCCTGTAATTAAACTCAATTCCGTACTGTGATTTCTTATTTAAGAACCTTTTATTTGAGAGAATGTGAGAGGATTTAAATAATAATTTGTAGTAGAATGGTTATCATGTTTTTATTAAACTAATATTGTTCAGAAAAGGAAATTATAAATCATCTCGTTATACACGAAAGTATGCGATTTTATCTCGTTGATATGAGATACTTTCTCGTTACAACGAGATAATTTTCCCGTTATAAGGCGAAAATATCTCGAAAAAAGCGAGATAAGTATTTCTTAGTCACGAAATACGTATCTCGATTTAACGAAATAAACTATTGTTAAACGAGAAAAGTATCTCCTAAACCTATGTAACAATGTCATCTATGTAACAATGTCATCTATGACTAGACTTGACTATTTGAGTTACCGTCACTTCGACAGTATTTCAGTCATATAGCGACGTCCAGCTAATAACAGGTGGAGGACGACCATGTCATCTATGTAACAATGCCATCTATGTAACAATGTCAGCTATGTAACAATGTCAGCTATGTAACAATGTATTCTATGTAACATTTTCACCAAGCTAGCAAGAATCGTCGTGTGAGAATAGAGGACTAGACCACAATGCCAACCTGGGGATATACCTACATTGCTGTCTTAGTCTTGTTTAAGAAAATTAAGCTTCTCTTTACGTTCATTCAGTAGTTTCGTACCACAATAAACTTCTTCCAATTAGAACGGCAACGGGTAAGACATAAACATATAATAAGTATAGACATAAAATGAAACTATGGCAGAGATACAGATAAAAGTAAGTATGTAAGTGAAATAAAAATTAGAGAAAAAATAAATCTTGAAAATCCGAAGCCTGCGGAATGTGTTAAAGATATTATTGAGGATCAAATGGAACTGTCATAAACCGACATTATACATTTTTAAATTAATATGGAGGGTGAAAAAAATCTTGTTTAAGAATTCACATATGTATACAAAACTGTTCAAAGGAGAATTAAAGTTTTTATATATATATATATATATATATATATATAATATATATATATATATATATATATATAGTTTAGCACCACTGTAGTGTCACAACACATCCAGTCACATTATCCTGAAATTGGACAAAAAATATTCCAAGCTGGGAGCTACTGGCATCATTTTAACGACCAACAATCTCCTGTTCCCGAGGCGGAAGCTCTTATCCCATTGGCTAGGGACGTTTATAAATAAAGGGTATTTCAATATATATGATATCATTAAATTTTAAGTTTATAAAACTTTCTTTTCTTTCTTTTTCTCTCTGCAAAAGTCAAACGTATTATGATATGTATAAATATAGTTTGTTATTCAGCGGGAATAAGTGATCGGGGATTTTCTTTAGCCATTTAGATATACGATCGGTTATGACATATCAATAAAAAATGTGTAGGTTAGGTAAATCCCCTGTCAATACCCCAGTGTCATCTAGGGTGATTAATGTGTTGGAATCATGTAGAATGTACTAGCAATATCTATCTATCTATCTATCTATCTATCTATCTATCTATCTATCTATCCATCCATCCATCCATCCATCCATCTATCTCCATAAATCCACCCACCAACCCACACTTCTTTCTTTTTTCTTTCTATTCTGATTGATTCACTCTTCCATTATAGTTTCACTTTATCAATTTATCAATTACGCATACGTAACTATGCCAAATTTGAAGAATATACCCAGGGATATTAGCACTGAGGTCACAAATACTGTTACGCATAAGTTTACAGTGTCTTTAATCTTTTTAATTCTTTCCTTAAATCTTTTTAATTCTTCCATACGCACTCGTCCGAAGGGACCCGAAAACAGTTACAACATCGTTTAAGAATAATAGAAAAATTGCACCTTTTAGCATAAAAGATATCGCCTTTATGTGTAATGTTGACACTGATTATACTCTGCACTTAAAATCCGTCGGAATTATTCGATCGAAAATTCCGATTTTTGTGCACTTAGTTGTAGCTTAGTAAAAGAACACTTGTAACGACTTTGGTTTGTTGTGAAAACATTGGATGGTGTTATTTAATGTCGTACCGAACCGCGTCAAGTGATCTATGATTGGTTTAGAAAGATAGTGACGCACAGTTTAAACCTTCTTTTCATCTGAAGATGAGGAAGTTATCAAGGACGATGGTAAGATGTGACACTGTACACATTAAGACTTGAAGAGGATTCTAAAAAAACTGTTCTGTACATGTATAACAATGCCCCTTTATAAATTAAAGAGGAGTGCATCTATGAATTTTTTCTAGTAGTAAAGTGATAATTTGAAACAAAAGAGTATGAATTCGATTCCCGCAACAGTTTTGGGATATCGCTCTTCCAGGTGATAAGCACTTCAACTGTTTATTAGTATTCACCGCTTACAAAATATAGAAACGATAAGTCATGTTTCTAAATAAACGTCAAAGGATTTTTCTTATATCTAATACAATGTATAATGCAAAAAAAATGTTTATGTCACGTTAATTGTATAATGTCAACGGTTGCCTGTTGTATGGTACAGTAAGGAGAATGCTGAATACATGTATTCATCGGGATCTTGATTGAGATTGACAACTTTCAACGACGGGTATTAATCTCTGGTCCGATTCATTTTTTGAGTAGCTGGCATTTCTTTTTATACAATAACCCTGGACGTCACGAGGAACATAGACACGTGTGTTCGATTTTATTAGGCGTCAGGTGTCACAGAAAAATAGGGAAAACTAAAACAGAGCATACTGGATTTGTTGCGGGCGGAAATAAAAGTAATATCAGTTGTAGATATAATAATAAATAATAATAATAATAATAATAATAATAATAACAACTAGACTTTTTTTGTTTTGAACAAAAGATAGGCTTTCTGCACTGCAAACCATGACAAACCTGGTGTTTTTTCGAATTTGCCAAACCTATATAATCCTGGACAATGAAGTCGTAATATATAACTTCTGTGAAAATTCCACGCTAATCCGTCCTTACATGACGGCTGTGCAGCGCGATGAACTTTGGTAGCTATTTTAGTTCTGACGTCATGTGACGTCATATGAAAATTTTAAACTTTGAATCTAAATGTTAATGATTACCTGCATAGGACATTTAATTTTAATTGTCTATGAACCTTTGCAAATTGAGTAAATTGACATCAAGTAATCGGAAATTCTATACAACTTGATGACGTCATATGACGTTCATCTTTACAAAATGCAAAGGAAACACAGAGAGGAATAATCTCGCCAAATATCAACTTTCTATCTAATCTAGAATCGATTTTATATGGATTTGAAATTTGACGTCCTTAGTTCGAATCTTGGATTCGCCATAGAACCTTAGTTCTTTTGAATCTTGGCAAGCCTATATAATCCTGCACAATGAGATCTTAATATATAACTTCTGTGAAAATTCCATGCCAATCTATCAATAAATGACGGCTGTACAGAGCGGACAAACTTTAGTAGTTATTTATAGTTCTGACGTCATGTGACGTCATATGAAAATTTTAAACATTGAATCCAAATGTTCCTGATTACGTACAAAGGACATTTAATTTTCATTATCTACGAACCTTTGCAACATGAGTAAAATTGACATCAAGAAATCGGAAATTCTTTACAACTGATGACGTCATATGACGTCATATGACGTTCATCTTTCCAAAATGCAAAGGAAACACAGAGACGTATAAGCTCGCCAAATATCAACTTTCTATCTCATCTAGAAACGATTTTATACGTATTTGAAATTTGACGTCCTTGGTTCGAATCTTGGATTCGCCATAGAACCTTTGTTCTTTCGAATCTTGGCAAACCTATATAATCCTGCACAATGTGGTCGTAATATATAACTTCTGTGAAAATTCCATGCCAATCCGTACATAAATGACGGCTGTACAGCGCGTACAAACTTTGGTAGCTATTTTATTTCTGACGTCATGTGACGTCATATGAAAATTTTAAACATTGAATCTAAATTTCAATGATTACCTACATAGGACATTTAATTTCATTGTCTATGAACCAGTGCAAAATGAGTAAATTGACATCAAGTAATCGGAAATTCTATACAACTTGATGACGTCATATGACGTCATATGACGTTTTATCTTTCCAAAATGCAAAGGAACACAGAGAGGAATAATCTCGCCAAATATCAACGTTCTATCTCATCTAGAAACGTTTTTTATATGGATTTGAAATTTGAAGTCCTTGGTTCGAATCTTGGATTCGCCATAGAACCTTAGTTCTTTCGAATCTTGGCAAACCTATATAATCCTGCACAAAGAGGTCGTAATATATAACTTCTGTGAAAATTCCATGCCAACCGTCCATAAATGACGGCTGTACAGCGCGTACAAACTTTGGTAGCTATTTTTAGTTCTGACGTCATGTGACGTCATATGAAAATTTTATACATTGAATCTAAATGTTCATGATTACTTACATTGGACCTTAAATTTTCATTGTCTATGAGCCTTTGCAACATGAGTAAATTGACATCAAGAAATCGGAAATTCTATACAACTTGATGACGTCATATGACGGTCATCTTTACAAAATGCAAAGGAAAAACAGAGACATATAATCTCGCCAAATATCAACGTTCTATCTCATCTAGAATCGATTTTATATGGATTTGAAATTTGACGTCCTTGGTTCGAATCTTGGGTTCGCCATAGAACCTTAGTTCTTTCGAATCTTGGCAAACCCATATAATCCTGCACAATGAGGTCTTAATATATAACTTCTGTGAAAATTCCATGACAATCCGTCCATAAATGACGGCTGTACAGCGCGTACAAACTTTGGTAGCTAGTTTTAGTTCTGACGTCATGTGACGTCATGTGAAGATAAAAATAATATATTCCAAAATGCCATTGCTTCAGGTGTCTGTTGATAGAATTTCTTTGTCCTAGACCTTCAGCAACTTAATGAAATAACAAAATGAAAAGGTTGGAAAAAAGAATAATAATAATAAAAGACAGAACAAACCCAATAGGTCTTTCTGCGAAAAGCAGAAAGCCCTAATAATAATAATATTAATGTGTCAATAAGGATTATGATAATAATAAGAAGAAGAATAAGATGATGATGATGATGATGATGATGATGATGATGAATATACATATGGTATTCCGCTTTGAGTATAAAGACTCGAGACGAGATGAAGGCACTTATACAAAATAATCCCTTTAACATGGTATACACTAGGTGGTAACTGGAAGACTGGTAAACATGCTGCAGGAATTAATATCTTGCGTCCGTGCGTCATGATTCCACAACCCAATCAATAAAATATTTACGTTTGTGGAAAAAGAGAGTTAAGGCAGGTATAATGAGTTTTCAAATAGGAACACACCGCTTATCGGTAAACAACATGAAATATCTGGACCAGGAAAATCCCAACAATCAACAATTAAGTCTTCAATGAAAAAGAATACGTTTAATATTCGATGATCGAATTATTGGCAGTACTTTAATAAGAAAAAAGATCTGCCTGCATTAAATTACAAGCACTCTTTAAAATGCACACAAGAAAAGACATTGAAAAATGCTATTATCATTTCCTTTAGATCCCGGGTTTTTGTCATTTCTGTTTACGTGTAGTTTACTATTCATCCCAGTAGCCTTCCTTACAAAAATTGACAAGGCTAGTCAATCAATATTTTATTACGGGTTTATCTTAAGGAAACATATTTCCTAAAATCGATTTAACAGCTTGTTTATACGAACGGCGTATAAGCTGAATAGTACAACGGGCGATTTGATTGGTTCAGCTGTTTTAAAATCCGGGTCAATACCCCGATCGCCGGTCGGAATTTGGCTATATATCGGGCCTGGCGTGACAGGCGAGTCATTCTACACAAGACGACTGAAGGAGACTAAGCTTCAATCGATTTGTAATTTGTACAGATTTTTTATGAAGACAAGCTAAGAGGATTTTGTAATCAAGTGTTGGCTATTCGCAAGAAATAACTGGACAGTAAAACGTTGCGAAAATTGTTTTAACGATATAGAAAGTAGAAGCAGGGACTTTGTAACTCCAGAAGAGGATGGCGACCGTAAAATTACACCAAAAGACAGACCCAATGAAAAACCATATCAGAAGACAAACTACTTGATAAGAAGTGAAGAGAAATTGAAAAACTGGAGAAAAGGGTCAACGAATCAGACGAAAGTTTCGAAAAAAACGATCGGGCGCTTTCAATTCTGAGAGAAAAAGTGACGTTACACGAAGTGGCCGGCTTTCCGACGGCACAGTTCACTCCAATTCAACTGGCTCGTCGTCAGAACCATCTGTCAAACGTCTTGAAGACGTGGATGATATCGAACAGAAAGAATCCATCGAAAAATGCATGAAATGGATGGAAACCTTACCAAGTAAATTTTCCGGCATGCACATTTTTGTGCAGCCATCAGGACTTGACAACGATTGCAATTCATGATAGTTTGATTCCACGACGGATAAAACATATCAGTTCTATAACAGAACAAGCATCAGGGTGCCACATTTTGCACATGTGCCAGCGGTGACATCAACTCATGAGACGCACGTGAATCCGAGAGTGTTTACTGTGATGGGACAATGTCGCTCCGGCAGTGGTGTCGAAAACAAACAGCAGTTTGTCGTTGCATTACAACATAATATGCTCCAAATATCTGTGTTCACCTTTTTTCTATCTCTTACTTTGAACAGTATATGGTTATGAACTATCATCTAAGATCAATGAACAAAATTAGAGCAAGTTTAATTCTATATTTGACGACAAAAATGTTCAACTTGGACGGAAACGTTTAGGGCAACATAAATGAAACGTCGAGCGATAGTAAGAACTTTATGTTTCATATACCCTGCACCATGGTTCTTGTTTTCAACATATACCAAATACTATTTTTTTTAAATGATGTATTCAAAAATGTGATAAACTAAAATATACCTTACGTATTGTGACATCCACAAAAAAGATGAAGTACATGTTCTTAATGAAGGACATTTGCCTTTACGCTGTCTAGTCAGGAACCCCCCTGCCTAGAGCCTGGAGCACCTCCAACGACGAAAAGTCATTCAGCATTTATCGCAGCACCGGCGACATAACAATGCCTCACGCAATGTCCTAAGAACGCTTGATTGAAGGATTTGAAAAGCTTCCAGATCATTGTGATGAAGACAATTCCTCATTACATGCTTTGTTAATGCCAGTGCAAAACAGTGACGGGCCAGGCCACCGTTGAATGCTGTACTTTACTGTGATCTTGGTCTCAAATTAGACCAAGTCGGAGATGCCGTGTTTCCGTTCGCAGGGAAAAGGTGCATCCTTATAGCAAAATATACTTTCTATGGCATTTTCTTTTTACTTATAAAAAATGATGTTTAAAATTCATTTTTATTGAATTTATTAGAGCATTTTTAATATATTTTAAAATAGTATATACAAAAAAATGATGCATTATTTTAACAACTTGTGAACAACGATATGAATATAATTTTGATAATTGTTGAACTCTGATTTAATTATTTGCTATATGCGTATACTTTCTTTTCATTTGTTGGTAGGTGTTCTGAAAACAACATTCAAAATTTAATCAAATACACATGATAATTCTAATGAGTTATTCAAATGTTCAAAATATATTATTTTAAAAAGCGTGTCTTTTCCTATTAAGCAGTGCTTCCGACAAGATTGTAATGTGCACACGTAGCGATAAATATCACGGTAGATAGCGTACATTAGAGTTAGTCCTGTAATAGATTAACATTGAATATGTTTTACTCAAACAATTCCAGTCATTTCTTCTATGCTAGTCTTATAATCAGTTTAGTTCTGATGATTGGGGAATTTTTTATTTTTTCGACAAGTTATATTACATTAAGTGTGAAGACTAAATATCGTCAATATATGATGGTCACCCGGTCATAACGCGATACAACGACGGTAATCATATCGATTATCGATTTTATTTATTTTAGCCGTAAGGTTAGTATGCGATTATCTGGCAATAGTGATGTGTATTTATAATAGTATTTATTTTGATCACCGTTAAACGATATGCAAATATTTTATGAGCATTAATATTGACAGATATGTATCGTATCGAGCACGCTCTACTTGGAATTAACTTCATGTATCAACGTACTGGAAACATCAATCTGTACGAGTCGTAACACTGACATATTAGTATAAAACTGTATGCAAAGTTAGAGTTATTGCGTAATTTCTATTTGATTTGAATATATTTTATTTCATTAAACGAACAAAATTCCGTATGATCCCGATATAAAGGAAATTGTTCAGGCGTTTTTGGTGTTTTTTTGTTTGTTTGTTTGTTTTTGTTTTGTTTTTGTTCTCGTTTGCATATTCAAGAGCTATTGGTACACTGGTACATGAAGAATCTTCAGTTTAAGACGCTGGCTTGGCTGGCCAAGTCCGAATTTTGTTTTACTAGGCCTTCGTCGGCATCAGCTAGATAACGACATCTGTAAGATAGATGTTGATACGTCGGTCTTGTTCTGTGTATCACGCAGTATTGTATATGTGTAGTGTTACTGTTATTAAGTTTTGTTAAGAGATTCATTGTTATATATTATATTATTTATAAAAACTAAGTGAACTGTGATAATTATTTATATACTTGCCTGAATGAGAGAATTGAGAGAAATAGAGGTTGGATAGATGCAACGAATGTGACTATTAAAAAATGAACGAAAAAAATTAAAAAACTGCAACGAATGTTTTTTTTCTTTCGTACAATTTCCATTTTTGTTAAAAAAAATCTGCAACAAAACTATGAAATGTATAGTTTTATGAGTTATTACTGCAATAGTCCTTTCCGCGATGTTAATTTTTTTCAAACATATCTTCAGAGATTTAAAAATCTATCTAATCGATGTATACCTTATGAATATTGTTTGCATATTGTGAACACCATATACTTGGTAATGACCGTACCATGCAGATATGTTGAAAATAAATGAAAGTCTGCAAAACGAAACCATGTTTGTGTATTTTCTAAACCCTACAGATCCTCTTGGAACATTGTTGCTAATATGACACGATCTTAATTCAATATTGAATATACCCGATTATCTAGAAGTTAACACCTGCATAACCTAATATTCGGGAGGAGATAACACTATTCAAATCAACACACGTGACGTGCCGATATTACGCTATGGACTGGGGGTCAACTAGTCAGGAATTTATTTTTTACTGCAGGACAGACTGTATAAGAACCCGGTGTACACGTGAATGCCCTTAAATTCAATGGCTCGCAATGGGTATAAGAAAGAAACCAGTTGTATATAGACACTCTCGAATATTAATTCAAAGAGAGAGAAGGAAAGAGAGAGAGGACAGAAAGTACAGAAAACTTTAACAACCGAACAATTGTTTGTGAGAGATGTAGCAAATTACAAATACTGCCAAAGTGTGTAAAGATATGGGCTCGTAATTTATATATACATGACTTCAAGATCTATCGGCATTACAGAATAACATACATGGTACACATTACAAGATACACATCACTTCATATGGCGATGATATAAAGATTTACTTACTCTAATGCCCTCGCGGTATGAAGCCATGATTACTTTGGCAATGGGTAGTCATGTAATATGTTCACACATTTTCTTTACTTACTCGGGAACTTGAATGACCATGCCGATAGACGGTCGGTATGTTTCTATTGAACGGGACTTGCGATATTTAAGGCTGTAGTAACGTTTAATTACGAATATTAAAAACTGGTTTTAAGATGTCTACATTATATCATGACAAAGATGATCTATAAACTATTCAAAAAGACGTAGACTGTAAATTTTGTAAATAAAACATGATAGATTACTAGGCATTCAACTATCTTTCTATCAGCCAACTATCTTTCTATCAGCCCAAATTCAAAGTTATTCCAATTAAGTACCATTTTGTTAGCGTTGGAAATATACATAACGTTAATTTCCTAGTTCATGTCAAATAAGGTAAAGTTAATGGCTATAAAATGGTTGTTGGAAAGTTTGCACTTTTTCAAACACATTGAGAGAAAGTATCCGTAGAAATAAAACCCCATACAAACACGTGCTGAAAGGTGTGACGTCAACATACCACGTGTTGTCGAGAGTAAACATTGTATTCTAGTTATCAACTGATTAAATCTTCAACATCTAGATTTCTACACAAATACCACTCTTAATAATTAAACACACCAGTATTTGTTGTTTCAACACCAGTACATATTGGCTTTATGGGTGGAAATGTACGGAAATGCGTAATAAATTGTTCAAATAATAAGACGTGCTCAGAAAGACGCACGCTTTTTCAGTAACATTTTGCCTATAGAAGAAACATGACAATCGAAATACATGGATTGACAGGTTTAATGGCATCCCAATGTATATACCAGAGCCGGATCCTTTAGTTCAGGTTGGGGGGGGGGGGGGGGGGGGGGGGCGCAAATAAAAAAAATGTAGGCAGTGACAATGCAAGTGGCTTGCCGCTTTGCCCGAAGCGTGAGAAGGATGTAGTTCCGGTTGGATTTGGGTCCAGGGGAACTCCTCTGTGAGATTTGTAATTTAAAACAGTTGAATAGTGCATTATTGTGAGTTTTTTGGGGGGATTACGTGTCTACATTCATGCATGGTTCGAAAATTTTAGATTTTAGAGATATATAATTATGTAAATGAATACAGCAATGTATCAGTTCAGTTAATTAATAACCATTGTGAATATATAAAGCCATTCACTCAGTTCATTTGTATTACCTATTTCACCATCTTCTATACCCAGGAATTGTCAAGTGCCAAAAAAGTCTTGGGGGGTTTTTCTGGTTTCATGCAGAAACTTTTGGGAATGGTTATGTCATGTCTTTGCCAACAAGCCCATAATAATCATTCAACACCCCAATTTAAAAAAAAATCATGCATTCTTTTGCTTCAGCCCCTTCATCCAGACGCACATTTAATTCTTGAGGCTTACTTTTTCACAATTAGAATAAAAAACTTCTTTTTTTTACTGCATAAGAAATACTTAAGAAAAAGCTTCTTATTGCGTCTGCAGAAGACACCGATCATATCCAGTAACGAGATAAAGATACTCTGACGAAACGTTTCATTATATCAAAGCGCTCATAGCGCTGAGAGAACAGGGTTTTTAAAGTGATAGTGTCCATTTTTTTTGTTTTTCAAAGGGAAATTTAATGAACATGGATCAAATTTTCAAGCGATGCCTATACACCCAATGTTAAAACCCGCTTTTTTTCCTTGGTGAACCCGGGCATTTCAAGAAAAATGAAACAAAACCCTTCTCTCAATGGACTTTCTTTCAAAAGCTATCGCCACTCTTTCTCTCCCTATTTTTTTATAAAATTAATGAATATACGGGAAACAAATCTAAAAACAACAAACTTTCATTAATAATTTAGTTCTTTTTTCTTAATTTCTTTTTATATACACATTTTAAAATATAAAGGTTAATTTAAAATATTTAATAAACAAAAAAATTAAATTGCAAAAATATTAAAATAATTCTAAATGTTCCCGGCTGTGGGTTGAACCCCACCATCTTTTTTTTTTTTTTTTTTTTTTTTTTTTCTAAATTAAGGGTATCAAAAATGAAACATTTTCAATGCAAAAACATGTATTGTTAATCAATATGATGGATAGACGTTTGTACTATCATTTACAGTGAAAACCAATCGTTTGAAAAATTTAATTAAGCGTATTTCTTTTTTTTGACTTTAAAGATAAAAAACATTTTACACATC
>CM037780.1:21293222-21343222 GCA_021229015.1 Solen grandis | reverse complement strand
TGGACCCTTTAACGTATTTCGTTCAAATTTCGAATATAAATAAGACAAATTAGATTAACTTCCCCGTAATCTAATCCCAATTGAAAAACATATAAATACAAAACTTAGCAAATTTCTAGCAATCTTAAAAGTTAATTAAACACAGAACAGTATATAATACTTCGTGTGTCCTCCAGTGACAACTCATCTTGTACACAGTTCCGGATGACCAACTGGGGGGATATTCTCCTATTCCTGCCAGTTTACGGACATTGGATCGACTCCGTTCTCGCTTGTTAATGCTCGCACCACATATACTTAAAAACATTGAGAACCACGACCGTGCTCTACCTAATAACCTTACAGAGATCCGCAACTCTGATATACGTAAAGAGGAAGTCAGAGACGCTCACGTTAAGTTACGTTTACGATCATGTGACAGCGAGATAACGTGAGATGTGTAAATTTATTCACATAAATTATAAATATTTTGTTTTTTAATTTTCGCAGATTTCATTTATGGATGATATTTTAAAGCGTTCTTCTTTTAAGCATCTGCAAGATGTTAACCGCCTCAGGGATCAGGGAGATCTCGTTCATCTTTTTTTTATCACGAAAAAAAACAACAACAAAAAAACAAAAAAAAATTTTTGGTTTTTTAGATCTAGATATTTAAAACATAAAATAGTTTTTAGGTAAATAAAAAATAGAAAATCAATACTTTTGATTACCAACTTTTTCTCGTGCAGAATGGTGAAATCGTGCTTGTTCAATACGCACCACTGTTGGGTCGTCACAGTTGAAAAAAATATTATAATTTCTGTACAGGTTATGTAGCGAACCACTTTATATCAAGTTTCAAGCTAATTCATGAAACTATATTCGAGAAAACGGAATTAGAAAATGTCGGGGTAGAAATGTCTCAAATGTATGCCCTACTCTAAAACATTCAAGTGAGACACGCGTTTCAATACATGAATACAGCAGTTTAATTCCTAAGACTTTATATAACTTTCTGGTAATTTAAAAAGTGGGCTGAAAATATGTACAATCATAATAAAAATGTTTATCACATCAAGTGAAAAATCAAATACAAAATATGTTGTAAGTATTTTTACGCACTCAAACTAACTGACCCATTGTCCGTCTGTTACGGGTGACTGCACGTAGTCTCGTGGCCGGCTATATATGTCAAGGAATTGTACAAAACCTCGTCTGTGGGTACCTTCATACGGAGAAATACGTACGTATGTATTAACTGTATTTTTTTATTTTTTTTTATCCTGGATTGTGTTATAGATTGATTTTCGTATCTTGATAATGAACATTTGAGAGCACAAATACAGTACACAAATTTGTTATTTTTCTAAGTATAAACAGTAGACCTATTTGTTTGATGTACAAGTAATATGTGAATTTTAATGATACAAGTTGCAAGAAATTCAACTAATAATCGAAATTAATTATATTCTACATTATTCTTTAATCATAAACGTTTGCAGAATATAAACTTAAACTTGAACAACTGCCGTTAATATAACGTACTGATTTACTAGGAGTTCCTTCGAGTGGTTCAATAAGTTTTGATGTCATAGCACGTGAACGCATTAATTTGCTGGGATTTCATGCCTTATGAAATTTCAAATAACTAAAAACTCACATGCAACAAAACTTTTCTATTTATGAAGTGACATGGTTTCGGATATATCAGAAATAATGCATAAATCGAAATGATTGTTTTGTTGTTTCCACATTGACGCTGATTAGTTACAAGTATGTACGAGTATATAGTTTAGCTATCTTAAACTATCCGTATAAATTTCACTAAAAATGTACGTAAATATTTTATGGTAAAGTATGAATAGAATAGAAAATATATCTTTTGAGGCTGAAAGTCAATCCCGATCATTTATTGATCAGGCTGGAGATTTAGCCTATTACTTCATAAATATTCATATGCAAATTTATGATTTATTGATTGATCTTTAAATGGTATTTAAAATAATGGATATGTTTGTGTCACAGATGACTGTGTAGGAACTGAGCTACAATATTGTACGAGCAAACAGAGGAGACCATGATCTGACATCTCCCATAGGAGAAGACCCAGGATCAGATGGTTCCTATAGGAGAAGATCCAGACCAGATGGTTCCTATAGGAGTTGTCTGGTCTGGGTCTGCTCTGTTTGCCTTTACGTCAAAATGAGTTTCAATTTTTATCCGGGTTTTCTGTTAGGTAGTGAGCCATATCCGGCTTTTCTTAAAGCTGTTCAAATCATAATATGCACTAGATATGTGGTAAGAAAATATTGCATTGCCAATGTAAAGGCTGAACTAAATTTGCGAGAAAATAGCAAAGCTATGGCCGATATCCCCTCTAGCGCTATACATTAGCAATAAATTGTTTCGTAATACAAAGAAACTGACAACCATCCAAGATCCCGAGTTTTGATACAATTTATGTATTGACTACTGTTCTATGCATTTTGTTTTCTCAAAAGTGTCTTACTTATGTATGGTATAGTTTTGCTTTTGCTAGGGGCGTTGTTTATTTTAGATTTACAATATTAGGCAGAACACTTTCATATATATATGCCAATTGTAAGGAGTGAGAAAGTAAGTTAAGGGGGATTTGGGCAAATAGAGGTCATGCATTCTTTCAATTAGCCCCACTGAACTAAAGAAATTTAATGTTCATGTCAGACAAATCAAAGTGCTAAAGGCACCGAGAGACAGTCGACGAGGATATAACTATTTTTGGTGAGACGCTAGTATTAGAATTAAATATACTTCATGTAAATCTCAGTGCCTTGAACACTTTCATATAACTTCATCCCGTCCAACCATCTTTCATTTGAGACACACATACCTCAAGTACATTCAGCGTTTTTCCTCAATGTGTTTGTGCGTTTTCTTCCAAAATAATCATCAAATCTATTTTTCAGATAGGAATATCCACATCATTACCATGAATCTGGTTTCCTTTATTGGCATTGTGCTGGGAGTATGTGAATGTGCAATGGCGATTTCAACTAAAGACAAAACAAAGTATCTGGAATTGTCTAGAAAGGTTGCCGATAAATATATGACTGAACAAGAAAACTCAAAATCAGGTATACTGCAAACTATCTGTTTAATCCATTTTTTTTGTAAATATCTATATATCGTCAAGGTTATTAGTTTAAATCAAAGTACTACTTAACCATAGGTCATCATTATTATTTATGAACTGGCGCATAAAGGCCAGCTACAACGTCTCCATGACAGAAAGCTCCATTGCAAGTGTTTATACTTCTGTTACATACATCCCTATTTTCAAGGATTTGTTCTTTACGCATTTGCAAGCTTCTTACTTTGGGCGAAAAAATATAAACAAATAAAATCCTACTGGCCTGAGCTGTACTCGAACTCAGAACCTTTGGTATGCACATTGAACACTCTACCACGTCGCCAAAATCCTAGCTTCTTGACAAGGAAGTGCAGGTGTCATTTTAGATTTCTCCCACATCTCAAAATGAAGATTTTATGAAGATCGATTTGATTGAAAATAAGACCAGAGAAAGTGTCATTTCAAACAATTATCTCATGATATTATGACTATACGTGTTGAGGTAAATAAGCATGTTCAGTTCCACATTTCTCCATGAAATATACGAAATGTTAAGTTTAAGTCAATTTACAAATAACCTGAATAAACTTATAACTGACATACAGAGAAGCAGTCTGGTCCACGCACGGCCCGGGACTCCCTCCGCTCCTTCCACAGACCCAGCAAGCGGCGACAGAAGGTCATGCAGCAGCACGAGAGGGACATGGTGGAGATGAGGACACTAGCGTTGCTGTACGTCTCAACATCGGTTTTATTCCTTTCCTCTAACGCAAAAATCGTTATTTCATGACATGCTCGCGTTTCTGCAATATATATACTAAACGAATCTTATAAGTACTCCAACTAATGATTCCTGTGTATCACGAGTCAGAATTAAAATAATTTTCATTTTTCAACGAATGGAAATTGGTTTCACATGGTTGATTATGCATCAAAATTATCTAAGAGGACGACAGATTGTGCCAAAGTACATTTGCAATATTGATTGGGCATATTTTGGAAAATAAACTTTTCTTTCAAGTTTGAAATCGGAGAACTTACAAGTTTTGTTAAGTGTATAGTGTTTTTAAACCAACCAAGCATCATCGTATTTAATATACAATTTCGTATCGAAAAGGTCGCGTATATCCTTAATTCGACCTAAACTTGTCATTTTTCGGCTTATTTGTGTGTTTAGACAATGATATGATATGATACGGTTTGTTGTTTCTAGTACGTAACGTAATTAGAAGTGGAAACTAAAGTGCATGCACTTAATTAGTATTACCAAGGTACGCGACTGTTTCAGTGCTTCCAATGGTGACCAGGAACTGGTTCGAGAGCTTGAGGACTTGAACCTATTTCAGAGAGTTGAGACCCATAGTTTCTGTAACATGACCATCAACTGTAGCGACACTTCAAACAGGAACTTTGTGGACGGCATTGAATTCCGTACATCAGACGGGCAATGCAACAATATTGACAATTTTGGGTGGGGAATGACAGGAGCCGAACACTGGAGAGAGGTAGACAACGCATATCGTAATGGTAAGTACGAGTAAGTACGAGTAAGTACGAGTAAGTACGAGTAAAATTAATAATATTTATGTCTTGACCTTCTTTAGAGTGTTCCCCATTTCATCCTTGCTTTTGACACGACCACTGTCGTCATGTGGCAATCACACAATGACAGTAGCAATTGAGAAACGTTTTTGATGTTACCACGAAACCATACTTTCAAAGAAAAAATTGTAACCGTCCAAAGAGTTTATCAACTTATACTTAACAGATCCGGGACGGCCCATTTATATCCGCTGGGAATGGCTTGAACAAGTTGTCGTTTCCAACAGGGATCGAATCGAACCCTTTGGATCAGTAATAATTAAACTTATCTACTGCTTCACGATACTTCTTTTGTATGTTTCATGGACATCATGGACAACACTTTTGTACGCTGAAACAATTTAGATCATGTAAATCATAATCGCAACGGCAAAATGTTTAGAGTTAAACGCCCATTAAACCATACACATATGTAAATTCAATACAATGTAATTTTCTTAATTTAAATCTATATCAGGAATAAATAAGTGATCTTAAACCTTGGATCAAGAAAAAAAATATATGAAAGACACGTTTTGCAAGTTTTAGTTGTGCAACATTTTATTTTTCATCTAAAGCAGAATGCATAGCCGCGTTTTAAGCGAACATATTTAATTTGCAGGAATTTGGGCCGAAAGATCAAGAACCTTCAATGACAGACGGGTTGAGCTCCCGGGATCCCGAGCAATAAGCGAGGCGGTGCACAAGCCATCTGACGGCGATATCACCGACAGTCCCGAAATTGCCTTGGCGCTCTTCCAGTGGGGACAGTTTTTGGACCATGACATCATCGCAACACCCGAAGGTGACCGGTTATTGAACAGCCAGTTTTTGCCAATATTATATATAAAAATCTAAATTTGATTAAACTTTTGTATAGCTACAAATTAAATGTTTTGATAAGTTGGAAGACCACATACTTACTGTAAGATTAGACTTGATAACGAATACAGGAAAAGTGCGTTAATCCGACTTGTGATAGGGAAATCTGAAATCATCCTCGGGATATCACAAGACTCGGGGTATCGGGAACCCCCCTCCCCCCCTCTTTATCCCCACATGGACTCGAAATACACGGAACTCGTAAAAGCTCTTCTTAGATATCGAAATAAAAAAATCAAAGCGCTGCAGGCACTGAAGTTGTGTGTGTTTCAAATGAAAGAGTGTTTGAAGATCTGCAAGTCGATTACCAATAATTAATTCACTTTGATAAGTAAAAGAAATGCGGCATTCCTGTTCTCTCAGAGCTATTAGAGCATTGATTTGTATTCCTGCAGAACCTTATCTACAACAGACTCTATTTATAGATTGAAGTAATTATTCAAATTTTCTGCACAGGTCAGTGGCTCCGAACACATTTCGGATTGTAGATATACAGGTTTTGGCGTATTTTTTTTTAGTGTAAGAAATCACCCTTGGAGATATCTGAGATTATAGATTGATGTGATTATTAATATGTTACAATGATTTGTTTTGGACTTCACATGGATTATTGTAACAACCTAGAATGACCGAACGCTGAACATTTACTCTCAAATTTATTTGCGAGCCACGTTTGAATCGAAACAAACTATAGTCGTGCGCTTGGTAAAGTGATTACCTGATAAAAACAGTTACATCATTCGACTGCAGTTACATCAGCCTAGAAAAATAAGTCCTATAATGTGTTCATGTCACATGCGATTTTTGTAGCCTGTAAGTATTTATTTTTGACACAGCACTTATTTTTCAGCATTTTTGCTTAATTCTAGTATACTTATGTTGTAGAGATATATACAATTGTTCGATCATATTTATACATCTGAGAGGTTATTCGGTTTTAAATCTAGCAGAGCGGGAGTTGAAAACGTAGTACTATAGTTGGTGTGACCGACGTCACACACAACTAAAAACACTGTTTTTACAAACGTACACTTTTTACTACTATCAAAAATGATGACCAGAAAAAAAAGGAATTTTACCATTACCTAACATTTCTTTTTGAGTTTCTTTTCCTAGTTTATTGATTTTCTATTAATTTTGAAAAGAAACTAAACAAGAAGAAGAAGGAGGAGAAAAAGACGACAACGAAAGGCATAGACAACGTTTACAAATATTTTATTTGAATTTCAGGAAATGTAGGAAACGACATTGACTGCTGCAATGACACCAGGTAAGTATGCATACGAGATAAATCATATAGTCCAGGTTGTAGTTCTGTTGTAGTGTTCATCAATTTAGGGCAATACAATCGAAAGAAATGGTCCGGCAAACGTGGATTAATTGTCACTGAATAAGATCAGTATCAACAAATCATTACGAACTGTGTACCCACTCAGTACTCAACCTCTGGATCTTTTATATTAAAAGTGAGTATATATATATATATTTAGCAAAACGCCTTTCCTTTCCCCAGATCGTTCTGTATGCCAATCGTTGTCGAAGCTGGAGATTCATATTTTGAGGAGGGATATTGCATGCCAGCTCTTCGTTCCGACACTGTTTTCCCTTGTGATGATGGTATGTTGACTGTGGGTTGTACGTACTTTTTTTTTCATTCCACCGATATATACAGGGGACATGTTGCATGCCAATATCTAGGTACGTCAATTTAACGTCGGTTTCTAATGCCTTTACGCTAGACCCAAAAATAATATATATATATATATATATATATATATATATATATATATATATATATTCAATATCTGACAAACGAATAATAAGGTCATAATCAAATAAGCCATCGTCGGAAACCCTTGGATGAGTCCATTTCACTTCATGACTTTAAGTTGTGGGGAAAATTGTAAACAAACGTCATTTTACTGTACTTAGTCATTGATTAAGATACAGTCAAGTGAAAACACACCTTATTTGGATACACTACCTGGTAAAAATGCAGTGGAACTAATGAAATAGTGTCATTTGATACACCTTAACGACAAAGTACAATCATATATTTAATCACATGACCGACACCACGATATCGATCGATCGGGCGTGAGTATCCGAATGCAAGTTAAATGATAAAAAAAATCTGATTTAGCAGCAATATCTAAATATCTAATGGGTGTCGGACACGCAATTCCTTTTATTTCGATATGAAATAACATCGCTTTTCAAGTCAAACATATTTCAACTTGATTTAAGAAATTCTTGCGTATGATTTTGCGATCTGGTTCATTGACGAGCAAAATAAAACATGAGATTTCTATGCCTGGTTTCGTCTCCCTCCCTCCAGTGTTCCAGAACCAGTATAACGACGTTACAGCCTATATCGATGCCAGCAATGTGTATGGTTCAAGTGAGGATGAGACGAGCAATCTCAGAACATTTGTCGGAGGTAAGAAGATATGTCTTGATGGAAACATGCATTGTCATTCGAATTTGCATTAATTAATTGGGATAACAAATGTATGTAGGTATTAATTGTTAACTAGACCCGGATCATTCAAGAAAACCAATGTTGCACAAATGCAGTTGGTTATGATTCAACTGATAAAACTTATTTATAACATATTAATATAAATGTATCGCGTTCAACAGATAAACGCAATGGTGTTTGTCTCTTTTTGATATGTAGAGAAAGCGTTTTGGGAGCACACACAGGTTACCAGTTGACACTTAAGTATTAACGAAACAGCAATGTTTTAACACTGCAATTGAGAAAGGTGAAATAAATATCTGGAGTTAAAACAGTGATTTTTTTACTTTTGTGGAAGACGTTGTCTAAGCGTCATAAGTACACCTCAATCTACCTCCATTTTGTATCTTTGTTTCAGGATTCCTGAGAATGGCAGATGACGCTTTTCCTCCCACAGCCGAGGATGGAGACGATTATGCATGTGACGAGGATGGGTTGTCCAACACCAATGCAAAATGTTTAGAAGCAGGTACATAGGGTTTCTCATGATGAATCATCCACGTAGAAGGTACCATATATATTTCTCTTACGGCTCAGCTGTTTACATTCAACAGTCCCTTCTATAAGGTCGGTCCATAGGTCAATCACTTGGTCATGCATACAGGTTGACTTCTTTTGAATGATGAAATCTCAAATTACAAACAATGTACAATGTATTTCAAAAGGTGCATGCATTCACAAATCAAATAAAAGTTTAACTGTATAGCATATTACTTTTGTTTCTTTTCCACTGACTGTAATCTATTTAACTTATTTAAATATCATCTGCATGTACATTGTATGTTTTATTTACTATATTGTGGCTCTATGTAATATCTTGCCATGGATACCTCGAATAGCCAGGTTCGCTGTCCACTCGGCCGTTCTGTTCTGTAACGTGCTAACATTGTTTGTGTTGAAGGTGACACACGGGTGAATGTCCAGCCGGGTCTAGCAACCATGCACACCTTGTTTGTAAGAGAGCACAACCGTATTGCTAAGGCGCTTGGGATATTAAACGATGACTGGTCTGATGAAAGAGTCTTCCAGGAGACTCGTAGAATTGTTGCAGCTGAAATGCAGAAAATCACATACAGGTAAATATCAATAACTCCTTAGAAACTTAAGGGGTTTCCTGTTATATTACATGTGGTAAACTTAACTAGCACCACTGCTTCTGACATTTCACGTCCTATGACACCATACTAACTTGACTATTTGAGTTTACCGTCGCTTCGACAGTATTTCAGTCATATAGCAACGTCCAGCTAATTACAGGTGGAGGAAGACCCCGAATTCACGGAGGCATCCGGGTAGAACCACCGACCTACCGCAAGTCAGATGGAACACCATACTGAACCAATCAGTGGATTTCATAGAAAAAAATGCTACATACTGTGACGAAAAGCATAAATATTTGCTCAAATAATATGAATTATGTCCTGACAAATTAATTTATAGCATATGCTTGTGGTAATTAAAGGAAATCTGGAAGTAAATGCGGTAACGGATTCAATATAATTAAATCACACGTTATAAGTCTTTAAATTTGATGTTGCAAAAGATCTTGTCCATGCATATTAAAAGATATCTATTAACAACAGAAACGAATATATATTCGATTGTTTCTTTTTCTTTTCATATTTCAGTGAGTTCCTACCAACGCTTCTGGACAGCGGAGAACTGTCGACTTACGGCGTGTCCGACACCTACAAGTACGACTCGTCTACTAACGCCACCATTATACAGTCGTTCTCCATCGCCTTCAGGTAGACATGTTATATAATGATGGAATCACTTCTTAATCACCTTAGTTATAATTATGATCATGCATCCCAAATGCTCCCCTACCTTTATGAGATAACCGAATGAATGCCAGAATAAGAAATAACAGCCTTGAAAAAAATAAATAAGGGGCGCCAATGGTAACATATCCGACTGCGAACCCAAAGGTTGTGCACAATGGCTTCGAACGTCGTTAGGGGCAAGGAGTTTTTACAACCTTCCCATGCTAAAGACATATTAAACAGAGATAGAAAACTCCTGTAATAGCCAGTAGAAAATATTGTTTAAGCACACAGCAGATCATGAATGTTGCAAACTTTCAAAAAAGTATGGAAAATCAGTAACCATATTATATAAATCAGGCGCACATTACTTTTCAAACCCAGGTAGTTTTTATAAGTTTGAGGAACATGTTTCCCAATTGACCTAAAATAAAGGCTTTAACAACCTGAAAATTATTTTATAACCCTGCACTGTTTATAATTTTTATATTGAGTTTTGTTGTATTTGTTGATTGTAAAGCATTAATGTAATTGATGAAGTTTACTTCACAAGCTGTTAGATTTTCACTGATATGTCCATCTGTTTCAGACAGAGGTCTCATCGTGATCATATTATACCCCAACTAAACTAATCAAACATATACACAACCTACTGTGTCACAACCCGACACTTCGTACTGCCTCCCCTTTCTGAGAACAATAGGGTATCAATGCCGTTAATTGGTAGTTAATAATAATAGGTATTATCAAGAATAGTTTTTATTTTAATTGTCCAACTGCTGGACAATCCTCACTATCTTTTTCGGTTTTTTTTTCCGTTTTTTTCTTTTTAGCACAAATCAATGATGACCGTTTGCAACGTACAATATTTATTCGAGAAATGCACAAATCTCATGATTGATCAGGACAGACATTTGATCAAGTTATGAGCGGTCAGTGATATGCTCGTGTTGATAATAGTTCGAAACCAAAACAGTTACTATGTAACCAACTGTTAATCTGTTAAGTTGAAACTGTTTTATCTAGTTCAGACCGGTTTGATCAAATATTGAACCAAGTGGTATTCAACAGTATGCGCATTTCGCGCTTTGTACAAACTTTAACCTTTTGATCCCAGGTTCCACAACTTGATGCCAAAGTCGCTGCACCTAAGTAGAGGGTCAATCAATATAAATTCATACGAAATGGAATCCCTCTGGGAGGACCCGTCTCTCCTGTACGAACACACTTACAGAGGGGTGGACGAATTACTTCTCGGTCTTGGCATGAACAAATGTCCTCATGCCACGAGGTTTGTTGATAATATACTGTACTTTTTTGTATTGATTTTGTGAACATTTAACCATGTAAAGGTGTCGCACAACTGGCGTACAAGATGAAGTATGAAAATTGGCGTCACGCTTGAGTACATGCGTGATTGTGGCTTTAAATAAATGTTATACATGTAAATTACAGAAGAAGAAGCAAATAAATGAAAATATATTTTTATTTGGATGTATAAAGAAATTAACAATGAATTGGCAATTAATTGTTGTTGTGACGCAAGCTGAATCAGGCTATAAGTCCATTTATTTACTTTTAGATTAAATGGAATGAATGATGCGCAGCAAATAGTAATTTAAGAAACTTTGAATCCAAACTTGATTTGTTTCTATGATGTGTTTTTTAAATAAAGTTAGAAACAAGGCAGAATTAAAGATTTTATGTTTTCAAATATTGTAATTGTTAAATTTGGATTAAACTTGTTCAGTATCATATCGATCATTGATTACTTGTAGACGAAATATGTTTCCGAGATACCTTTGTCTTTCAGTGAGTTACAATTATATAAGCATAGGTGTACTTAACAATAAAAGAAACTCGATTTCGTACAATTAAATGTTTTAAATTATGATGACCAACATTTTATGTTTGGTCGGAAAACAATTACCCCAAAATAGTGATTCTTCTATGAAGAAATTCACACCATATTGATTATTTAATGCTCACATTTTCGTGCCAACTATTTTTAACTTTTGCCCGCGTACTGTGAAATCATTAATTTTCGTCTGACACTAATTTTAGTCGATTTCGTTGAGTGTTTTATCCATGAATATTACATGTAATTCCCACGAAAGATTGTCTCTTATATAGACCTCACCCTTTTTTAGAACATAGATCAAAGAATAAATGTACCAACGAAATTGCATTACGTAAATAATCAATGAAATTTAATATCAACGAAAATTAATGATTTTACAGTAATCCACTGATAGCGTACGAGACTACGTATCTGAAATTGTGTGTTCGAACATTCCATTACTTTCTCAGGTGCAAAGTACTTGTTAAAAATATAGATATAGTATCAGTCAAACATGGAATCTATACCAGTTGAAAATTATTAAGAACAGTTCCTGAATTATACCAAATATTAGAAAATTCCCTGAATGGTCCCAGAAAGAATTTTATCAACAGTTTTTGTGCAAATGTGTTTTGTTCATTAAACTATTAGTTCTACAAAAGGAGATTCATTTTGATTCTTATAGGTTCATGAATGACGCGACCAGAAATACACTTCTGGTGGACTCGAACAACGACAGTTTTGATCTAGCTGCTCTGAATATTGAGAGAGGTCGTGAATGGGGAACACCATCATACACGGTGTTCCGGAATGAAGTCTGTAACCTTGGAGACGTAACCCAGTGGTCAGACCTGACGGATCATACAGCCGAGGTCCGTGCCATTCTAGAGAGTGTTTATGAGTAAGTAATAATCATCGGGGATGGGATCAGAGTATAGGCGAACAGTAAAAAAGTATCGGTGTATTCTCTGTCAGGAATCAAGACGGTGAATGACGATGTCCAGTGTTTGAGTAGCATACACATGGGTAAAGATTCAGTCACAGAGAGCAATCACTCTTATTTCGGCTGCCTTCACCAATTACTGACTGAATCTGTTTCCTGTGTATTACGATACTTAGAGTATAGACACAACTTATCATGCCGTGTCCCGTCCGTTGGTTTCAGTGACCCCCGCGACATTGACCTGTGGACAGGCCTCGTGACTGAAACCCTGGTTGGATCCTCGCTGGCGGGCCCTACTCAGTCCTGCCTTGTGGCTAGACAGTTCGCCAATCTGAAACACGGGGACCGGTTCTGGTATGAGACTACAGAATCGGGTGTTGGCTTCTCCTCGGGTAAGTCAGTATACTGTCATCTCACTCTCACCCGGGGTCATATCATCTCACTCTCACCCGAGGTCAGCTCACTCTCACCCGGGGTCATGTCACTCTCCTGGGGTCATCTCACTCTCACCCGGGGTCATGTCATCTCGCTCTCACCCGGGGTCATGTCATTTCGCTCTCACCCGGGTCATGTCATCTCGCTCTCACCCGGGGTCATCTCACTCTCCTGGGGTTATCTCACTCTCACCCGGGGTCTAACAAGATTTACTCTTAGTCATTATTCTTATACAATTTATATAACGTTAGTGTTATTATAAAATACAGTCATGAATCTGTTATTATATAATCGTGATGACATGTATACCACTTACTTTATAGGTCAGATTGACGAGATTAATAAGGTCACCTTGGCCAAGGTCATCTGCGACAACATGGAACAGATCGATGAGATCCACAGAACATATTTGAATATGGCTCGACAACGTACGTATGAACACTGTTTTATGAAACAGGTAAAGATTTTGATCGTTAAAATCAAGAAATCAAGCTTAAGTTTTTATTTATAACATGTTATGGTGATCGATTTTGTTAGACTCAAATTCTGAATCATCAGATTAAATATTATTGTGCTGTTAGAAAATAGTGTCCACATTCAGTATGGACATGAATGATTTCAAGTAAAATATTTGAATCACAAAACTTGTTTGTAAATTAAACCATTTTTATATACCGCGTACTCAAAATATAATTCCATTGTACTTAACGTATATTTTTATAACAGTATCACCAGTCTACGCTTGATCCAGGCTACCAGTTCGATGTAGTATTTTATATAATTACTCAAATATTATGCATCGTAAGATTTGCACATTCGTATAAAATGATAAATATCTATTTCAGAGAAACCTGTGACAGTTTAAGTGGAATCGATCTAAGTGTTTGGAGTGCCGGGAAAAAGTAGATGGCGTCATCAAGGGGAAACATAATAATGTTACACTTTTCTGCAATTAATAATGACATTTCTTTCTACTACATTTATTCTTTTGAAATTAATTTTATTTACTCTGATTTGTATTCGAAATAAAATAGATGTTAGCATTTAATTATGTGATTATTCTAAAAGAAGCCCTCAAACTCGACTACTTGTAATATCTTGTCATTATTGCTAGTACTAATTTGAATTAGATGCTGGAAAAAGTGGACAGTTAGAATATCACACCGTAGGCAAGGGTCCTTATAAGACATCAAGCCACATTATCCGGACACTCGGTCAGTATGTGCTGAGATATACGAATAACATTTTCAGACTGGCAGTGACCAGTCTTGCGTACCGAAAATCAAAAGCAGGCATCATTGATTTTCATAATTACCACAATCATTTTCGCCGCATTGTATTACTCCGCGCTCAGTAGCGTATCAATTCAATTGTAAGTTCATGACCTCCTTAGTTGTGCAGTTTATGAGTGGAACCTATTGACCCTTTCCCTCATAGAGAACACCATGGAAAGACCTATGCGAACAGCATAAAACCAGATCAGCCTGCGAGTAACTCGCAGGCTGATCAGGTTTTATGCTGTTCGCTGCTCCTCAGTGGTCTGGAAATGAGGACTTTAAATTAAATTTGTTAAGGTTTAACTGATGTTTTCTGCAGGTCAGGCTTTATGTGGTACCTACTGAGTGCGTCAAAATGAGTCTATATGAGGGAAAGGGTTAAACAAATCAAATCGTTCAAGGCACCGAGAGACTGCCGGTGTGGTTATCATGAATAAAGAGCAGGAGGATAGGTATAAATCTGGACTGAATTTATCACAGTCATCTCTCTTCGAGAATGGTTTCCACGACTTAAGCAGGCGGTATCAGGCTAGCAACATAGGGATGGACCCGGCAATGGGGGAATATCCATACAAGCTTCAATATCATTTTCATTATATATTTGTTTCACATGGAATGAAATCAGAGCTATCGATGTAGAGAAGAGAAAACAAAATGGCCGACACGTAAAGTATTTAATATAACAATAAAATCATATTTGTTCAACCTTTTTCATATTTACGAACATGATTTATCATTTACAGTTATAATCAGTATTCATTAAAATTAAAACACGAATTAAAACATATTTTCACAACATATCACTAAATATAAACAATAAAGTGTAACATTTGACCATTATGGGTTTCTCAAACAGATGCTTTATTCGAAGTGAAACGTCTGTCTTCGGATAACCGAATCCAACTGTAACTCATTTTGTTTTGCAAAATTCATAACTTTGTTTTTGTCGGGGGTGGGGGTCACTTGTTTTGTCTAGCCTTCCTTTGCATCTTATGATTAATATAAAGAGACCATGAATTAACTCAAATTGGTGATCGTTACGTGTTAACAGGATATAATCTATCAATTTAAAGGTCCTAGTGCGAAGTAGTCCAGTAGCACTATTAGAAGAATATGGAAGAGCAAGTAGGCCTAATAAATCCATGCCACGTCAAAACAAAACATAACCCTGAGCTCAATTCGAGGGTTTTCCTTTTACATATTATATATATGGTAACATGATACAAATTGTCTTTCTGGCTTGAAAATAAACATAAAGCCTAAAATACCACGGATGACATGCATAGTTATCGCTATTATACCAAGGGAAATAAACCATGATTATATGTAGACGTATGAGATCCTCGACTACTTCCCTTCCTTTGTCGATGAGCAAGCGCCTGAGTGATAATGACACTCGTCCTAATTCGTGAACCGTAAACGATATACAAAACTGCAGAACATTTTACACTGAAGGATAAACTGCGTCATGGGAGTTGTTCAAACTGAAGACCTGCTGTTGGTAGGCTCGGTGGCCGTTCTTCATGGGTTTCAAATGGGTAAGTGATACACTATACTGTCGGGGCATTTGAAACGACTGTTCAGTTTCCATGGATACCACACAATTTTAGAAGTATTGCAAGTTATTTTTCAGGACACACTTACTGTCATCTCAATGTTAAAGTAACTTGAGTTTTTTGTTTGTTTTTTTTGCAAAGTTGGACACGTGTACGTCCCCCCACCTTAACGGTTTAAGCAAAAACATATATACTCTTTTTAAGAAAGTATGTCTATGGTTTACATTACAATGTTTTGGACAAAAGAAAGAAAAAAAAACACGTTAGTCAGGAATTTAAAGTGTAACATATTTCGGATATTTACAATTTTCGGATGTAAACTGTTGCAAAATAAATTGTAAATAGATTATTGTCGTACAAATTCGCCGAGAAGTCCCTGTTACCATAGAAATAGCTTAATAACACCTATAAGAATAACAAGATTGAAAATGAACTATTTTTGCTCTCTGATCTTTCATTTCTGTGTGAATGAAATATTGATATATAAGCCATTCAATCAGTTAAATTGATCCGTCATGACATATCTCAGACAGAAAATAGCGCCTATATGTTTTCTTTTTGTAGAATTCTTATTTCTTGTTTCTTTCTAATAAGAGATGCATATTTGAGCTTTTTGTTAAAAATACTAAAGTAGCATGAATAGGAGCACGGTGACCTATCATTTTTCCATATTAAGCACATCTTATTACAAAGAATATGTGAATATCAGAATAAAAAAAATAGTAAACGCCCTTAATTAGCGCGTTTCTGTCTGGTCGGAATATGTTCTGTGGAAAAAGCCGATAAATTATGTACTGTCGAAATTCGGCATTGACCCCTTTCTTGAAAGAGTGGACTTCTGATTGCAGATAATACTGACTTCAGATTTAAGCAAAAATAAGAAGAAAATAATGTTTTGTGTACAATAACAGTTTCAAGACCTCCCTATGCACAAAGTACTGACACAACCCACAAAACTTCAAGAAAGTACTCTTACCACAAGAGAAAGGTCTATAATTAAAAAAATGATAAGTATCTCGTCGGTTAACCCGTTAATTTTTACGACACGTTTTGTCTGTTTTCACTTGCTATTATTACACATTTTTCCTTTGAAGATGTTCATAGCATTACCTATACTAAGCTTTATAGCGCATTTTATGCGCATCGCTGAAGTAGTAATGACAGATCAACGTTGTTAATTTTTTAGTTTAAACATATTTTATTATTCACATTCATTCAAACATAAATGGTACAAACAATATGATTAATGCCATAATTTATGAAAGAACTGGATTTAAGTGAAAGCAGTATGCTTATAAAACTTCTCTCCAACAAATGTAAATATCAAATGCAACTGGCAAGAATTAACTGACTCCTATTACGTTTGTTTAACAAATAGAAAAAAAAACAACAAAACAACAACAACAACAAAAACAACGTTTGTTTAACTATTAAACTATACATACATTAAAAAGGAAGTGACATACTATGATATAAAGTCATGATATTGTTTCGTTTGAACAATTAAATATAAATAAGAATGAATATATTTGGGTAAAAAAGAATGTATGGTAAAGAAATAAAATGGAAGAGAAACAGGTGATGAAAGAAATCGGGTACGTTGTTAAAAACCCCCAACTTCAGGTCCACCTTAACATATTTCCTTTTAGATAGGAAATGCATGTGCATGAGTAATGTTTCCTTATAAGAGACAAACTATATACATGCATAAGACAACAGCAGGAAACTGGAGCTTAAGTGCCACTTCTTGTATCAACTTGAAAATATGCATCTTGATTATGAACTAATATTGTAAACTGGCTCACATGGAAAATCAGGATAGCAAAAGTTTAACATGACTTCTTATTCTACATTAAACTATAAAGAAAATGCTAAAATCAGGATTTTCATTTTTTTTTTAAAAAAATCCAACTTTACCCATGCATTATACCAGAATATACATCAATTTTGTTCATATTGTTACACGTGCATTCATAAAGGAATTCAAGCATGTTAAAAAAATATATCTTTAAATGAGTCCAGGCTATAAATTCAGTAGTTTTATACGATATCAACGTGTAATTATTCAAACACCCTTTTCTTTAGATTCGTCTCTAATCTTGCATATAAAAGGAATATTTTCTTTTTGTCTCTTGCCACCAAAGACTATGATTAATCGATTTTAAAACATTTGGAGAGTCTAAGCAACCGTTCAGAGCATCATTTTTTTCCATTTTTTTAGTTGTATAAAATCTAGAAGTATATATCCTACGAATAATGGAGTTTTGATAAAAAAAATGCATTCATATTAACTGAGAAGGTCATTGTAAGTAAGAGACATCACGACTGTTTCAGCCATGACAGCTAAAGGCATAGGCGCCCTTCGACGGAAGTACAAGATCGCCCCGCCCACAACAGACGGACCACCAGAATTCATCCGGGCCATGCGTGCTCAGTAAACATAATTTCTTCCCTACTCTTTCCAATGCAATATCCTCTAGTCTTATGCAAAGGGATAACTTTATTTTGTCAAATGCACACGAGCATAAAGCATGTCGAACATGGTGTAAGTAACTGAACGGTTTAAGCGTGATCAATGCCGAACGACTATTGTGTCTAATAGTGCTGACACACTGCGATATCACGCCGTAGACATGTTGCATGATATCGCACCTACCGGAAGTCTCATTATCATGACACCGGATGAACCAGTTCAAGAACAACCTTTAAATACTGAGCGCCAAACAAGGTAGCTATTGATATGTCGCTGCCGGGGATCGAACCCACAACCACCAGATTTCGGACGCTCTAACCATTCACCTGTCGGGATCGGTCGGAGGAATCGTTACAAGTCCGTCTGTACTAAACATCTTTACAGAAAAAAAAGTCACGTGATCTACTACTTCGCTTTGTATGAAAGAGTATATCTGTTGGTTGATGTAAGAAACAATGTATTTAAACACATGAACATATTTATAAACTAAAGATTTTATCATAATTTGTTTGGCGTCGTATGTATACTAATCTATAAGTATATCTAATTGATGTTTGATATTGCAAACTGAAAAGGGGATGGGTCTGCTTATGACGTGTCGATTACATCAGTCCTTTATATCATAGCTGAATATGTTTTTTTTCAGGCAAAATTGTCTCGAATTTGGCGTGCCTTTTCAGATCGTGATGTGGTCCGCTGGTCTGTTTTGTCATCAAGGTAACTCATAACATTCTGTAGGTCTACATTCGTACACACGTATGATATAGCGAGTTCGTGGGTTCAATCCTCGGTCTCGACATACACTCGTCGTTAAAAATGGTACAGGTAATGCTTCCTTGCTAATCCCTTTACTTGTTTGGGTAGTTTCAGAACCAGTTGGCTCGGTATTGCATATTTAATCATACCACCTATTGCAATGAAGCACAGACATCACCCTATCTTTTCAATGTAGTACTGACTAAATTATTGTGACCGATACTTTAAAAAGAGTAAAACAAAAGCCAAGTTGACATGACCACCCCCGCCGAATGCTTGCTCGTTAGATGTGTTGGAGAGTAGAATAATTCATTTAAAAAAAAATGGTAATGAAGACTGATGTTTGAAGTAATTATAGATATAAAGACGTGAAGACCTTCTTATTCCCCTATTTTGAGGTCTACAGGTAAAATGTTACTTTGTCACTGTGACAGAAATTAAGCCTGAAAATAACAAAGGGCAATAACTCAAAACATGTGAAGGATGGAGTTAATATTCTTGTAAACTGCATTTCTCCTCAATGTGATCTATCCACCTATGAGGTATTAAGTTGATACCTCAAATACTTATTGAGTTATGCTCCGGACAAAAATGTGGGACGGAAGGACGTACAAATGAAGAATATTACCATATCGTCCCTGCCGCCTTCAGCTGGGGATAATAAGACAAAACTAAAAATGAAAACATCTACTTATTCAGTATTATAAAAGGAAATCCTTTTTGTAGGTTTGTGTTCTAGACTGATGTTAAATGTTTAGCAGATCAAGCACACCCTTGTGCTATCATATATATCCCTTTAAGCCTGGAATTCGCCCACGTAATAACATTAACATTTATTACATCAAACCATCTACAGTTGATTATTCCTAAAAAGAAGTTTGACATTTCATGCAATGTTGCAGCGTTCGCCTTTTTTCAGTCATTATTAAATGCCGGTAAGATTATCTTGACGTGATTTTATCGCAGTGCCTGCAGCAGCAATGGGGCTGATCTATGTGGTTGCCAGACAGCGTTATATCAAGGGCTACACCAAGGCGGCAGAGAAAAGGTCAGTCAAGTGTGAAACAATCAAAGCACTGGAAGTACTGTTGGAAAGTCGATGATTGGGGATGTAAAATTTGAGTTCATTTTCGTACCTTTTAGCTTGTTCACAGATGAGCATTGACTAAGAATTAAATTTTGAATTATGTGATTGTATTACATCTATCAATACTCATCTACATCCGCATTGTCACCCAATCAAACATTTCATGATTAAGGTGGTGGTTTCTGCATTACAGACAATAGCGTTACGAACGGTATCGGACCAATATATTTAGAATATTAAATCTTTTAACCAGAATTTCTTTTTTCGTGACTGATCACATTCACTCCTCGCGCATGCGCTTACTTCACATGACGAAAAATAATAGCACTTTCGAATGTGCTACCTGGAATTGGTGAAGATGCCATGTTGCGGAACGTGTCACACTATTTTATATTCAATCGGTTTGAGAGAAAAAATACATATACGATTTGACTTCATGTCAAATCCCACAAATGGATTGGCATATATATCTGCCATTGTCCGTCATTTGTCGCGCATATCTCCAAATCTATATGTATCAACGTCATAAAACTGCAGAGAATTTTCACAAGCATGTGTCGTTATGCAATAGGAAGTTCGTGTAAAAATCATTGAGACAAGGCAGAGTTATGGCCCCTTTCTTAATTTAAATGGCGCGAAAAAATAGGAGCATCCGTGTCAAGTGGACACATGTCTTCTTTTAGATTGTTAATCCATTAGCCTGTACTACCTTTAGCACCAGTCATTAATTTAAGTATGTTCACTTTGATAGATGTTTTTGTCAAGCTGCTATATTGTGTTTTGTATCTGATTTCTTCAGAATGCCAGGTTTTATATGGAGCGTGCGTGCCATGAAAGGCTTACTTTTTGTGTGTGCTGTCGGCCTTGGTAACTCCCTGCTGAATGTTTACCTCGGAATTGATGTACAAAGAAGCTTGCTGAATGCCTATTACGGGAAGTAATGCTACCATGACAACGATATTACTGACACGACTGATAACCTTGATGTTCTGCACGTGATATTTATCTTGTTGATTTGCTGGAAATGTATGCATAGAGTTTCAATTTTTTTAATTGCACGACAATCAACAGGAAGAGAGATCTAATGAGTCGATAAGGCCTTTAACGTTTGTATAGAATGAACATTTTTTTGTTTCTCTCCGTGGTTAACATCTACGCAATTAGCTTAATTTCGATGGCACATCCATGCATCATGTTATCTTTAATAGGTAAGGTTTAGTACTTTGCGCCTGGGAGGGTCATTGAAAATCCATTAGAACCTCCAACCACCATATTTGCAGTCATATCTCGAAGAAAGAGTTTGAGTTCTGACACATGACTGGTCATTTTTTTGTATTTTATGTTGAATATTTATCTGATCAAGTTTAAGTTACACTTCATACAATTCACTACTGTTAACATGTAGCAAGAAGTTACTGTTATGTGTGTGTGTGCTTGTGCCTGTTTTATAGAAATGTTATAAATTAAATATTTATCCAGGATCCTGATATTCATGCCTTTAGCAACTACTTTCCTGTGTCAATCCTAAAGCTCTTCTTACTGTAATTAATTGTAACGACTTCAATAGCAAAGTGACGTCACACCTATGTTGAACATATGTATTGTATAGTGATGTCACACCTATGTTGAACATATGTATTGTATTGTGATGTCACACCTATATTGAACATATGTATTATATTGGCCAGACATTGTTTAATCAAATGAATGGAAGTAAGATTGTTGGAATGGAGTGCTAAATATCAGTAATTTTCATGGCATATTGAACATATACCATATCTACTTTTTGAATTATTTTAGCTTATACCTGTACATATACGCATTACATATACCGGAATATGAGCATCTATCAAACGGACATGTACGCTACTATTAGCTTTAATTTTTTTTCTACAATGATGTATGTTACACATGTATTATTAATTCTCACGAAATAAATATACATATACACCACAAAGTATAATATAAAAGGACATTACTATAAGACATTTTTACACATATTTTATAATAAGTATACGTTATTTTATTTTAAGACCTTGAAAAAATCTATATTTGTTAATGTAAGGCTTTGAATAATCAATTTAAACATTTATTTTCCCTTTTGACTTACTTTTGCGAATGATGTTACATGATTACATAAGTCCATTTTAAAGTTTTTTTTATCCTTATTGACTATGAAATGATCATAATGTCTATTTCTGCTAATATATCTTTTTTTTCTAAGAAGAATTATCTGATGCTTCTAAAGAATGACAGGTTGTAATGACGGATTGGTTGGGATTGAAGCGTCAGATTACACAATATATGACACGAGTATACTTCAATAATAAATTAAGGCTTGTTCGTTTTATAATTATAACTATCTCGGAGCAATGCTTAGTTAGAGAGGCTGTGCCTGGTCACATTTTTCTAAAACTGTTAATGATCCTTCGTAAACACCTGAGGCAAAATCAGCTCCAGCATTTTTTCCTTGATTTGTGACCGTGTGACTATGACAACTGCTATATTCGCTTCTCTTGATGTACTAGGTCACTTGATATGTCAGTAACTTTATGTCAATGATGGGAAAACAAATTAAGGTCTTAGTTTTTTTTTAATTTTTTATTTTTCAGAAAGAAAATTAAGAAGCGAGAAAAAAAAAGACAATATTATATAATTATTTCGTTCTTGAAATAAGAAATATAATATACTGATATATGTGTAGAAAACAGATTTTGTCAAATTCAGTTTCAAATCACAATAACTTTTTGTTTGATATTAAAGATTATGAGTCCAAATGGTTTCAGTACAACCTGTGTTAGAAGACCACACAAAGGATATGTCATTATAGTGTTTTAATACAGATCGCCTTCTTATCCAGGTTCCGATGAAATGTAACGTTACTTTAATATGTAGCCGCTTAATACAGATGGTCTTTTTTATTACAGGTAGTCTTAATACAGGTTCAACTTATAGAGACTATCTGAGCAGTTAAACTGTTTAAATTGTACATCGATTGTACAAAGAAGAAAATCAAACTGAGTAATAATAAACCTCTCAAATTATGACATGAATCAGTCCTCCATTCCTGTGTCAAATGGTATTTAATACATGTCTAAGTTGACATACGTTTCTTTACCACTTTGAAATATATGAAATACTTAGGTATTGGTTTAAGGGAAAATAGGATCATGGAATGTGTTCTTATGTATTACCACTACAGAGGGCTTACCTAAGTTGGTGAAATTGAAGGCAGTTATGATCTGTTGTAGGGAGTTAGCTTAATCTTTATTTGAAAGTTATTGTCAGAGTTCATGTCTGCTATCTCACCTGTAACAAAAATGTGCAATGATATGTTTATTGAAAAATCATTATTTTTGAAGCTATTTTAGCTCGTCTGTTTTTCGAAGAAAAAAAATACGAGCTATTGTCGTTACTCCGGCGTCCGCGTTGTCGTCGTCGTCAGGTGTCGTCCGGAATCTTAACGTTGGCCATGACTTCTCTACTATTCCATGTAAAACTTTCATTTTTGGTATGTATATTCATCTTGACAGTGCCTATCTAGATATATGCAAATTTTTCACCTTTTGACCTTGATCTTGACCTTTGACATATTTTTGCTGTAACTTTTGAAAACTTTAATTAATTTAATTTCTTTACTATTTGACATACAACTTTTTTTGGAAGCATATTCATCTTTGCAAGTTCTATTCAGATATACTTCAACATTTCATCTATCGACCTGGACCTTTGACCTATTTTTGCTGAAACTTTTGAAAACTTAAAAATGCCTGTCATTTCAGAACCGTTACCAACAGGGCACTGATAATTTACATGTGAATTTCTTGTGGCAAGACCTTTCCATAATTGTTACACTTCTGACCTTGACCTTTGAATTTGACCTACATTTGAAATGTTTAACAAAAAAACTTTAATGTTGGTCGTAACTTCTTTACTATTTGAAATACAACTTTTATTTTTGGTATGCTTATTCATCTTTGCAAGGGCTATTCAGATATACTTCAACATTTCATCTATCGACCTGGACCTTTGACCTATTTTTGCTGAAACTTTTGAAAACTTAAGAATGCCTGTCATTTCAGAACCGTTACCAACAGGGCACTGATAATTTACATGTGAATTTCTTGTGGCAAGACCTTTCCATAATTGTTACGCTTTTGGACTTCTGACCTTGACCTTTAAATTTGACCTATATTTGAAATGTTTAGCAAAAAAAACTATAACGTTGGTCGTAACTTCTTTAATATTTGACATACAACTTTTATTTTTTGGTTATTCAGATATACCTCAATATTTTATTATCGACCTTGACATTTGACCTTTTTTGCCATAACTTTGGACAAGTTTTATAATAGATATTTCTTTGTCATTTTTCAATATTAAAAAAAAAATCCTGGTTTGTCATCATATGAAAAGGTGTGATTTTGCTCATGCTCTTTAGGCAGATAAAAAAGAACTTTTCTTTTTTTATTTAAAATGTCTTCAAATTTTACAGTTTTGTGTTGATTATCAAAAATGCAATGGATTTGCAATTGTGATTTTTTTTTTACATATTTTACATCTTTGTGTTGTATACATTCTATTCCATGCATAGGTCAAGGTCATCTTTCAAGGTCAAAGGTCAAATTTAAAGGGTATGGTACTTCAGCTTTGCATTTAAAGGCATACAGTTTTAGTTGTGATTTTCAAAGGTCAACTTTTTTAAATGTTTGACAAAAATATGTAACGTTGGTAAAAACAGACGAGCGTTGGCACCCGCATGCGGTGCTCTTGTTATATTTTGGAGTGAGTATGTATTTCATAGCTTTATATCTTATAGTGTTTACGGGTCTTTTTAGTGTACGCCTCCTTTTTAACATGTTATTCAGCTTTATAGGTCATTATTTGATATTTAGAACTATCACTTTTCACTATTGCGACGTTATTCAACGCATTATATATAGTGATTTATTACTCACCTTTCGTACCTGAACCCTTTTCCTGGTAATACTCATGCATATCGACATGTTTACATGACATCTTTGCAAATCCTAATTTCATGCTCAGTAACCTCAGACAAACCACTAAGATAACTTGAATGTGCCACCATTTTAATTGTTCAGTACAAAGACCTATTAAACAAATGTTTAATAGATTTTTGTTCCGTAGATAATGGACACGTCAGTGTTACACCGTAAAAAGAATAGGTTTTGTTATATTTTGCAAGTTTTTTTTTTTTATCTGTTTGTGTTCAGATATGCATTGCCATATAAATGTTAATAAACATATTTTGTCAATATTTATTGAAATAAATAAATTTACGAAAGGGATTATTGTCATAATTTATTTCCGCCATTGCTTTTGCGTCTTAATAATCTGTGAAGCTTTAGTTTACCTCGTTGTGTATGAGATGGAAAACTTGATGTTAGATCAAGTATATATTTTACCAGTCTATATAGGCGAGAACAGATTGTTTCACATTCACGTGTTAACTTATGGAAGAATTGTGTCTGGTCACAAACAACAAGCTTCTATTACTGCAAAAGGCAAAATGAACGATTTATTTAAACCCATATTCGGCATATAAAAAACGATAATATTATATGAAAAATACTATAAGTAACATTTTATACTCACATTATATATAATGCTCATACGCAAATAAAACATACACTACAATTCTTAAAGTAGCTCGATCACAGATAGACTAAGAACTTGTTTTTTTAACTCTATGCGTATATTATGTTTATCAATACCCATCTACAGTTACATGGTCATCCAATCTCATTAAAAACAGATTTATTATCGCTAACTGAATCTGACAACACCGTATAGAAGGTATAGATTGACCTTTGTATAAGCCAATCAAATCGGCGCCTACAGAATCGTTTTGTATAACCAGATTATTTAACAATAACGTTTATATTTACACTACAGTACAACGGGGTTTAGTCCAATACCTGTCAGTCTGTCACCCCTTTTTAAAAACAATATCATAATTTGTGCGTGGATTTTCTTTTCGGGAGATTTTGATGACGAGTTCAGTGAGAGGAACTGAAATTAAAATGTTTGAAACGCGCTATTTGATTAGTTTAAAATTGAGCACTTGTTTATGCATAAAAAATACTTAAAAGGCCAATTTGGCGTGACCCCTAATGCGATGTTGTCAGATCCTAATCGCGTATAGCAGAGGAGCGCAAATTAGTGTGTGATTTTAATGAGATTGCATGGTCACCCAATGCAACCATCCATGATTGAAAAAATGTGGTTTTCCAACCAATGACAATAAAAAAAAAAAAACTATATTCAGAAACATAAAACCTATACTTAAATTTTCTATTTCATGTGTCATCCCTTGACTGATCACGTCCTATCTTTGCACAGCGCTCACTTCACAGGCTAAATTCGTAACCCGGAACTGGTAAAGACCTAATGTTGTGGAACGTATCACGAGGTACCTACCGCAAGCAACTGCTTCTTTAAAATTTAACTGATTTCCTCGAAGTGGGCATTTACGAAAAAAAGCGTTTCCCTATTTAATGTGACCTATACTTGACCAGTTTATATTTCAGGAAACAAAGACTTCACCAACATTACGAGGAAGACAACAGAAATATTTATACTGATAATCTGTAATCTAATAATGCGACGAACTGCTTTAAAATTAGATTTAATTCATCAATAAAGCAAAGGTATGCCAGACCAGTTTAAAACAAGAGATAAAATTTCATTACAAAGAATGAACTTTAAAAAAAACTCTGGAAAATTGTACCCAGCACAACTATGCGATTTTAACCTACAGCCGTACATTTCCTTGTCCATAAGTAAATACGACACTAAAATTTAACAACAACAACAACAACAACAACAACAACAACAACAGCAACAAAATCTAAACCAATGCTTGCTGACACATTTCTTTAAAATTCATTTTTAATTCATGAGACATATTCCTTAAAAACCTGTACAAATGATTACTATTACACGTTGTCTGGTTCCCGACCTTATTCAAGATTACCGATAACGCTGTGTAAGGGGAGAGCACTCCAGCCAAGAACCAGACATTGTTTCTCATTCAAACACGTTGATGGTCATGTGACCCGTTGACACAGGCCACAATGTATCACATCTCATGTCATTTTATGCAAATTCGATTTCATTTTAACATCTCTTGATATAGCGACTAGTCCAGAGAATTATAAAGAGTCTTGTGTCCAAGTCCACCGATCTTACTTAGCTCTTAGCAATACTTATATACTTAGTGGCTTATTTCAAATTTCAACGTAATTGAATTCCTAATAAAAGTACCTGTATATTTCAATGTGAAAAAATGTCAGTAACTTATCAATTTAACTTAGTCATTTACTTATTAAAAAACAAAAACACAAAAAACAATACCGCTGGAATGTATTGCTACCGAATATAATAATTTAAGTATTATTTGTTGTTGTTGTTGTATTGGAGTTTACCGTCGCTGCGATAGTATTTCAATCATATAGCGACGTCCCACTAATTTGCAGGTGGAGGAAGACCCCGATTACACAGAGGTACCCAGGTAGAACCAAAGTATCATTTGGTGCTAAGTTTTGTTCGTACAATTCAATTCAGACACAAATTACACAACTACGAAGTTCATCTTATATCAGAAATCTTAGTTGTAAGGAATCTGTTTGCAACCTAAATGACGTTGGTTTGCTGTCAGTACGGTTGCCTTTTTCGAACACGTCCTTTTTTTTGCTAGAACTGCTTACGCCTGCATAAAATGGTTTTGCGATAACGTTAAACTTGTATTAACTGTACTCCCGAATTATAAAGTCAATTAAAAAATTCACACAAATATAAATATTATCATGGAACAGTTCCATGTAACACTAACCAGTTTTCTTTGTTTATCATCGTCGAATACCCCCGGTTGACGTATTTCTTTTTATTACATGACGTCATGCAGTAGTGACCGTCGTAATACAGTAGAACTTTATTTAGTTATCGACCAATGAAAACGCAACTTATAAATGCAACACTCTTCGGCGCGGAGGCTTTTAAGTCATGTAAACAATTTAAAAAAAATGACTTCTTCCGGCAGCTGTATAAACGGCCTTTATGATTGGTTTTAAAAATGTGATGCGACAATTGAAATGGCGTAATTTGACACACCCTAAAACGACCAATCCCACGGCCTATAGATGATCTGTCGATTGGCCATGGGTATTCGTTGGTGAGCCTAAATCTGCGCATCTATTTAGAAATCTAGATAAGCCTGTCCCTTATAGAAACAACTTGAAGGAAATTAGATTCCCCTCTAGGGCTAATGCTGTATACGCTGGGAACATATACAAGAGCAACATCCTTAAATTCCATTTATACCTCAACGCAGGATCTTCTTCCCCCCACCCCCCCAACCCCCCTCTTTCTCTCTTATGTCTAGTCCCATACGGCCATATTTAAAACAAATGTTCATCGAACGAAGAATGCAAATGAATATAGAAAACATAAAGCCACCAGACTCATTAATTATATGGTCATGGGCGTCCTTTATATGACAGAAGTCAATTTTGTAGTATATTCGATTTCAACGAAGATATAACTGTCATTTTGAATAAACAATATTTGTCTTAAAAAAGCTTGGATTACTTTGTATTTTGCACTATTTTGTTTATTATGAATTGAACAGAAAGCAACAGATTTTCTTCGCATGCGATTTTGCTGAACAGAGCCCAGTAAATTAGATTCTAACAATAAGGTCTTAGTTACCTAAAAATATATAAAATGAAAACCTACCCTCATGCTCGCCAACAGATTTGAATCAATTTGAGACGTCAATATTGTTTTTGTCAAAATGGGAACAGTATGTAGTCCTCAAGGAGAATATTTGTTTTATGCAATCCCGATTCAATTATTTTCGCTGAGCTCAAATTGGAGATGCAATATGAATCGGATTTGAATATATTAGAAATACAAACAACCTAAACATAAATGTTGTTCCTAAATCAAGAAATCAAGATTAGGAAACAGCGACCTTCATTGCCATGATATGCATGTGTTTTAGTGTCATATACCACAAAGCTTCATTTCTTTAAATGATTAAGATTTAAAGCAATTGTCCGTCTTCCACGAAACTACACTCGGGTATTTAAGGTAATTGAACCACTTAACCTCTACCAAGATAACCAAGGTACCCTAATGAACATTAGGAATCCTTGGTTATCTCCGTGAAAGGCCATACGGTCCGAAATGTAGAAGAAACATTACAGTGACTTTACCTTAAATGAAAGGAATGAGTTACTTTTGGATTCAGAAAAAATATACTGTAAAAAAATTGTATTATAAAAACGCATTTTTTTTGCAAGGCATCGTCTTGTGTATTATTTGCGGGTAAAAAATGAAAGAAATGTTTTCTCAACATTCTTACTTTAAAGCGATAAATCACAGAGCTCTAATTATGGTCTCATGTATCACCCATGGTGGTAACATCATATAAACAAGCTAACAAAAATCGCCTGAGAAACATCAAAACACGAAGTGTTCATGTATACAACTAACTAATGAGTTTTAATGGCACGATAAATTATGTAACTCGTATGTTAAAATCTTGTCGTTCGTGGAGAGCATCAATTTTTATTACAGTTATAACGCAATTTAAACCAATTCAATATAAATTTATTAACCATTCTCTATAAGTTAATTGTTATTTTGAAAGTTTGATAAACAGGGGGAAAACTGATTTATATGTTATGTAAAATATGCGTGTCCTACATTACGTTGCACATGTTAATGCAAATTGTTTTGGTTTATTACTGCCACTGTGTAGTAAAACATGTAATTTCACAATTCGGAGTACCACATGTTTTATCTAATGAATCAATTACCAAAACGTTTAAGAACAAGCTTAAATAAACTGCGTCATAAACCGCACTTGAATATTGCCTCTCTTAACATAATTATGGTCCTCAAATTGAATTATCACCATTAAACCGGTTCATTACGGGTTTTATTTATATTTGTGAAATGCATTAATGTACCTTCCCAGATTTTAGCATTACCGATTAAATCTGAATACATCTGTTGGAAACATTGGAAACGTCCATCATTATATTGTCTTTGTCCATTTCAAACGTACAACTGAGTAAATAGGAAATGTTTCGTGTGGCAAAGTTAAAGAGAAGGCTTCTGCATGTGTTATATGAAAGCCGCTTTCAGTTTAATCAATGATCAACAAAAGCTTACCGAGGAGCAGGAAGGTCGGGTTTAAATGTCATCTAGAGTCATTTTCAAAGGTGATTGTTTTTCGATGACAAAGAATAGTTAAAACGTCAATCCGGTAGCATATTGTACTTGAATCTACATGCAATCTGGCAAACACAAATATAAGAGCAACTGCTTGTCTTCTTTACTATAAATGTTGTGTTCAGCCGAACTAACTAACAACGTATCATATTGCCTTTCAAATATGCACTGTTTTGAAGGGCCCTTGTGTAAGTATAAATGAATGATTACATTATATTGGGATATTTTTCTTCCGAAAGGTGCTATTCCAAGACGTTTAATACCAGGACAATAATTTTCTTTTTGCTTTCTTCTGATTTCTGAATTTCATGCAGTTATATGACAAGCACACAATATACCCAATCCAACGACTGCATTCGTTTAATTGCAAAATCTATTCGATAATTTAAAATATAAACTATAAAACCTTACATTAAAGCTTTGATTTTGCTATAGGCTATTCTTTATTCTTGTATTGTAGAAGTGTACCCGAAGACGTACTGAAACATATCTTATACTGAATAGTATCGTCCGCAACCACAAATGGAAGAGGAAGAAGAGGAAAAAAAAAAAAAGGTGCCGCTGCACTTTAAGTTATACTTTTTCGTATGATATAAATTGTTATGAAACGAATTTAGTCGGAGGTAGTTGAAATATCTATAGTTAAATGTCAAATACAGCATACATTTTTATGATAATGCGCTGTTGTACTTATCGATTTACGTTTGTATATGATACATGTATAAACTTCATCAAACGAATCTATTGCAATTGCTATTAAGCGAGGGTCGAAGTCAAGAGTTCATCAACCTGACTGCGGCTGCGCATAACTGCGGGACCGAAACCCATTGGGGGCAAAAACCTTGTAAAATATTCCAAGGTGCAAAGAACTGATCAAACTCAAGTAGTCAAAGTAATTCTTATATTTAGTTAAGATACGTACTTATACTCATTGCTTACGAATGGAATTCTTATATTTTGTTGCTGGCTTAATTAAGAGTAAACCGTTCCCGATGGCCGAGTGGTTAGAGCGTCCGCCTCGGTTGCGGGAGGTCGTGGGGTCGATCTCCGGCCGTGACATACCAAAGTCGTAAAAAATGGTACTTTCATAGCTCCCTTGCTTGGCGCTCAGCATATAAGGTTAATTGCGGGACTGGTTGGCCCGCTGTCACGATAATGTGACTAGGTGTGGTATCATGCCACATGTCTACGGCGTGATACTGCAGTGTGGCAGCACTATATCTGTCTTAAGTAGATATCGTCTCCAAATGACTGAAATACTGTCGGTCGGACGACAAACCCAACAAACGAACATTAAGAAAAAATGTAATGAGATCAATATATGACTGAAGAGTAAATGCAAAATTCGATTGTCTGGTTTGTTATATTACGTGTGGCATTTAAATGGTGCTTCACCGAATACAAGAGGAGTCAGCGAAAACAACGCAACAACATTTTTGCCACAAATGATAAAATGTTTGATGTTCATTTGAATTTAAGATTATGAGTAATGGTTATTTATATTCGCTGTTCCTGTCTCATAGGAGTAGATCCGGAGGAAATGCCCCGTAAATGTCCATTAGTTATATGAGAAACTTCGTAAAATAACAATTGTAAAGAAATCTGCATTTGGATAGAATGAAATATTGCATATGAATAATTGATACATGCACAATAGAACTCGCTGCGTGGAAAACAATGACCATGAAATGTCACTTTTGGTCATTATACTGGCCATTGTACAGCATTTTAGATGGCATCGTTTTCTTTTACTTTATGAATATGAATTTTAATGATATTAAACCATGTTCGTTGTTGATTAATGTTATCCTCAGCTTATTTAATGTGTTCGTAAAAGGCTCTGATAAATTTTAAACTAATTTAAAACATCCACGGATGTTTCATTTATTTGTTTTTTAACTGCAATGTTTAAGCCGAGTCGTATAATAGTTTATTATTTATAGAAATTGTTTACATGTATTTAAACGCTTAGCATTCGCACAGACATAACTGTATTGTGGAAAATCTCTGTTTTATCTTAAATGTGTCTGATACGTATGCATGCTTAATCTTAAATATCAGTAAAATATTTATCAAGGATTGTATATTTCCCAAAAGCTTTTAGTAAAGTTAATTAAATAAGATCTATTACCTATTAAAACTTATTCAAGAGGATATTTATCTATGTAAGAGTACAGTCAAACTTGTATAATAATAAAATCCTTGTGTTATATATTATATATATACATTGTAATGTTATGTCATACAGAAATGTGCCTGAACATTAACCTTTGTGTTTTGCTGCAACAACATTTTAGCTCTCTTTCTCTTCCTAGAATGGAGCATTTGTCGCATTGATCATAAGCAGATGACGTTAAGCATTTTGACCCATGTGTCGCCAATAGAAATATTTCTTCGGGAGGCGATGGAATAGCAGGAATGGGGGAAAACAAACAATAAATACCTTTGTTCTCTATGTAGATGTTTGACAGGGGGAGCGTGCTGCTTCTCGACAACATCGTCATATCTGTACATACTATTAAAACATATAATAGGAAGTAAAACGTTAACCAAGATCTTTAACTATTGACTAACCTTTATTTATTTAGGTACCCTAACAAATGGTGGACATGGACGTGATCCCGTTTGCCATGATTAAAAACGAATGTTTCCTTGTAACAAAATAACAAAAGTTTTCACAACCCTAAGGTTCACTTGTAAATGAACAGCACTTGGTAGACTCCAAACATGAATAAGCTAGTAAACCGATAAAGGTACTTCCAAATCTCAAACAAAAATACGGAGCACTTGATTAGCACACAAATGTTACTAAGCTTATCAACACCACAGTAAATGTCTTCTGTAAACAGCAATAAATGTATTATGTTTAACCTAAATGTAATGCAGGTACCGCAAAATAGCAATATGGCACCCAATAAACAAACACAAACAAAATATCCCGGGACCCGGACATACACAATAAGTATAGACATGGTATCCCGTTTGTACTAAACATTAATGTAATATTAAGCTTCATATGTCGCTTTAAATAATAATAGCAAAGCAATGAACTGGTTTTGCTCAAAACCATAGCTTAACATAGCAAGAAAAAAATATAATGACAGTAGTGTGGCCGCAGCTGATGGCCAAATGGGAGAGAAAAGGAGAAAAGGCTGAGGGCCCGAAAGCGGTAGCAAGGCCAACAATAGGTAAAACTAACAGGATCACACCCGCTTCAAATTAAAAAGCATCAAGTTCATTTGAACCATGGTTGGTTGCCCTGTATAAAATGATGCAAGTCGACTCTAATATTATCCCCCTTCAATCTCGTGGTAGAATTTCTGACCAAACAATTCCGATAGTAGGCATTGACAGATAAATGGTAGGTGTGAGTCCAGAATCGTTTCCTTCCACATGGAGATTAAGGAAGTGAGGTGGTTCCTCTACCCTCAGCAAGGTGGCGAATTTAGACTTATACTTATAGACTTTGAGTGTAAAAGAGTCATCCCACTGTAGCCCTGCCACCAAAGTGTGTCTCGAGGCCAAGGCTGCTCCTGCCCGGATGGCGCCTTGCAGACGGGAAGGCGTTCTTTACAATGGACGACCCGAACAGCCACAATTTTTTTTGAGGTTCCTACATGGGATACCCCATTTATTGCCCCCGTAATAGGTGCAGTCGAGGTCGGGGATCCATCCTCAGCTGACCTTACAAAGTTTACATACATCTGATTAGTCAATGTGAAATTTTACAGGAACTAATGAGTTTGTGCATACAAGAGAAAAAGAACAACAACATGGTGAAGACAAAAAACAAAAGAAGTAAATAAAAGTTATGTTATGCACCAATTATTACTTAATTTTCTATTTACTGTACTCTTTATTTATATTCAAATTGTGCTTTATTTTCATTGAAAGAATATTAACATTTCTTTGGCTGTGTGAAGTTGGCTCGACATACGACATACGACATTCAACTTTCACTATTCACGACATTGGACATTCAGATTTTGAATGTCGCAGCACGACATTCACGACATTGGACATTCAGATTTTGAATGTCGCGGCACGACATTCGCGACATTGGACATTCAGATTTGAATTGTTGTACGCATTATGTAGATTTAAAGAAGTTGTAGATTTAAAGAAGTGAGGGGGGGGGGGGGTCACATTTTCATGACACCGGGTCAACCAGATATGTCTTTTCCCTTACATATATATGCCGAGCAACAAACAAGAGAGCTAGCCATAAAGCCACTTTTCACAACTTTGACTTGTCGCGGTCAGGGATCAAACCCAGGGCCTTTCGCTCCTGTGATTGCGCTCTTACAACTCGGCCACCGGGACCAGTACTACTAGAAAAAGAGTTTTAAAAAAATATATCAAAACGAAACAATGTTATATCAAAATCTTTCATTTTTTTATGAACTGAATCAAACACGAAATAGAAAGAAACAGAAATAAAACCCACTCTAAATGATTGATGCTATAAAACTAAAACTGCGTAATCTTATCAAATATCTGAATGCCCAATGTCGTGAATGTCGCGTGCGCCATTCGAAATCTGAATGTCCAATGTCGTGAATGTCGTGCCGCGACATTCAAAATCTGAATGTCCAATGTCGTGAATGTCGTGCCGCGACATTCAAAATCTGAATGTCCAATGTCGCGAATGTCGTGCCGCGACATTCAAAATCTGAATGTCCAATGTCGCGAATGTCGTGCCGCGACATTCAAAATCTGAATGTCCAATGTCGTGAATGTCGCGTGCGACATTCAAAATCTGAATGTCCAATGTCGCGAATGTCGTGCCGCGACATTCAAAATCTGAATGTCCAATGTCGTGAATGTCGCGTGCGACATTCAAAATCTGATTGTCCAATGTCGTATGTCGTGAATAGTGAGAATTGAATGTCGTATGTTGTATGTCGTATGTCGAGCCAACTTCACACAGCCCATTTCTTTTGGATATTTGCTGTTTAGATCATATACGTCAAGTATTGTCATATTGTCTGGTAATTTTACATATCAAATATGTACTATATCTTGAGCATATCATAAAAGAACAATAAATTTATTCCTTTCAAAATTCCTGTTTTTTCTGTTTCCTTCAATGTTTTGGTAAGAATTGATTAATATCTTAAATCTTCTTTTCCAGTGATAATAGGTAATTTTGTTTGTAAGATATTTTGATGTATATATTGTATATATATATAATATTAAGTTTCAAGTAGTATAAGTTTCTCTGTTTTTGTCATTTTATCCCCAATGTTAAAAATAAATTGCTCTTCTGTGAAATCTATTCCAACATTTTTTTCTTTTAACCATATTTTAAATTTTGATAAAAATCCTTTTGTTTGAGGGCAAGACCAGAACAGATACATGAATGTTTCAGGTTGGTTACAGGAAAGACATAGTGTGCTCTCTACATGTTTCATTTTAAATAGATATTCCCTTGTAGTAATAAGCCTATGGTTAATTCTGAATTGAAACCATTGGGGGATGCATTGCATTGTAGTTTAAATGGAGTTTCACATATCCTTTCCAAAGTTTCTTCATCAAATTGATAATGTTTCTTCTATTTTACTTGTGAAGTAGGTTAATCACTGTTATGAGAGAATATATTATATTATTTTGATTGTTTTCCACTCATTAGAAAAGGCCGTACATTAAAGACTAAAACTGGGGATGGTGTCTTACTTACTATATTAATATTGTTTTTCTTTAAGTATTTTGACAGACTTAATCAAACCATAATATTCAAAAGTTCATTTTAATGTCAAAATTAGATATGATTTCGTGTAATGGTAAGTAATTACCGTTTTCATCAAATAAGTCATTAATAAGTTGAACTTTTTATTATATAGTCAACTCTCTTTACAACGGCGGTGTTTGTTTCAGTGAATTCTGCTGTTATAAAGAAATTGCCGTTGTAAAAAAAAAAATTCTTTTTTTAATGTTATAATGAATGCCGTTGTAAAGAGGTTTCACTGTACCAGTCTTATTACTTTTAGGTTATTTCATTGTAGAATGTTTGGATGAAAAAGAAAAGAAGTTGAAAGTAACTCTTCCCTGTTATTTGGGGCCTTAGATATTAGTTTTGAGTATGATATCAGAACATCCCTACAAAATATGTTTTTCAATTTTGTTGCAGTATTTGTGGCATATCCTGTCCTTTAATTAAAAGATCAACAACCATATTTTAATAGAAATAATATTTTCAACTAATTATTCAAAATTATGCTTTTCTTTAATGAAATTTGAAATTTTGAGACTAACTTAGAATAGCGTATATTTAAATTTTTTGGCCTCCCTCACAATATTCTTTTGTTAATACATTTCATTTAACTTTATCAGGCCCATCCCAAATAAATTTATAGAATTCTTGTTCTAAGTAACTAAATATATTTTCCTGAGGGCTCGGAAGGGATACAAACAAGTAAGGATCAGTAAAATAAGAGTTTTGACATCAGTTATTTTTCCAGTAGAAGAGATGTACCTTTTTGCCATGCTTTTATTATTTTGTCTATCCTTAATAGTTTGTATTTAAAATTCATAAATGTTATTCTGTTTATATCTACATCAAATGTGATGCCTAATGATTTTAAAAGAGTTTTCCCCATGAAAGCTTCCATTTGGAATTTTTGGTTTTACTGCTATACTTATTTTTACCTTTCTAAACCACTTGCGTTTTATCAAAATTAACTTTTAAACCTGAAATACATGTAAAGTTTGTAAGCTCATTAAATGACTCATTCAAAGATTGTGAAGATCCATCTAAAAACATATTCATGTCATCTGCAAATTGAGACAGTTTATACATTTGAGGAAAACTTGGAATGACTTTAACAGCAGTCAAGCTCCTGCTGCTCGTCACATCTATACGACGATTGTTCGTGAGGAGTTATACCGAGGAAAAATAAAATTGAAAACTTAAATTCATTAAAAACGCGTAGTGCTTATTACTTCAATGACATTATGATTGTTTGGTATGCTAAACAATAGGGGGACATTTCTTAATGTGATTTAATGTATACTTTATAAGTATCTAATGACCACCTCCTGAGAACCTTATTTTTTTTCTGCAGACTAACCTAATTTTGAAGCTGTGGTAGCAGCACCCAAGCTGAAAACTATGTGACGAGTAATTTTGGAGATGTTGATCTATAACGGACAAAGCCTTCCCTAGAACGGCGGAAAATTGATCACTGGTAAGGAAATTGGCATTGAAGGACCTTTAACTAGACAGGCGGTCTTGCCGACAGGTACGCCGAAAGAGCTCGGACTGGGCAAATCAGTGGATTGTTTTATGCACCTCCAGCTGTATTTAAAAATATAGAAGTTTTACAGCATGAAATACAATACCTTCTTGTTAAGTTTCCCATATTATTTAATCTACAAATGGTCTGTTCTATTTACTTAGCCTGTCCTCGCGTGTGTATATATACGATTTATATAATCTAACTATATCGACATATCTCGGTACTTAGGTATTTATTTATGGTCTGTAGACTCAGATTTGGAGACTTAATCCAGACTATAATTGGACAAATGTTGCTATTAATTTATTATCAACATTAGACACACACAAAGCCCGTTATATACTTGGATTAAGTTATCTAAAATTGTGAATGGCATGCTATTGATAACGGGATATATGTTACATTGCCAGTCTAGACTTCAATACCAAAGCTTTTAAAACAACACCATTCTATTTCAAATGTAATAGAGAGAAAATCTTGAAAGGTCGAAATCATAACATGGTACCGTTGGATCTGTAGTCAACAATTTTGAACTAAATACAAATGTAGAAAAAAATGCCACAATGATTTTAATTGTTTCATAGTCTGTATTATGAATACGATATATATTTTGCACTGTTACAAGAAATGGATTAAAACGTTTCAAGCAATAATAATTAAACATGTTAATGATAAAAGTTTGCTATTTTGAGGGATGGTGTATCTATCTAAAGTACAATGTTAAAACCCATGGACTCTAGTTGATATTAAACCACAGATGGATGGTTCAACACAAAATGCAACTAACTTCTATATGTACACATGTACAAATTGATTTGCTCATGGGATCATTTAACTACAACTGTACTTCTTGCCCAAGTCCTCTGTTTTTAATACACGTGATAACATCTGAAAATGTGATATTGAATGCAAACATAATGTTTATACTTTCTCCCGATACATTTTCGGTTTCTACTTACTATGGAGGTGGCCGCGGTTTAAAGCTCAGTGTATTGTACAGATATATATTACAGAATTAGGTCATGGTCCAGTTTCATTGAAAATTCTTCTTAGTGCTAAATAATGCTTCAATACTTAAGGGCGACTTTCATCAGTCTTGTTTGTTTAATAAAACATCCAGATATTTCATTTCTTAACAAATATTGTCAGATATTATGGTAATAATTGTTTTCAGGATAGTAATGAACTTAAAAATTTCATAAATAAGAATGGTGGAATGTGCGTCTACCTAGTTTAAGAATTTAAGTATTAATTAGCGCTAAGTATTGTTGGTGGAATTTGACCTAGATATAAATATGGTGCACATAATTAAACAATATTACGGAAGAAAGAAAAAATAAGTTCATACTTGTACTTGACTAAACAATTTTAATAATTGAATTCATTTAAATTGAAAAAATACAGGAATTAACTTTATTTCTTAATACAAGTATGTTACTTAATTTTTGGAGAAAAAAAAAGTATTTTTGATACATTTTAAAGGAATGAAATGTTCATGGAACGGCGACTTTATCTGAAACTATCCAAATTAATGAATTATTCTGAAATGTTGATAAAATAACTATCCTAGGAAAATCTTGACCGCCACAAGGAGATTAACAATAACACGAATACAAGCTTAAAAATAAGATTATGCAAAAGGTATCATATTTTTTTCTGCATAAGTGAATAGAATTGTAGAATTAGAATTGTTCAGTCTACATGCACCTTTGAGTCATTTTCCATAACGCGTAGTTTGCGTTTAAATAAAGCTGTTATAAAAGTGTCAAAGTATTCACGTTTTTCACAAAGCATTGTGATATTGACGATGCCTTAATTTTGATTAACCTTATCGCTTTATTTAAAAAAAAATACATTTTATACTTTTGAAGGAAATATTGATATTAAATTCACTTGCCCCACTTTCACGGATCGACGTAGTTGATTTAATTGAAATGAACAATGACTCATGTTCGGCCTCACCGTAAATATATTGTGAATGCTTCAATAAAGTTGAATTCTAAAAGCAGAACACCATTCTCGTGTGTATTATAGGCGGTCGTGGGTAAAGAATTGTTATATATAGATATCTATTTTATTTACGAATCCAAAAGGCATAAAGGCTCATTAGGTACAGTGTTTGTCATTTTATATGGCATGACAGTGCATTTCTTACAAGTACATATACATATCATATTATAAACAAAGATTTAAGAGGCGTTGCAAACATGAATAATTAACAAATCTAATAAGGATATCTTATGGTGTGCGTTATTTTCCGATATATTCACGATTCAAAGATGACGTAAAAATAAAGGGACATAATTTATCACTTTTAATGCTTCGCAGTCTAGATAACGTGTTATAATGGAAATGGGGTTAGTTCTTTTCGTGCTATATCGCAGAATAATGCACGGCGTTACACTAAAACGCTTTGTTATGAGTCACTCAGGCTAACAACCTTCTTTATTAAATTACTATACAATATTCTGCGATTTAACACTCAAAACTAAACTATTTCCCAAACAACATATTATTTTCATTTTTTTGTGATGAGAAACCTGGTACTTAAACATTTGTATTTTCAAGAGATGAATCATTGCAAATTTTGCTCGATGAGTATTGCATGTTTGTAAATAACCAAAGCAAAGAAAATCACTAGCAAACCATCAAACTCAGTTTAGAAGTCAACCTATTTTTCTGACCAATCAGTGGCTCCGAAAATTCAAATTTCTGAGCCATTTATTTCAATAGAACGTTCTATTTTGAAAAGTCAAAATAGAACGTTCTATTGAAAAAGACGGCTTGTATTCAATTGCGCGTGCGCAAATTAACCACGCCTTCTGTCTCAACTCCTCCCCTTTCTTACGTCACAAGATTAACGAGAAGATTGATCAGCTTGTATTCGATTGCGCATGCGCAAATTAACCACGCATTCTGTCTCAACTCCTCTCCTCTCTTACGTCACAAGATTGATTATTTATCATTACCAAAGATAGTAACAATTAAAATAATCATTTAGATGGAAAGACAAAACAATTTTTTAAAAATTTATTCACAAAAATATTATGCAATAAGGAAAATATTTCTTATTTAAACGGAATCAAATGTCCATCACGATTTTTCGTCCTTCTTTCATTATGATTATTTTCTTTACACAATTCGGTACATGCACTGTTAAACAATCTTCCACTGATGGCGATGTTGATGCTTGATCATCTTCCATTTTCACAGCCGATGTTGCTAGGCATGAGCTAGCCGTTTTTTGAGACTGGAGCTAATTCTTGCACTTCATTTTTGATAGGTTCTTGATTTGCTTTTGAGTCCAAAATGTTGCTTATATCCTTCAATGTGCTAAACGACTCTCGTTGATACGCGTGAACAGCATTACTCCTGTGATGACTTCTCCCAGACACAGCTTTATCGGTATATTTCTCATTGTATAACGATGTACATAATGTTACACGTCCAGAATGATTGCTTATTCTCCTGTTTTCGAGGTCTAATTCTGCTTCCATGAACATAGTTTTCATCAACTGTTTCAATGTATTTTGCGCAATAGTCCCAGCACTGAAACGCACGTTATTGTTCTTGTCAGTTCCACACAATGGTTTACGGTAAAATGGTCCCTTTTGTGGAATTAGGTGAAGGTACTTGTGAAAGATTTTGTAAACACTACGTGCGTTGCCCTCTTGTTCATAGTGTGTTATAGGATCTAAATTAATCCGGCGCTGTTTTAGTCCTCCTTGTGCATTCTTTCTCACGCGGGGATGAAACTTTACATACTTTACACCGTTGACGTAATCATATCCAAATTCATATTGATCTGCCTGGCAATCTACGTGTTCTTGGAAACCTCGAAATCCGAAGGTTTTCCCGTTGTAGAAAAACACTGCATTGCTCAAACCTTTAGAAGTGTCAGTGTCAAGCACACCCTTCTCCCACAAAGCTGCCTCGTCCTCCACTGTGACTGGATCTGCTGGCGACTTCTTAACGCCTACGCCCATTGCGGCAAGTTCCTTCATTTTAGCATCTAGTGTCTTGCGGAAATCAGCGAAAGTAGCCTCTTCAGTTTTGAATATGTTAATGGCTTTAAACTTATCAACTCCCTTTAAATATCTCTGAATACTGCTGCATATTTGAACCAAAGTGTCACCAGGGTAAGGTCTCCCGTCCTTCCTACGGATTTCAACAATAAACCGTTGAAGCCAGAATTCAAGCATGCCTTGATCACTTAATTCTGCAACATCGAGTGGTAGTGGAAAGCCGGGCTCGAGGACTGTTTCCGGTAGACTGTTGCGATGGATAGCCCACTCGCGCCATACAGTTACGGCCCATCGATCCTGGTTCCTCGTTTTCCTTGGTATGGCTTCCGCTTGTTTCGCTCGTAAATCTCCCGCCGATACTGGTTTAGAAAATCTGATGTTTTCTGAAAAACAAATTTAACAAATTGTCATCGAATTGCATGATTTGGGGCGCCGTGGTCCAGAGATGATTCATCAGATTACGGATCCCAAGGTTGTGGGTTCGAACCCCGATGGGGGAACCAATATCTAATGACCTTCCCAGGCGTAAAGTACTGGTCCAACACAAGATCCGTCGAAGGGGGTTCAATATTAGTTGTTAGAACTTGTATCCCAATCAAAGAAAAACAAACGAGTTTAAAGTATTGGGGGCTAGGAGCATAAGCTGTACACAAATACTATGAACAGGAAATATGTCAGAAAAGAATCATCATTTATCGTTTTCTTCAGATTTCAATTAAAAAAAAAAATATGTCAGAGAAAATATTATTTACCTTTTTCCTCAGATTTAACTAGTTGCTGGGTTGGAATTGCTAACAGCTGCGATGCTGTTTCATGTTCTAGACGAACAGATTCTTCATTCAAATCAAAATCATCAATTTCGAAGATTTTCGCTAAATCCCCGTCACCTAATAAGTCGAAGACAGAGACGTCCATATTTTGTATGTGTACGTTGGCATTCGTGTCTTGGACGTGAATGATACAGCTGTGGTAAAATCACTTGCAAGGCTAATCTATTTTTTAAAAAGGGTAGAAATCCTGTGCAGAAGACTACTTCTATGTGCAATTTGGTATTGGTTGACATATAACAACCCCTTTCAAATGTAATCGTCCATTTCGTTACTTCGGGCCAAGATTTCGCGCCTAAATTACAACCAGACATACAGATTTGATTGACAGTTTCATAGGGCGCTCAAGTACAACATGTAAAAGTGGGCGGAGACTTCTAAGTCGGATAGAATCTATAAAGACGTTTCCGTGAAAATAGAAGCCTGCACTCGCTTCGCTCGTTTCGGCTTCTATTTTCACTAGAAACGTCTTTATAGACTCTATCCTATACATAGCATACATCACGTTCATATATATAACTCACTGATAGGTTTTTATATCAAAGTCTGCAACTGAAATTCGTCCTAGGAGAACGTCAATTACACCACAGTAATGAAATTCCGCATCACAAAAATAGATTAATAGTGCTAATGTCTATAAAGAAAGAGAGGGCTGATTTATATTATGCAATGTATGTGTCCCTAAATTACATTGTGCATGCTAATGCAGATTGTTAAAGTTTATTATGTAGTTAACATGGTGTTTTACAGTTAGAAGTACAGTAGGTTTTGACAGAATCAGTTACCAAAACCTTTGAGAACAGACACGCCTTTACAAAATTACCAAAGCCACAAACCCAAGTTGATAATAACCTCTCTTAGCACATTTACAATCTTTATTTAGAATTATGGTCATTAGTCAAAATAAACATATTCCAATTTATTTCATTGTCATGACATCATGACGTCATTTGCGGTACGTTGTTTTTTAAGATGACATCATGATTTTGATCTACAGATGTTGTATTATGACACACAGAGTCAACGGTAACAGTCATAAGAGAAATGAAGAGTAAGTTTCCAGATGAAGAAAATCTTACAAGACTACAATTTTAGAGAATAACCAACAAGTTTGAACAATCTGGTCCAAGAACAGCAAGTAGTGAAGAAAAGGTCACATCTTCGAAGGACTGGATCGTAAACGCCACAACCTTCAGTTAGGAAAGTATAAAGCAAAATAGCTAAAAACATACTAATCAAAGTAAATCTTTGATCTTTGAAAAAGAGTGGCGTTGAAAATAGAATGAACTGTGTCAGCTATGTGAAAGAACATGATAACATCAGATACACTTTGAGGGTTTCAGACGATGCACATTTATATTTGAACACACCGGTTACCAAGACAAAATACATAAAACCCGGAATTTTTGTAGAGAACCCATCGATGATATAAAGGTCTGGGCTGTGCTTAGTTCACGTAGTATCATCGGGTCATCTTTTTACGACGGTGAGTATGGTGCCACTGCTACAGTCTTAGGTCACGTGGACTTTAAATTGCCGCAGATTGAATTTTCACCAGCTTGTTAGAGACGTGAATATATATTAATAATAGATGGTGTCAACAAGATGGTACCTCGCCGAACACGGTTTTCAATGTCCTGAACTGGTTGTTCGCAACATTTGGGCACTATTAGGTATAACTGAAGACCTCCATTGACTGATCACTATACTCGCTAGACCTCTACCCATTTGATTTCTTCCTCTGGGAATACTTCAAGGAAAGAGTCTACACTGCCTTGACGAGAACATAATATAAAAGTGTTATTAGAAAAGAAATTCAATGCTTGTCAGTAGTGAGGAACTTTACAGAACGCATCTTCTTCCGTGAAGCATTAAAAATGGACGACATCTGGAACAGATTCGTATCATGTAAAATCACTAGAAATTCTAAGTGTATATACAGAGGGTAAGACCTATTTAAATCATGATTCGAAATAAAGATGAAATATATGCTTTATGGCAATATAAGTTTCACTGAGATTTGTCGAGTTGAACATCAATGCTACACCGTTCAAAGGTATCATATATTTTGTGACAGTTATTCGCGCTTCTGCTCTGATATGGAAGCCACTATTAGATAAAAAAACAATGTTTTCTGTTCATTTGAATTTGAGATTTTGAGTAAAAATTACTAGTTACATTCGCTTTTAATTAGGAAGAAAACGTCAAACTAGTTTTTTTTTTCATCTTTTCGCCTTCGACTTTTCGCCACAGGACATGGCAGAAATCAGCCACCTTAGCCCTCGTATTACTTTTATCAAAATGAAATACATACAAATCACACTATCTGTTTTATTCCTGGGTTATGTAATCTAAAAGCTTTGCCAACTATATGTCGTGTTCCTAATAACTGGATGTATGTTTACATTTATAAGTCTAGACTTAAATGTAGGCAGAAGCCTATTTGTAATGGAAGTTGATAAATTATCCCACATCGTACCGTTAGATCATAAGTCAATAGTTAAAAACTAAACCATGATAATTTACAATGTAGCTTCTCTGCCGAGGACCAAATTCAATTTAAACGTTATTTTTATCTAATTTGCATGTATTTTATGTGTTTTATACCGTTTGTAGACAATTTCGAGTAGATGCTTGTCTCCTGTCTCTTTTGCACTCAGAATTTGTACGTATATCTTGATCTTAGTTCAAATGAAGTGTCTTAAGTTTAAGAACCTTCCTAGATATTCCTGCCTATATTCATTATATAATATGTTCTAGACTAGATGCTTTTAAATGCTTTATGTAAGACTATATGGCTTGTATATGGATGTTTATAGACGCAATCGATGATACTTATATTCAAATGTAATTCTGTATATACATATTATATACATTATAATATAAAACTTTTTTTAGACTGACAAAGTTGATATTTTTGTCTGCATATTCTGAAACAAAAAGCAATTCGATGCAGACTGATTCAAATGTACTGTTATTTTGAACGACCCAATGGGAAAGTCATGCATGCATATTTTAGAGTGAATATTTCTCTTTTTGTATTTTTCAGAAGATTTCCGCAGATGACTAAAGCTGAGCTTTCCTACTAAATCAGTATGGTAGTATTCTTTAATCTTGATGTAGTTATTTACTTTCTTTCTTCCTCGTTTTTTCTCTGGCGTAACAGACTCGATAAAGTTTAATTTTTCAAGTTGTATGGGAAAAACGGTCGGTCGCAATATGCTCTATATATAGGGTTTAAATGGCCGCATTGTGTATAGCGTTGGACAAAAATCGACAAAATCATAATGGTGATCATTACTTAGTGTTTAACATTTGAAACCGACAGCATGCCCAAATATGTACTTGCTTATTTAGGATACCGTTGTCCCGCTTATATACGAGCATCGCCTCATTTGAGAAATATTTTAGATACACTATGAACATACATTTATGAATTAATGAGTAAATAAAGCAAAGTATACAATATTGCTTCGCAAGATTGCATATTAAACTAGAACCGCAAGCGGTATCTTGGTTTTCGCTTTTAACCTAATCAACTTGAACACTTTATTTCAACTCAGCCACAATTTTTAATATGAAACAGAATGCAAAGGTTTTTTGAAGACCTACTCTCATTTGCAGTATTTTTTTTTTTTTTTTTTTTTTTTTTGAATGTTAGAACATTCAAACTCCTCTAGCGCAAATATTTCCCCATACCCTATCATCACATCACATTCTGTGGTGCTGTCAACAAGGAACAAAATGCTGAAAACCGCATTTCAATTAGACTTTAACGTTTTGAGTTATAGACAAAAGAGTGATTTTAAGCAAAGCGCCCTCTAGCGGCAAAATGAGAAAAAAATGATAAAAATTTTACAATTAGGTACCTAGAAATGCAGCAAATAGTTCAAACAAGTATATAAGTCGCACTAATCGAACATTCTTTTTCTTATATATCACAATTTTAAGCATAAAAACTGAATAACAATTATTCCAAAAAAGGATCAAACTTTGGATTGCCGTAAAATGAAAAGATCAAGTCCGATCTTCAAAAACTAAACATTATACGAAAGAACTATTTAGAACTAAAACTTTTGTTCATATACTCTCAATGAAATATTTTTAGATTTGGAGCACTTTGAGGCCGAATAAAAACACAACTATCGTAATATGACCTTGACCTTTTCAATGTTTTTTAACTTTTTAATTGTGAGGCCCTTTCAAACATAACAATACATAACTTGTGAAAATTTCATGAAGAATGAACAGAAAATAAAGTCAGGAGCGACAAAAAAACATGTTTTTAAAATTTTAATTTTTCCTAAAATTTAGTGAAGTTTGACCTTTTTCTAGAGGACAAACCATGCATTTCTTAAATTCGCCACCCCATATATTTTGTGCGTATATGTCTTGCAAATCATTTGCAGCAAACAGAATTCTTCTATCTGATTTCTAACAAAAATGGATAGGTTTTTCGTAGACCTACCCTCATTTGCAGTTTTTTTTTACGAGATTCGAACTTTCAACCTTCCGTTACTAGCTCAAAAAGTTTCAGCCACTCATACCTAGAAACTATCATATTTTATTAGGCTATGAACAAAGAACATAATTCAATTAACCGCATTTGGATCAGGCTTCAACTTTTTGAGTTATAAGCAAAAAAATGATTTCAAGAAAAGCGCCCCCTAGCGGCAAAATGAGATAGAAAATTGATTAAAATTTTACTGTTTGGTACCTAGCAAAGCAGCAAATAGTTCAATCAAGTATACTAGTCGCACAAGTCAAACTTTTTATTCTTGTGTATCAGAATTTGAAGCATAAAACCTGATTTACAATTATTCCAAAAAAAGGATCAAACTTTAGACTGCCGTATAATGACCAAATCAAGTCCGATCTTCAAAAACTTAACATCACTGGAAAGAGCTCTTGAAGAACTAAAACTTTTGTTCATATACTCTCAATTAAATATTTTTAGTTTTGGAGCTATTTGTGGCCGAATAAAAACACAATAATCGTAATATGACCTTGACCTTTTCAAATTTCTTTTAATTTTTTTTATTGTGAGGCCCTTTCAGTCATAACAATACATAACTTGTGAAAGTTTCATGAAGAATGAACAGAAAATAAAGTCAGGAGCGACAAAAACATGTTTTTGAAATTTTAATTTTTCCTAAAATTTAGTGAAGTTTGACCTTTTGTAGAGGACAAACCACGCATTTCCTAAATTCGCCACCCCATATATTTTGTGCGTATATGTCTTGCAAATCGTATGCAGCAAACAGAATTCTTCTATCTGATCTCTAACAAAAGTGGGAAGGTTTTTCGTAGACCTACCCTCATTATTTCACTTTTTTCCAAGGTTCGAACATTCAACCTCTCCTAGAACAATTTTTTTCCCGTACTCGATGATGAGATTTCCATCATATTTGATTGGGCTGTCAAGAAGGAACATTATGTAAAAAACCGCATCTAAATCAGGTTTCAAATTTTTGAGTTATTAGCAAAACAGTGATTACATGCATTGCGCCCCCTAGTGGCTAAATCAGAAACAAAAGTGAAAAGTTTGACCATTTAGGCACATGTTCAGATAAAGATGACTCCATGCCCAAAATTTCATAGCTGTAGCTTTTTTCATCTGGCCGCTAGGCTGGACACAAAAATGGGTGGAATTGGAAAAATAATAAAAATAAAAAAAAAAACAAATCAACAGAAGAAGAACAATAGGTTTTCGCCCAGCAGAGGCGAAAACCTAATAACTCAATAATAGTATGTATGCAAAAGTTTAAGAAAAACGCTTATCTAAAGAGTACTTCAAATACACCTAATGAAATATAAAACACTCATTAAACAAACTAACACTCATTAAATAATATGTTAGATAATTAACGCTCATTAAAAAATATGTTAGATAACTAAATCTCATTAAACAATATGTTAGATAACTAACACTGATTAAACAATATGTTAGATAACTTACACTCATTAAACAATATGTTAGATAACTTACACTCATTAAACAATATGTTAGATAACTAACACTCATTAAATAATATGTTAGATAACTTACACTCATTAAACAATATGTTAGATAACTTACACTCATTAAACAATATGTTAGATAACTAACTCTCATTAAACAATATGTTAGATAACTAACTCTCATTAAACAATATGTTAGATAACTAACTCTCATTAAATAATATGTTAGATAACAAACACTCATTAAACAATATGTTAGATAACTTACACTCATTAAACAATATGTTAGATAACTAACACTCATTAAACAATATGTTAGATAACTAACTCTCATTAAACAATATGTTAGATAACTAACTCTCATTAAACAATATGTTATATGTATACCATTATTAATTGATTTATAGAATTAAAAAAAAAAAAACCAATGCCTCCGGACTGAACTGTTACCCTATTACTAGTCTCATTATTGCTGTCTGTAAGTAACCACACTGTATTACAAAATGTTCAATGATATTCTTTCCATTTCATGAAGCTAAAACAACCGGTTATATGTTAATACATTATTTTCAAAAAACCTATAAATTGGCATGATAATTGTAAATAACTCACCACCTCGTCTTCATTCTGTCGACATCGGCCGGCGAATCACGATTATCCCAAAACTATGGTGGCTGATTTCTGCCATTTCGTGTTGTCGTGTCTTCGCCCCGAAAGGCGAAAGGCGAAATAACGAAAACATGCCATATTGTCGTTATTTCGCCTGTCGCCGGGGAAGCACGACAACACGAAACATCTCAGGCGAAATAACGAAATTTTAACAGGCGACAGGACGAAAAGTTTCGCCTTTGAATTTTTCGTGTCCGCGGGTCGAAACCTTTCGTGTTGGCGCCCTTTGTTTGTCGTGTCTTCGTGTCTTCACCCCGAAACGCGAAAGGCGAAATAACGACAATGTTACAGATTTCGTGTTGTCGTCCTTTCGCCTCGAAAGGCGAAAGTCGAAATAACGAAAATGACTGTACGTTTCGGGTTTCGCCTTCCGGTAGACATGCGCAGAACGTTTACACATATGCATAATTGCTGTAAATATCAACAATGCCAGGTGAAGATAGCTTAATTTCATTGCAGCAGAATATATACGCCGATAATATCCTTTTGAGTAATAAAATTGATGTTTTAATACACATTATATGTAGATGCTTACGTATAAGTATAAATTTATGTTAGCTTTTTTTAAATCATTATAAGTTAATGTGCCTGAACAATAAATAATTTTTTCTTTTAATTCGGGCAGTCCTATTTCATTTAAGATGTCGTCCATCTTTCTTAGAGAGGGCCGCCTAAAAACAATACGGCATATGTGTAAACGTCCCAGATAGCAAGGGTATATGGGACCCATATGGGCTGTATCTGGGTATGCCTATATGGGCTAAACTATATGGGACCCATATGGGCTGTATCTGGGTATGCCTATATGGGTT
>CM037780.1:21243122-21293122 GCA_021229015.1 Solen grandis | reverse complement strand
CATTTTATTATATAGACAAAGAAAGAAAATAAAAACTAGAAATTAGATTTTTTTTAAAACTTGGCACGATTATAAGGAATCATACTAGAAACAAATTTATTGGATACCTTTTAAATTATGTGCCTCTGAAAGTGTGTTTTTAGCTTCTTTTTTTTCTGTCATTTTCAGGGGGAAGTTAGCTCAATATTATGAGCTAGCAATACCTCATTTAATTTCAATAATTTCAATTCGATGTTACTATATCCCCCATTACTCGTACTGTGTAAAGTTGTAGAAATTCTATGCAAAAAAACGCAAACGTGAATAAATAAAAAATATTCTTAATTTTTTCAAGAAAAACGCAGTATGGCTATTTGCTGAAGCATTGTGAGAAATCATTTGGATGGCAATATTTTAAAATTTTCATTATGACTAAGACTGAAACAACAAACAATAATGTGAAATAAAATAAGGTATCGATATGCTTAATTTTGAGTTATCTGCCTTTGGAAAGAACAGGAAAAGCAAAAAAAAAAAAAAAAAAAAAAAAAAAAAAACCATATTCAGGGGCAGAAAACTCAAAAAGTAGTGCGGATACCCCATTTTTTATCCCATAAAATTGTTTTTAGTTTGATTCTCTATAATCATGCCAAGTTTAAAAAAATGTGTTTACTAGTTTCGATTTTCCTTCTTTGTCTATATAGTAAAATGGCGCTATTGTGAAATACGCATTTAAAGCGCGCTAGACTTGTACAAAGTTGGCGGGCATGACACTGTGATGCAAAGTTTCCTATTTTATCCATAATACAGCTCTTTACTTTTAGGCATTCGTCAGTACGTACATACGAACATCATACATGTACTGCAGACAAAAATATATGAAATACTACCGAAACGATGGTAAATTTCAACCCAACAACAACAACATCAGTATAGACAGAACACATGTATGGAGTTTCAGGTTTGAACATCATTTTTGTCATCTCTCAAAACGAATAAAATGAAATTGACAATTATGAAACACTCACCTTTTATCTTAAACATATTCAATGTGCTTAAGCTTACGTGAAAAAAAAAGAAGTTAACCTACATTTCTTTATCAATTTTTATATGCGATAACTAATTGTAGATATGTCACTACAATTGTGTACATTGCATGATTAAACAGGGCGGGGCTGGTCAACAAGTACGTACGAGTGATTAGACTTGACCCAATTTTATTTCAGATTTTGAATTGTCGAAATCGTAACAAATGGTACTTGTATAGCTCCCTTGCTTGCTGCTCAGCATATAAGGTAATTCCAGGACTAGCTGGCCCTGTTTCAGGATAGCGTGACTGGGTGTGGTATCAAGCCACATGTCTACGGATGATACTGCAGTGTGGCAGCACTATATCTGTATCAAGTAGACAATGTCTCCAAATGATTGAAATATTGTCGTTGGAATGTTAAACCTATCAAACAAATAAAACAGTCTATAACTAATTGTGATGTGTTTTGAATAAAGACGCAATTTCCACAACTCACAAACCTTTGTCATCACTCTGTAAAACAACAAAAGCAAAAATAAATGAAATACAAACAAAATACAGCAATAACAAAACAACAATAAACAGCAACTCAGGATAGAATAATCGAGTGGAAATATATTTTGCCTGCAGCGAATGTATGAGGCGATATCATATTTACGCCGTATGTCATACTATCTGATAATGAATTTGAAAAATGGTTTGAATATATAAATAATTACCATGCGTTTAAACTTCTATTTTGTACATACATACCGTAATCACAGGATTATTATTTTTTTCGGCGTAGCTGTCTGACCTCACTTTTGACATATTTGAAGATGATGACGTAAGACAGTGTCGAATGTGTATTTTAATGATTTTCATTGGCAGAAATTCCTGATTTACGGGGGAAAAAAGGGCTATGTACCATTTTTTGTAGCTGTAACAAATACTTCTTATTAACGAAATCTTAATGAATTACATTTTTATTATCATTTTTATAAATATAAAAGTTTTTTTTCAGAACTGTTCTATTTGATGCTCATTGAGACTTGTTTTTGGCCAAAAGTTAAAAATATTTTACCGTTTGTAATAATCTGTTTTACTGTCTGTCTTCGAATGAATGAAAGACTCTTATTACAATGACAAATGAGATTTCTCTTGTTTATTTTGATATCCTAGGATAATATGATTCACAGATAATAATTTGTCTATCATATAACCGTTATACATTCTCCCTTACTTGAATCCCATAATCGCCGTATATATATATATTTTTTTTTTTTTTTTCTTTATCAATAAGTTTTGCAGCGCTTTTGGATCTTAACGGGACAATCGTTATCACCGGCATAAAAAGTTTGATGGGAGAGGTATTCCGAATGTCATCTTAACAATCGTACCCACTCGGCCATCCGCGGCATAACTCGGAATCTCCAATAGTACTGTCTTGCATTGTGTTGTTGCGCATTCTCGAAATCTCTGAATTTAACGAGATTCCACGAGACTTTCTTCATTGCCCTTACAAAACTTATACAAATTGCGTAAATAAAACATACCGATGAAATATGTTATTATCAAAATGTTCGTCTTCAGTTGCAAAAAATAGAATAATCAATTTAAGCAAAAGCTATGTCATGATAAAACAAAAGAAGCATCAAATGTGCTCATATTCAACAAGATTGTATATACTTTGCTTAACTAATACTCAGAGCCGACTCTATTACCGAATTTCTATTGTGATATCTAAAATAACCTAAATTAGACTGAATTTACGTGTAAGGCTAGCAATCTCAACAGTCAGTGCTGCATTAGGATTATAAACGTTAAAACACGTTAAACGTGTTTATTTGATGAAACGCCTATTTCTATACATGATATTCAATGGCGTTGTACAATAAACATACATATATTCTCACCAAAAAGTGTAAACAAATCCATATAAAATATAGCGAAAAAGCATAAAAACATGAAATTAAAATACAGATTTAAGATGGACATCAAGGTACTTTACTAGTTTATGTTTAAAAAAAAAGAAAATAAGCTAATAAAAGCAGATGACAAAACTATAAAAGCTCCCGACAAGGTTATGTAAAATATCAGATAATTCAAATCAATATCAGTTTTAAAACAAGTCGTAAAACTGCGTGAAATAATGCGTTTTTAGTTTTTTTCTTAAACTCGTCTATTGGCTCGGTTTGATTAATATACGGAGGCAGATTGTTCCATAATTTCGGCAGAAACTTCTATCATTAAACCTAGTTTTCCTGTTAAACGGCACATCATATGTAATGCTGGAATCACTGGATGATCTTAATCCTGGTCTACGATTAACATGTTTTGTTAATAATTGTGTCAAATATACAGGAGCCCGACCAGTGCTGAAGTTTAACATGATTGTCAATATTTTGAAATTGATTCTGGCCTTTATTGGGAGCCAATGTAAATCATGCAAGGCTTTCTTGGCACTTTCATATTTGGCTCTCTTAAGAACTAATTTAACGCACATATTTTGAACGCGTTGCATTTTTGCGCAACTCTGTCTCAGAAATACCATACAATATAACATTACAGTAGTCCAGATGAGAGATAACCAGTGAAAGTAATAGGATTTCAGTTGCAGCTCTGGTCAGGTATTTTCTGATACACTTTACTCTGAAAAAAATTTAACATTACAGATTGGCATTTACGCTTTACATGTTCCTTAAAGGATAAGGTTTCGTCAAGGTAGGCACCTAGGTATCTAATGCAACTTTCACGGTTTATGTAGTCACCAGCAATATCAATATGTGTAGTAATACACTTGTTCAACTGAGCTCGACTACCAAACAATATACATTCTGTTTTAGAAGTGTTCATTTTTAATTTGTTTTCGTTCATCCAGCAGTTGATATTGACGGCACATGCTTCTCGTTGTTGGATGTTTTGTTGTTCATGTATATGAGACAGAGGACTGAAGCGTTTATGAGCAATATGGTCATCAGCGAACCCATTTAATGAAGTTGACGGCGGGGTGACATAAAATAGTGTACTAGCATAGGTCAAATAGAGCCATGGACCCAAGCAACTGCCCTGGGGCACACTACATTCTAGTGGACGGGATGAAGATCGAGGACTCTACAACTCCTTGGTCTCAGATACGACTCTATCCAATTCAACGCAGTACCAGATACACCATACTGTTTATGAAAAAAGTCTAGTAAAATGTTATGGTCGACTGTATCAAATGAAGCACTTAGATCAATAGTGATCAAAGCGGTAACTTCTTGACTTTCCATGCCACCTAGAATGTCATTGACAAGTCACATAAGCGCCGTTTCACACGAATGATAGCGTCTATAGGCTTACTGGTTTATTGGTAAAAGGGCGAATTTGTCCGCGTGTGCGTTAAGTCTTAGGAGAACAGCTTTTTCAATAAGTTTTGATAGAAAAGATAAATTACTCACTGGTATATTATTTGCAAGTTCTAAATCAAGTCCAGATTTCTTAAGAAGAGGTCTGACAATAGCCTGTTTATATCTGTCTGGAAAAACACCTTGTTTAAGAGAAATGTTCACTAACGATGTAATAATTGGCAGCCGGTTATTAAGGAATTGCTTTTAAGATCTGTGTTGGTAAGACATCCAATTCACAAGACGTTGTATTAAGTTCCAGTAATAGCTTTTAATTTCATCTTGACTTAACTCTTCGAAGTGGTCAATATGTGGAACATCCCTACATTGTGGTTGGTAACTTATATAATCTTTCAACGAATTGTGTATTTTATCAATTTTGTTCATAAAAAAGTGTGCATCTTCAGCAAGGACAGAGTCAGATTCGCTTTGCGGCATAGGGTTCTCCGATTTAGATTTAGATCCTGTTACTTCGGACACCAAAGAGTAAAGTTTCTTCGAATCACCTTTTGCGTTTGTTACCTTTTCTGTCAAAACTCGGGTTTTTTCTTTGTTAATTTCAAAGTTGTACTTGTTTCTTGCAGTTTTAAAAGCTTCAAACTGATGAGTTTCACGATGTTTGCGCCACAGTCTCTCTAACTTTCTGGTTTGTTGTTTAAGAGATTGTATATTCTCATTAAACCATGGCTTGGGTATTCTACATATTTTGTCTTTTCTGTAAGTGGTGCATTAAAGTTTAAAATATCTGTTATTTTGCTTTCAAAAACTTCAACAAAATGATTAATATCAGTTTCCTCAACAGCAATGTTGCTAAGATCGTTCGAAAACATTAGTTGGTCAATTTCCCGGAAGTTTCTACTGGAAACGGTTTTGCTTTTGATACTTTCTGATCAGAGATAAATAGACCAGGTTGACAGGAACGGACCTCAACGCCATTTACTATTTCTATAATGAGTAGATCTAAGCATTGACCAACTATATGAAAGTCAACATGTTGCTCGAGTCCCATGGCGAACAGAGATACTGCATTGCTGTCTTCATTTAAATGTAGATTGAAGTCGCCCATGATCATTAGATTTGAATATTTTGGCATACTTTTTTCCATGAAATCACAAAAATCAAATACAAACTGAGTGTAAGTTGAAGCTGACGGAGGCCTATAAATACCAATCACATGTAATGTGATATTCATAAAAATCAGTCGCCATATACCATATTCAAAGCTTTTCGTACATTTGCCCGCAATTTTTCTCATATTTATGGTGTATAAAGGTGTAATAAAAAAAGTTACTTGTTTCCACAAACCCAACCGACCCTTTTTTATTCATACCGACCCTTAAGTTTTTTTCCTAGCATTCGGGTTACTACGGTTGCAAAACGCTGTTTTATGTCACATCCTCTAAAAATAGAAAAACTGGCAAAAAAAAAAGTTTTGCCGACTACCGACCCTATACCTATATTTTAAAGATGTTAGTGGAAAGAAACAACTTTCCTTTTTCTCTCTCTCTCTTTTTTTGCCAACAACGGGTTTATCTATCTCCTCATATAGACGTATTTACTCGTAGTGTAAACTTACTAAACTCAATTCCATGTTACTGAGACACTGTGTATGCAAAACTAACCAAAATATCCAGGTTAGAAAAGGGTCATAATTATTATTAAATTCAGTAATGTGGAAAAAATCAACGACAACACGTAGGAAAAAATATTATTGTTATTACTTCAACGTTTCGGCTAACGCCTTCATTAAGAAAACAATAACTTTTAAACATAAACAATGAAAACGACGTCACCATGAATAACGTAACGTCAAAAAAGCGGGAAATTGCAGACGTTATGCGTACTATTTATAACGTCAAAATGAGATAGGTACTGTTTCGGAAATACAAACATTTCTCATAGCTTATTAAAATAAAAAACATGAATAGGAAAAAACAACTAAAAACAGTTTTTTCATTATATTCAGTCCAAGAGTTATTCTCCTTGGTTTTCTGATGCCCCTGAACACACACATAAACTTTCTAGTCAATACCAACAATTTCTGAGGTATAAGCTGGATTGTAGCTTGCATGCAAAACTGTTAAAAAACTTTCTGTTGCATACAAAACTTTAACAAAAAAAATCTTAGTCAAAAGTGGCCATAATCTGCATTTCATTCAGTCATTCTGCCTCTTTAAAATGATACCACTGAACATATTAAAGAAGTTTCAAATCAATCAACTTAAAGAACAGTCAACTCTCGATACATCGGCATTCTTTGCGATTACAAACTTGGGGTCCGACACTAAAAGGAGAGCGTCCGCCTCGGGAGCGGGAGGTCGTGGGTTCGATTCCCGGCCGCGACATACCAAAGCTCCCTTGCTTGGCGCTCAGCATATAAGGGTAGTTGCAGGACTGGTTTGCCCGGTGTCAGGATAATGTGATTGGGTGTGGTATCATGCCACATGTCTGCGGCGTGATACGGCAGTGTGGCAGCACTATATCTGTCTCAAGTAGACATCGTCTCCAAATGACTGAAATACTGTCGGTGGGACGTTAAACCCAACACACAAACAAACAAAACGGATTTATTAATCTCTTTACAACAGCAAATTTGGATTCCGGTATCGGCAGCCATCTCGATACATCGGATTGACAAAAACTGCCGGTGTATCAAGGATTGACTGTACTACAAACTACTGACAGGCTATTTTTTGTGCTTTTTTATTATTTTGATTTTCTTTCAAGTTTGTAAACAATCGCGTGAAAATGCTCATGAGCGTTTGGTCCATTGTTTCACATGGTTTCATGTTAGAATACAAGCAATATTTTGTTTAGCATCAAAGCTTTAATAAAAAACAAGAAGAAATTATAACAAACAAACACACTCTCATTTTAAGTAACGTAAATAACACAAAAACTCTGCATTTTTGCACTCTGTTTTGAATACACAAAAGTAAAAATCAACTACATGTAAACGTTCGCTAGCCGAAATGGCATACATGTTATATAATTTTTAACCCATGTTCTTTGGTCGACCAGAGACAAAAAAGTCGTTAAATTTATTTTACGTCAGATTAGAAAATATGTAAGTTCTATTAACTTATATCAATCCCTCTCATTGCTCCTGTACATTTGTGTCTGGGGAAGCAAAAAATCATTTCACAAAAATAGTTCGAACCCATAACTTTCGAATCCGCTGTCATTGTGCGTTATCATTGGTCAATAGCACCCTAAATCTTCAATTGGAATTAAACAACAATAAGCACATATAAAGTTAAAGTAAAGATTATGAAGATCATACAAAGTAAAATAGAAAAATAATTAGCTAAGAATTAACGTATTTAGCCTAACGAGTCCGTTTAAAGATATCTTTTTTAAGGATATGTTTTTTTATGATACAGTGATGTTAACGTGTATATGCATATACATATATATACGATACGTATGCAATATTTTTCTTTGAAGGCATAATACAAATATTTTAATTTTTGACTGTTTTTATTCTTTTCGAAGTGTAGTCCAGTGACCGAAATACGACTTTAGAAATATGTCTCTTTTAGTATATTTCGGACATTTTGAGAATGAAAAATATATTTGATTTCAATGAACATCACGATACAGTGTTAATATTTCCTACATGTATTTCTTCTTGTACACGTTGTTCTTTGTTGGCCTTTTATAATTACAAGATTATGAGATGAATATCTAAACTTTGATGAATCAGTATACAATGATTTATGTACATATAATGTGTACGTGTGTTTATAAACATTGCTATAACCAATTTATGAATGTTTTTTATGATAATTATCACATCAATATTGCCAAATGGTTGATAAATCATTAATTTTTACATAAATTCTGAAAGAATGTCTTTTTATGTGGTGAGTCAAGTTTTATATTTATTCTATTGTCATATGTTATCGTTTAACATACCAAAGTTTTGCTTGTTTGTTTGTTTTTTGTTTTTTTTCTTCTTATTTTTGATTGTTTTGTTTTGAAATCAGTTTAAATAAAAAAGGAAAGTATTGCCTCGTATCATGTCTTTTTTACTGGTTCCGTCATGGAAAAGGACCCGCTGACAAACGAGCACATATACTGAAATGTGGCATTAAACTTGAAATGGTTATAACAAAAGAAATTCTTTTCTTTTGGCAGAAGTTGCCTATAAACTCTTTTTATCGGTTTTATACCAATTCTGTTTCTTTACACAGGTGTCCAAAAATGGAAGGTGTATACATATCCACAGTTCTCTATGTTATCAATACCTTCTCGATGCAATAATCTTAGGTCTCTGTATTTCAAACTGAAATAAAAGAAACGTATACATTAGTGTGCCCTTTATAATAATCACTAAACATTCATACTTATTTTACAGCTGTTTTTTTTTTCTCCTAAGAAGCTAACAGAAGAGAGAAGAAGAAGAAGAAGAAGGTATCTTGAAAACATTTGAACAATATCAATGGAACTTTGAGCAAATAGTCATTGTCAGAAAGTTCATCACCAGAGAAAAAATCTCTTTCTTTAGTGTTTTCCCCAATAAGCATTACCCTTTGTCCACGAAACGGTACCAGTGCAAGGCACAGAAGTATCTTCAGCATATCTCACATTCTATAAGTGAATGTGCATAGAGTTATTACCCTTGGAAATTCTCATTTTCAGTGAGAAATCTTCTTTAATATATACTGACATAGTCCGTTGTTTCATTTAACATGTGCTAGACATTTCGATTTATCTCAATCACAAAATGCATGCAATATTTCATTATTTGTACTGTGGCGCTTTGCTCACACAGAGGGGTTCAATATGTTGCGATATAGTTGTATGCAATCGAAAATCCGAAAATAATGGAGTCACATGGTAAACAAATATGGCCGACAAGGTTTTTGATCTTCAGATTAGGAAATGATATTTTTAAATTCTCATTAGATACTGAGAAGAAAAAAAAAAAGAAGAAGTAAAATCGATACATACATAGTAGAAAACGGGAATATATATAAGGTTGCAATACTTTATCTTAGCAACTCGACCCTGGTGCACGCTATTTGTGTCCGTGTGTGTGTGTTTACCTTCATGTCGGAATACAAATGATCGTAAGTGTTCTCGGATGCTACAGAACGTGGCCTGGTGTACAGGGAGGCCTCGGGACGCTGGTTCCTCATTGCCATCGGCTGATACAGGAACGACTGAAACAATATCCTTGATTAAAATAATCCAAATTTTTAACATTGAAATAATAATAATATTGTGTGGCTCATAGAACAGAGAAACGCGATTCAAGTTAACCCTTTCCCTCATATAGACTCATTTTGACGCACTCAATAGGTACCACATAAAGCCTGATCTGCAGAAAACCACAGTTAAACCTTACTAAATTTAATTACAAAATCCTCATTTCCAGACCACTGAGTAGCAGCGAAAAGCATAAAACCTGATCAGCCTGCGAGTTACTCGCAGGCTGATCTGGTTTTATGCTGTTCGCATAGGTCTTTTCATGGTGTCCTCTATGAGGGAAAGGGTTAATGTATGGGCAATGGTCCAAAGTGAATCAGTTGTTCGGCTGCAATTTGTAATGAGTGCAAATACCTGTTTTAGCATATATGCAGTATTTTTGCCAATGCACAAGTAAAATAAACGATTAAATTCACTTTTTTTCAATATTTCGGCAAAAGTTGCCTTTCTATAGAAAAAACATGATTTTTGAGCAACTACAGAATAGTGTTTGTACAATCGCCATATCGTTAACAAGTTGTTAATAACAATGTGGAGACTGTACAAACATTATTATGTAGTTTTATATTTATGTTATGTGTAGTTTTTATGATTTAAAAGATGAAACAAACTAAGGTTATAGTATTTATAAATAACACTCTGTTTCAATATTTCGGCTTTAAAGCCTTTATCAAGACGAACACTTCTCTTTTGAAAAACTACATCCTGCCGGTCGCCATATTCAAACAAAAGTAGTAGTTTTGTAATTGTACCCTATAGTTTTGTTCTATGATATTTCTAAATTCAACTATACGATGAAACATTTAATCACAGCTCAAAGACTTGGCTATTTAATATAATGTATTTAGACAGTTAATTTGAAATGAAACGTTCGCCATTACCTTAGAGCCATCTGCCTCTTGGACAACGCGATGTTCACGACCGTCTTCCATGTAAGCATTATTCCAGGCAGTGTAGTAATTATCTCTCGGCCTTGAACTCATGTCAGACTCTCTCCTCCTCGGAAAGGAATATTCGAGTTTTTCCGATGAGGCCTCTTTTTGAGGTTGTAAGACAAAGTTGTCGTCCCTACAGAAATATAATCAAATATTTCAAATGATAATATCTAAATTTCTCGATACCGGTCTTCAGGTCAAGCAATGATGTGCTCCTGGTAAATAATGAAGTCAGATGTTTATAGGGTAAATGTACTACTATTAAAATACATATTTTACAAACATATATTCTATAATCAAGAAACCTAGAAACAAGGTGTGATCTAAATAAATTTCATGAAAATGTTGCATTATTGTTAAACAGTTGAACCTGTATTAGCGGTCACCTGTAAAAAGCGGTCAACCTGTATTAGCGGTCACCTGTAGAAAGCGGTCAACCTGTATTTAGCGGTCACCTGTAAAAAGCGGTCAACCTGTATTAGCGGTCACCTGTAGAAAGCGGTCAACCCGTATTTAGCGGTATTTAATCACTGTATTTTTAAGCAGTTTCTCGTGTTCCCTTGACTGACCGCTTAAACAGGTCTGACTGTAATATAGCAATTATTATTATCAAATAACGTAATCAAGATGAAAATATGGACAATGAAAGGTTACATTTACTGAATTACCTCTTCAAGTTCGGTGTTTTGTCGTCATTTCGTCTTCTTCTGATTAAGCAGACGATAATTGCCGTCAATAACAACAGGAGACCACCGCCGACGCCGGCGGCTATCACTGTTATATACGTTGATGACATAGACAGTCTTTCTACCTTGTTTTCACAATGTTCGCCAACAAACACATACTTACTGGCCTCAGGGCATCTGGGGAAGAAAAGGTTGAAATACATACCGATGATAAATACAAGCAACCCTTTCGAAATTATATACGCTATCTATCCATAGAAAATGTTCCTTTTTCAATCATTTTATGAAAAAAGGTTTCAGTGAGGCATGTCGGTGATTGACATTTGTAAGTTCGATACACGGTTATGGCAAGTTTTTACACATTATAGTCCATTCAATGTCAGTATTTGAACCTTTAGAAATATTATACATACAAACTTAAAATGGGTTACGTTTTATTAGACTTTAATATTTTAACCGGGAAAAAAGAATGATGTACATTGAACAGATAAACAAACAGACTTTCTTGAAACAGGTAAATCATGATGTTGCTATTCTGAGCACGTTCTTGGTTTCTGGCGTTTTATCTCAATGTTTTGTCTCAAATAAATGAAACGCGGAATCCGTTTTTGACTTTCAGATTATTGGAGTGTAATGAAATGTTTGCTTGTTTATCCAACCAGATATTTGGAGACGATGTCTATTGAGACAGATATAGTGTTGCCACACTGCAGTATCACGCCGTAGACATATGGCATGATACCACACCCAGTCACATTATCCTGACATCGGGCCAACCAGTCCTGGAACTACCATTATATGCTGAGCGCCAAGTAAAAATGCTACTATGTCGTGGCCGGGTATCGAACCAACGACCTCCCACGGCGGAACCACTCGGCCATCAACGGTGTAAGTAAAATGTACAGAACCTACATTTTAACTGAGTTACATCAAATTATAATAATAATAATAATAATAATAATAATAACAATGATAATAATGGTTAAACTAATGACACGATATATCTTACAAACTTTAAGCGGACATAAGAAACATGATTTTCAATTGTGAATACCTCTTTAATCATTACAAACTTAGGCGAGACTTTGTGAGATTTGCCCTAAATGATCAAAATCCCTTAAAATACTTCGGACTCGAATTTCTCATTGGACTCAAGTAAGTTCTTGTTTACTTTATCCAAATAATATTTTTTCTTTCGATTTTTACCCCAGGCAGGATTATCTCTGACGAGCTATGAACACATTAGTTGCCATCCGGACATCCCACACCTTTGTCACTTATGTCAGACCTTATCATATTATTAATTCTGGCATACCACGACATTGAATCATTGAGAAGATAACCGACTTTAAAAAAATGTGCAACATACCAACCTGCATTTCGTTGAATTGTGAAATCGATCGTACAGACACTGGCCGCCATTTTGACATGGGTTTTCGTGACAGCGATGCGTGCAATTAATCTCGTTGATTGTTCCAGTACAAGTGTACCCACTTTCACAGGCATTTTGGACGAACTTGCAAATGTTCGTCTTATCTGGGACCAAAATATTCGATAATTTATTGGACATACACGGTCATAGCCACATCTATAGGTAAATTAAATGATACTGGAATTAAATGATACTGGAATTAAACGTGGTCTTAATATTCATTATGTTTATGGCAAAGAAAAATCTACAATTACAGTCAGTCTTAAGCGGCCAGTCAAGGGACCAAAAGAATGTGATCGCATAACGGGAGGTGGTCATTAAATGAAGGTTGAACATGTAGCAAAATTCTAGTTTTTGTGATAATAAAACTGACCACAAAAGACAGGTTGACCGCTTAATACAGGTGACCGCTAATGCAGGTTAAACTGTATATTCATCTACAACAACGTTTTAAATCGTCTGTATAAGTGCACGACGGATTCTCAGGCCACAATATTCTTAAATATGGCATTAAACATTGATATTTTATCAAAAATTTAGAAAAAATTAAATGATTAACAATAGATTGAGATCTGATTATATTAATTTCGGCAAAAATAGTTGTCTTTATATTTCATTAACTTTACTATGCTGCCTGTCTGCATCTATATTTTATTTGCAATTTTTATTCCAAGAAATAACAATCCTCTAAAACAAACCAATACCAAACGATTGAATTATCGCTTGGAGACACATTGGCGAAATAACTATATTTCTTCGCTGATAATTTACACATCTTATTTTATGTTGATCCTTTAAATGTTTGAAACTTTCTGACCTACTTCCCTGTTTATCTCGTCACTCGTACTGTTACGATGTTATATATTTGCCGGGAATACCATGCGCCTTGCGCTGGTTACCAGTATATTGAATCTCGTATTACATATGATTACAAGACTAGTTTTGATGCAAAGCATCAAAGACGCCGAGCATGTTTTTGAAGCACGACTTCAATAAAGCAAAGCCATACAGAAAAGGTCCCTAAACAACAAAAAACTTATATTATCAAATTATTCAGAAATACAAAAAGTAAAGAACATACTTTAATCATAGTAGACACATTATGTGATGATGATGCCATAAGTTAACTGCTATAAAGTCATTTATTTTCTTTGTCATAAAATTTTGTGGAATATGTATCCGTGGAACCATGTAACAGAAAATATCAGGTCTATGAAATAAACAGTTTTCGTGGGGATAAATATTCGTGGATAAAGTCATCATGAAATCAATTAACCACGAAAATTAAGGATTCTACTCTATCAATAGATCAATGAAGGTACATTTTTCAACAATAATTCCTTTCTTATACAATTATTAGAATAGTCAGGGTCTGCGAGGTCATGAAATTTCCAGACAGTAAGCTACTACGGTGGTATTAATGTCGATGTAAAAAAAAACATCATCACCATTATCAGCAACAGCAGCAGCAACAACAAGGACAATGATTTAGGTACATGTCCCGGTATTAATTAACAATCTTCCCAAAAGTTATTACTGACCTTGATAACGTAGCTTGACGTAGGAGTATGGCATTCTTTTGTGTTGATGATATGTGCAAAATTAAATATATGTTTACAAGGCTTTACAACATAAACTATGGAGTGTTCAGTTAAATTTGCCAATTACAAGCACTATACCTACTGGGATCGCAGATTGGGCATGGGGCCGTAAATTAGACATGTCCACTACCCCTGCGAATATGTACCATGGTTATGCATAGGTTAACCATGGTTGACTGACCATGACCAACCATGCTTAGATCATGGTTTTAACATTTTAACAAATGGACCATCGCCAGAAAACCATGGTTTAGACACACCATGGTCAACCATGATAACATACCATGGTCAACCATGATCCTTAGCATGGTCAATCATAGTCCCTGAGCATGGTTTAAAACCATCAATGAACCAGGTCAACCATGGTCATTGAACATGCAAACATGGTCATTGAACATGTCAACCATGGTCATTGAACATGGAAAACTACCTGATATTCATGGTCTAGACCATGTTCAAACATGGTAGACCTATGGTTGGTAACCATCTGCATCCCTGGTATGTAAACTTAGAGGGGCTTTCAGTATCTATAAAGTTATCAGAAAAATTGCAACAAAATATTAATGTGAAATTTTACGGACACTGACCAACTGCAAAGGCTCATCCAAAAGCACATCATGCTTGATGAATTAACCACTACAAAATACATTGATCTTTAGAAAAATTCCTCTTTAGAAAAATTCCTTCTTTATTTCATTTTCTGTTGAAAATTACATGTTTTTCTTTAGGGTTTTCTGAACTGTTTGAACTTTGAGTGTTATTTCAGTGTCTTTTACAGATTCAAACTTTTCTTTTAGCAGTTTAGTAAAACAGTCATAAAGAAATGAATCAAATTTGGGTTTGGCTGCAACCATGGAATTGGCCCGACGGCCAGTTACACTGTGTGTAACAATATAATCAGGTGAAAATAGGGCCAATAATAGTCTCTTTGCACAATTAAATAGCCCATCTTGGTGCTCAATCATCCTCCTCAGATCCTGCTCTGTATGGCCATTATACTGCCCTTCATTCTCTTCTTTCATACATTTAGGTGGTGGGGGAGTTGTTGGAGGCGAAGTACTTGTAAGTGGGAACTCTGAATCCTTTTCTGCCTTTCTTTCCAAGTCCCGAACCCTTTTCTTTAGCCGTCGAAACTGGACATACAGTTCATCAAAATCTTTCTTTGATACCTGAGGACTAAAAACATAAAATGCTATTGAAGAATATGATTATAGTTCTAGTAATTATTTACATGTTTTAGGCTTAAAATACGTCTGGTTTTGTGCTACATAACCCCCCCCCCCAAAAAAAAAATGTGTATGTTATGCTCTCTGTGTATAATTAAGTAAAACAAGTGCAATTTTAATATTCTAAAACTGTTTTCAAAAGTTTAAATTTAAAATTCACATGCAAGAGTAAATGAACCCTTTAGGAAAACTAGCTATTTACAAAAAGCTACATTTGAAAACCCACAATTAGCAAAAGTGACTTTATCTTTGAACCACTGACCCCAAACTTCTATCGAGATCACCAATAGAAAACCAATTGGCATAAGCAATTTCAAGACTGTACTTGGTTATTGAGTTTAATCAATTTTTCAAGTGAAAGTGACCTTGACCTTCAACTTACTAACCTATAAAGCAACAAGACTCAAGTAAATAATGAGTTTAATAATCTTATCATGTTGAGTTGTATACGTTACCATCTCATATTGTCAGTGAAAATAGAAAATGGCCAAAGGGCCCAAATGCTAAAACTTCAACAGTCTGTTCAACTAACAAAAGGTTAAAGTTTGACCAAAAATATCTTTATTTTGTTAAATTACTTACTCGACTTTGTTATCTAATTTAAAAATCTCTCAGTAATGTCTTTAAGCAAAGTTTTTTAGCATCTAGGGGCCCGTTGCTCGAAACTTTAATAGTCTGTTAAACTAATCAGTGGTTAAATTTTGACCCAAAAATAACTTTTATATTTTTAAATGAGTTAATTGTTTTTCTTATCTTATCTAAAAAATCTCCAAGTTATATTTTTTGCAAAGAGACGCTTTATTAAAATAGTTTTTCAATTTCTTAGAAAACTGACATAAAATTTAACTGATGGTTACTTAAACAGACTGTTAAAGTTTCGAGCAACAGAACCCAGGCCCTGGACTTTAAAGGTTATCTTAACAGACACAGATAGGATTGTCACATTTTAGGCGCATAAAAAAAGACAATTCCTTTCAATGTTTTTTCACATCTGTATTGTATGAACAGACTATAAAAATTACCTCATCACTCTGTCCGATGTGTGTTTTACAAGGTGGCAAGGCTGATGACTTTCATGTTCTATCACTGCAAAAGATCAAAAGGGACATTATACATTGTATATGACAACGTCAAGTTATCTTTAAAGATATACTAAATACACTTCTTCCTAATGTTGAGACATGCATGAGGCCTTGTTACAACAGAAAGATCAATTCAAATCTTTAGGTATTTCAGAGATATGCCATGACCAGGATTCAAAAGTCAAATGCTTGAACAAACAGAGGACTGACCAACCTCAGGGTGACTCCTATATACCCACCTCAAACTTCGTTTTTTCATGTTTTAAGTATTAAAAATAATTTAATTAACTTTAAAAAAAAAAACAGACAAGAGGGCCATGATGGCCCTAAATCACTCACCTGAGTATCACTGCTACAACTGATTTCAAGGTTTTTAAATTAAAAATAGACAAGAATTTAAATCCATTAAAAAAATGTAATAAAGAGAAAATTTGTTATACCCTGCACAACAAAGTTGTAAGCGGGGTATACTGGAATCAGCTTGTCCAGCCGTCCATTGGATTAGTCGATTCCGACAAATCTTAAACATTTACCCTGGCAATACTACAAATTAAATATCTAAGTTCTAGGCCTTATGGTTTCAGAGGAGTTGTCTTTCAAGATTTTACTATATAACTCTATGTAAAACAAGTGAGCCTTGGTGCGGGGTCATTTATCACCGTAGAGCCATGATTTGAACAATCTTGGTAATGGACAATTAGATGATGCTCCATACCAAATATCTAAGCTCTAGGCCATATGGTTTCATGAGAGAAGATTTTATAAAGTTTTTCCTATATAACTCTAATGTAAAACAAATGACTCCAGGTGCGGGGTCATTTATCACCGTAGGGCAATGATTTGAACAATCTTGGTAATGAACCTTATGATGCTACAAACCAAATATCTAAGCTCCAGGCCTTATGGTTTCATGGGAGAAGCTTTTTCAATTTCTTTCCAATATTAGCTTATGTTAAATTAAGTGACCCCCCGGGGCAGGGCCAATTCTGACCCCAGGGTGATAATTTGAACAACTTTTGTAGAGATCCACAAGACAATGCTACATGCCAAATATCTAATATCCAGGCCTTATGGTTTCATGGGAGAAGATTTTTCAATTTCTTTCCAATATTAGCATTTTAAAAATCTATTTTTAGCTCCAGTGAACTACTTATTCACCCAATCAAAATAATTTGCTAAAGGACATCATAAGGATGATTCATGTGAAGTTTGGTCAAAATCCATCAGCGGTTTTGGAGGAGAAGTCGTTTAAAGAAAAAGTTGACGCAAGACGCACGCATGGACGCCGAACAAAAGGCGATCACAAAAGCTCACCATGAGCACGGTGTGCTCAGGTGAGCTAAAAAATAAAGGACTTTCCTGAACTAACTTAATAATATAAAGTGTAAATTCTTACTCCTATTCTTTTGCACTGGGATGGACAAATCATCATTAGGCTTATTTGTGCCATCAGGAAGATCACTGGGCTCTGAAAAGAACAAATGGAATAAAACAAGAGCTGCCACTGTCATGGTTAGAATACCCCTGCATAGGGCTTTGTCGGAATCGACTAATCCAATGGACGGCTGGACAAGCTGATTCCAGTATACCCCGCTTACAACTTTGTTGTGCGGGGTATAACAAATTTTCTCTTTATTACATTTTTTAATGGATTTAAATCTTTTTTACTCATTTATGCCACGTCATTGGGAGGTCAAGTTTTTGAGTGAATGCTACTGTGACCTTGACCTTTGACAAAGTGACCTCAAAATCAATAGTAGTCATTATCTAGTCATGACCAATCACCAGAACAAATACGAAGACTGGGCCAAAGGATTCTTGAGTAATTGGACAGACAAGCTCTTTTTGGTCAAGGCACCTGTGACCTTGACCTTTGACCCAGTGACCTCAGAATCAATAGGAGTCATCTACTGGTCATGACCAACCTCCATACCAAATATGGAGATTATTGTTATTGGGCAGACAGGGAAAAACGGATGGATGGCTTGACAGATGGACAAGCTGATTCCAGTATACCCCCCACAACTTTGTTGTGCAGGGGTATAACAAGTAACTTTCTATGGTAATGCAATAACAAGAGACCAGTGAGGAGAGCCATCACATAGCTATTATTAAGATCTTGTGATGTCATATGATAAGTTTTCAAGTTGTGTCTCCTAAAGGGCATACCTTCAAAAATTCTTGTGAATTCAAATGTGGTTTAGGGCCCAGAAGCATATAAAAAACATTCCTAGATACATATACTGTATGCTACTTCAATTGGGATGACTTAGATTCGAGCACTCAGCCTATGAAGGCTAAGTCCAGAACCTATTTGACTAAGCTTTAATAACCTGCCCATTTTGATCAATATGTATTTAAATGTAAATTTTAAAATGTACTAGTAATTTTATCATTTCATACCATATCTCGTAGTCACTGGCTTAGATACTTTATCATCAGGTTTATGATCTGCATCTGCAATTTACAGAATAAAAGGAATCTATATCTATTACTGGCTTTTTTATAATATAAATTGATTTTTTAGCCTAATTAAGTTTTTAACTTACAAGTGAAAATTTGAATGAGCCATAGATGATGAGGCTTAAAAGACAAAATGAGATTTGCAAGGTCCCAGTCATGAAATGCTGGACAGTTAGTGTCAAGCTGAAAATAAGTCAGAGTTTATGTAAGAAATGTTTGAAGAATCAGTGACAACAGTCTACTCTTCAAGTTTCCATTCAAAAAAATAAAGTTACAAATTTTCTTACCTTTTGAAATTTTACTTTGGTCTTTCATATCATCGAAACCATATTTCAGTGGTTGCTTGGCATTATCTGACAGCATTTTCTTGTCACCTACAAAAGAAATGGCATTTATAATTTATCATAAAGTATTATTTGGAAATTTTAAGAGGTTATGCAGAGATCAGCTTTATTTAAGTGCAGTGAATTTTCATGCAGGTTGCCTAGTTAGATCAATCTCAACTTATAGAGTGCTGACACAGTTACCCAAAGGTCTGAGGTTCAAGTCCATTAATGGGCTGCTTTATTCCACAATAAGTATGCTTGGGTGTGTGTCAGAATTTGGTGCAACTTCATTTTCGACGAAGACATTGGTTGCATTTGTAACGATGTTCTGCATATTCCAGACAGCGGAACAATTACTTTCAAATGCACTGGAACACTGTTCAGAACATGCTCCATCTATACCGGCCGAAGAGGTGGTGTAGGCAGAACAGTCAAGTTATCAAGACAACCACAATGGCTGACACTTGTTTTCGTCATTTTTTATCAGCAGATTCTTATAAATGTTTAAAAAGGGTGTTTCATATCAACATTTTTCAATTAGGAAACAAAATATAAGCACTTTCGTCACTAATGTTGTATTTTTTAGTTAGAAACTGTACTGACATAAGTGCAAGAATTTCGGACACTTAGATTTTTTGATAATGAAGAAATTAAATATATAGTGCATGTCTATTTTAAATTTATTCCTGACTTTTATTCATCAAAGCCTTTGCTAATTGAACTTTTATAATCAAAAGATGTCACACTGCAATATTTGAGATTTTCCATGTCGGCCATCTTTAAATTTTAACTTTGTAAGACATTCTGTGCGGAATATTCAGAACACTGTCCAGAGCACAGCCATGGTGTATAACAGATATCTATACAGGTGACCTTGGTAGTTTAACTGGTAGAATGTGAGACAGTAAGTTCAAGATTCAAATCCTGTTAGCCTGCAGAATTTTCAAGGACTTTACAGTTTCAGTACCTTCAAAAATTGGCAACACTAAGTTGTATTGATTAAAAGGTTATTTTTTAAATATCAAGCAGTAAACCAGTCAACCAATATTGTCTATACTTACTGTGAATTTCACAGATAAATGCTTCAAATGTCATCTTTTCCCCAAGTTGTCCTGTATTTTGTGACCTCTTTTTTTAACTTTAGTCATTATACAATTTCAAACTTGTTCAAGATATTACTAAGGCAAACATTCTGATAAAAGTTTCATTTAAAAACCAACTAAAACGAGACCCAATGCAGGTAGTCCCTGGGTATTCTGTCAGGAAATCAGATTTTTACTGTATGCAATGAAATAAACCTTAGAGCAATCAAAACATATGACACAGTGCTAATCTAAAATTAACAATTTTTAATGGATTATCTCTTTAATTCATTTTACCTGTTGCATACCGTGTGATGCACAACTCCAGACTTTCTGGCGATTCCTCCATTAAGACCTTGTCAAGGAATTCTTTAAAAGCCTCTTCCACTATCTTAATAGCCTTTGGATCAGCCTCTAAAGAAGTGAAAATTATTAATGTATAAATTTTGCAACAGGTTTGTTTTTAGATAAATGTGCAGACAAAAGAAAGTTATTTATAATGTAAGGACTAGTTAAGATAAGCTTTAAGTCAGCAAGCAAGCAAACATTTCATATATTAGCACTCTTGAGACATTTTTAAGGTATAGAGAATCAATTAGAGTATAAAATCTGAGCAAATATTTTATGGAGATCGGTTCGTTTTGGGACCGATCTTTGTAAAAATTCGATTTGGTTTGGGGGCGAATCGCCCTGGTAACCTAATATTTAAGAAATGTTGGATGATTAAATATTAATTTATGATACAGCCCTTCCTAGTCTTAAAACTCCCTGGGTGCATGACTGGTTATTTAAGGCTTTTTATAGTATATATACATAGATCTATGCGCAAAACGTGAAAAAATTCAAGACACGTGCACTTACTTGCAATTATCAAGGACGGATACATTTTTCCCTGGAACTTTGTAAAAGTTTTTTCCCCAGGCCTGATTTCCCCTGTTACTGCTGTCTCACTAACTACCGAAAAGACACCCTTCTCTTTTAGCCAGTACACTATAACTTTCGCAGGAACTGAAGCCACGGCGGTTTTGTTTTCTGCCATTTTAAATTTTCCGTTCGCGTGAACTCGATCGTCTGCGATTACTTGGATTCGTTCATTGGTTGATATAAAAAGCATCCAGGTTTGGTGGCGCTTTTGTGATCATGTGATACTCAAAGGGACTTAACCGTGTCACAGTTGGAAGCCAATCGCAACCCCTCGGTGATTAAGTACGACGAAATTACCCGAGTAGTCCAGATTGAGTTTGAAGCATTCGGTAAACTTCGGTTGTCTCCTTCAAGCGGTGTTAACAGCTCGACCACCATCACCGAGAACAACATGGTAATTGTTTTCAGCAAAAAAATTATGTTTTCCTGAAGCACAGCATGAAGTATAGTGCATTACTTCATAATTGTTATTGAAACTATGCGAAAGAAATCAACGATTTTTTTTAAAATGAAAGCGAAAAAAAAAAAAAAAGGTACCCCACCCACTTCTATTTTAGTTTCCCTGTATCCTAGTCCAAAAAATGGAGGTCGTTTTGTTTATCAACTATATGCATGATGCGCATAGAGTTCCTTTTAATAAAGGTTTTCTGTCATTATATTCAGATGTGACAGTTAAATAATTTCAAATATACCTTATTATTTTGGTTTACGATCAATCTGGATTTAAAGCATAACTATGCTGATTTATTTTATGATAATTTTTTTCTCGGTGTATATAATTGTTAAAACAAATTAACAATTTAAAACAAATTTTTTATGCTCCTTTCAGCAAATATGGCCACAACAAGGGCACCTGTCACCAGCACACCACCATTATTTGTTTGCTGTTACTGTGATAGACATCTTTCATCAAAACAACGACTTCAGACACATATAAATGCAAACCATCAAGGTATGTATATGATTCAAGCATTTTACTTCTATATGTAGTACACTAATATACTATGACTCAAAGTGACTATTGTAATCCAGAATATGTGTGCCTGGTTTCAACACAAATGTCTATAGGGTTAAATAGAGAAAAAAACCGCCTTTTGTGCTACTCTGCGGTACATGTCTGAAGTGATAGTTGTAATGTTATTGCAAACTTCTTCATATGATTCCTTTACATAGAGGGGAATACCCTTAAAACTGACAAATTTTAAAAACAAAAGCTAATGGGTTTATTGAATAAATACAATTTTAAAGAAAAACCTTTATTAAAAAAAAAGCAGCTTCAGATTGGGTGAAATTAGTTGTTTAAAATATGTTGTAGTACGGTAAACCATGCAATTTATTATGAACAGTCACTTCATTGATAATTTTTACTGAAATGATGCATTTTTATACGCCCGAAGGCAACTTTGGGTGTATTATGTTATGGTGCATGTCGTCTGTCTTTCTATCCGTCTGTCTGTCCGTACATCCGTCCACTAGCCTAGTCTTTGTCCGCTCAATAACTTAGGCTTATTCAGCATAGGATCACCATAATTGGTGTAGTTGTTGTTCATGATCCATAGATGATCCCTATTGATTTTGGGATCAGTAGGTTAAAGGTCAAGGTCACACTGACCTTGAACATAAAATCCTTGTCTGCTCAATTACTTTAATCCTATTCAGCTTAGGAACACCATTATTGGTGTTTTTGTTGTTCATGACCCATAGATGATCCCCTTGATTTTGGGGTCAGTAGGTTAAAGGTCAAGGTCACAGTAACCATAAACACAAAATCGTTGTTTGTGAAATAATGGCTTATCCTTCGGGCATATAATGCTCCAACTCGCGGAGCTCTAGTTGATAGATGTTGGTCCTTAAAATTTCCATTGGTTAAACACTTCACTTTTTTTTAGTGTTGATAGAAAACTGTCAGTTGTAAAGAACAGTGGTGGAGGACAAATTGCCTCAGAATTGATGTTTCTTATCAGATTGTAAGGGTAAACATGTGCCATGCCCAGGACTCATACTCATAAGCAATCCTGATGTCTTTAGACATAATGCTCTCCCTGTTGAGTTTAGGGGGCTGGCATTAGCTTGCTTTTTTAAACGAAAAAGTAAATGAATAATTTATTGTTTTGCTTTGTGTCAAAAAAAAAAAATACAAATTTTATACATTTGTGTGAAAATCTAATTACTTATTTCACTTTATTATTTCTCAGGGTCTCCAAATGAAGGGTCCAGCTTCATATGCAGCATATGTGGAAAAGCCTTGAGTTCGAAAAGAAATCTTCAGCAACATCTGAACAGGATACATGATAAAAGTATGATTTATATTACATTTTACTGCAATTATCATGACATGAAAGCTGAAGAGGATTGGGGTGGTCAAGTGGTTAGTGTGTCGGAGTTGTCCTCTAATGATCGCTAGTCAAGGTGTGAGTTCGAACCCCATCAGCAGCCATCCATTGTTTCCTTGAGCAAGAAACTTTATCATCATTGCTAAGTACTGGTTGAATCCAGGAACAGATTTAAAAGTGACTCTATAAGCTGAAAGCTTTGTTACAATCGAACTAATATAAATTTGTATAGACTAGTCTAAAACTGGAATTGTGCATCTTGAAATATGAGTTGTGGTAATGTTAACTTTTTTAAGTTCAGTTGATTGCAAATGTGAGTTTTGAGGTCTTTCTGCCTCTTTATGTACACATTCACTGCCTGTCTCTGGAAATCTCCCTCAATTAATGCAGTATCATCAAAACACTTACCGTCAAAAGGTCAAAAGAAAAAAATGACGATTTTGATCAGTTTGTTAACATCAAAAACAATTTGCCTTAATTATCTAATTCTTTATGGTAACCGTAAGTGAATCTGCAATATCTTAATAAAAAAGTCATTAAGTGTGTAAACAAACAAAATCTCCAGGCGGTGTTTGTAGACGTGTGAAATGATCAGTGACACTGAATGGGCCTTTAAGGAAGGTGTGAATTTGTTAATTGGTTCTGAAAAAACTGTCCCGCATACTGGATAGCGAGGTGCCCCATATTCCGAGGTTATGGGACATTAGAATAAAGAAGAAAAAAATCGGTTCTGAAAAAAAAGTGCCCCGGGTAGCAAGGTGCCCCTATTTCCTATACATCAGTTTGACAAGTTGAATTATGGCTACAATATTTACAGAATTATGCCCCTTTTTAACTTAGTTCAAAGTTAAAGGTCTCAAGAACTTTCAAAGATAATCACTTGAAACTTTACACATGCTTTAAGGGTCATAATTGAAGGTCACATATCAAGATTCATAACTCTGCCATGTATTTTTGCTGAATTATGCCCCCTTTTGTACTTAGAAAATCTCATGATTTTTTTTTCAGGTCCTGTCAAAAGAGTGTACAAAGCTTACTGTAATGACCCTCAAATACCTGTACCAAAAACAACATGTCTACGGCACCAATCGAATATTGTGAAAAACGTTGATACAGCTGATCTTCAACATAATCATGGCATTACGGAAGAATCATTGGAAGAGAGCGAATATAAATACATTTCAGATACTGATAGTGAATCATGGCATGAAATGGCAATTCAGAATGAAACTTGCAGTGAACAAACTCAGAATGAAACTTGCAGTGAACATGAACATATTGTTGCTATGAATTCTCCTGGTACTTCTTTCTGTTCAACTGGATACAAGTCTGAATCTGAAAATGGAAGTGAAGATTTAATGACTTATAGTGATTTTATGATGAGGCTTCCGATTTATTTTTAAATCTCTCTATTGACTTGTGCATTAAAGCATATTCAAGACGTTTCAATTTGTCATGTGAAGCATCAAGATACTTAGAGCAACTTGTGTCTGTAGTTTGTCCTGAGATAACTCCAACTCCGTCTGCTTCTACCCAGGAAGATTTTCAGTGTTTTCATTACTGTATGAAGTGTAATGAATTATTTCCTCAAGATCCCGATGTGTATGAATGTCAGACAGCAAACTGTACAGCATTAAGATATGAGGGTCTCAGACCTGACCAAATGAAATCAAATCGTCAACCTAGGAGTTCTTTTATTATTGCCAATTTGTCAGAACAGATGGTAAATCTTTTAGAGAGACCCGGTATTTGGCAATCTATAGAAGAAGTGAAACACTGTGCTGTTGATGACCTGCTTGAAGGTAACATTCATGATATTGTTGATGGTGAAGGCTATAAAAATTTGTGTAAACCTGGGAATTTCCTTTACAACAAGACACACTTAAGTGCAATTATAAACACTGATGGTGTTCCTCTTTATTCTTCTTCAAAAGTGAAACTTTGGCCTATATTTTTGGCCATTAATGAAATACCACCAACACACAGATTTTCAAGAGACAATATTTTGATCGCTGGAATATGGCAGGGAAAGGGAAATCCTCCTTTTCAACAGTACATTGGATCTCTTGCCAATGAAATTGAAAAACTATATACAAATGGCATTACTATTATGCCTATCAACTATGAAAGAATGACTGTGAAAATGTGTGTTATTTGTGCAACACTTGATCTTCAGGCCAAAGCATATGTTGCAAACATGACAATGCATAATGGAGAATATGGTTGTTGTACTTGCGAAGAACCTGGTATAGTTGTAAAGAAAGGCAATGGACATGTACGTTCATACCCTTACAGATGTGCAGCAGAGAGAGTAGTTCAAAGAAATTCAGAGGCTTTGCAAGCTGATGCACAACAAGCAACAAGAAATAGACGAATAAAGGGTATATGTGGCATTTCAGGATTAAGTTCATTGCCAGAATTTGATATGGTTTTAGGTCTAGTTCCTGATTATATGCACGGAATTCTTTTAGGTGTCACCAAGTCATTTATGACCCTTTGGTTTTCACCATCAAACTCTGGAAAGGACTTCTATGTTGGCAATAGACTAAATGAAATTTCTGAAAGACTTTGAGCGCCTTCCTAGAGATATAGAAAAGCATTATGCACATTTTAAAGCCACAGAGCTTCAAACTTGGCTTATATTTTACTGTATTCCATGTATGCATGGCATTTTACCTGACAAATATCTGATACATTTTAGCTTGTTGTCAGAAAGTACATTTCTTTTATTAGGAGATAATATAATGTCACAAGAACTACAAAGAGCCAGCTTTTTACTTGACAGATTTTACCAGCAATGTGAAGAACTATATGGGCGGGGAGTTGTGGTCTGAATGTTCACAATGTTGGGGTGCACTTAGTTGACTTTGTAAGATTATGGGGACCATTGTGGTGTTGGAGTTGTTTTCCTTTTGAAGATGCAAATGCATCAATTCTGAAAGCAGTTCATGGCACGGGTGATGTTACAAAGCAGTACTTAATTTTTAAACAGTCGGAAATGAAGTTAAGCAAAATGGCCCATGAGGTAACATCTGTGATAAGTGATACAAAAGCTAAGAATTTTTTGAAAAGCATGTTTAGGTCTGGAAGGAATTGGACTACAAGAAAGTCAATGGAAACCTGTAAAGTAGCAGGTAGGCTTTCAGTGTTGCCTCCAGATGAATGTAATGAGAATCTTCTTTACACAACAAATTCTGCTTCAGCTTCTGACATCAGAAAGTGTTCTAGAGTTGAATACAATGGACAAAGGTATTTCAGTCAAGATTACAGTCGAATGAAGAAAAGAACTTGCCACTTTGTTATATGTCAGTCGGGTGAAGTTGTTTCAATCAAGTTTTTTGCAGTAAACAGTGAAATGAAAGTGTTTGCTGTTGTTCAGCAGTATGATATTCCTTATGACTGTTGTATTTTTAGATCAACTGGAAAACATATTGTTAAAATTGTACCAACTGAACATGTAAAAACAATTCCTGTACCATTTATCATGGATAAACTTTTCTTTGTAGCAGTGCAAGATACAATGTATGTTGTCCGTTTACCAAACCAATTAGGCAGAAGTGTGTTTAAGTAATGACAATGTAAAGAAAGTACCAGCTATAATTAAATTACATTTCTTGCAGGGGCAAAAGAGAAAATTTGAAGAAAAAAAAATTATGGTAAAGAAGTAGTGTTGAATGAGAAACTAGTATTAAATATAATTGAAAATTAGTTTTCTGCTTACATAAGTATAATGTGCTCATGTGAGCTGTTGTGGTCATCTGATGTCTGTCATCTGTCCACATTTACTGTGTACACACTGTAGAGGTCACATTTCCCATCCAATCGTCATGAAACTTGGTCAGAATATTTATCCTGACGACTTCTAGGTTCCTTTTATGTATGGGGCCATCTGGGTTAAAAAAACTAGGTTACCAGGTAAAAAATAAGAAAAACCTGGTGAACACTCTTAGAGGCCACATTTTTTACTCAATCACCATGAAGAATGTTTATCTTGATGACTCCAAAGCTCCTTTTTTATATGGGTCATTACTGTTAATGCCCATTATGTACATCTTGAATGGAATGAAGGATATTAAAATAACTTTGCTGCAGAGGAAATATGTTGAGTCCAGGTTCCAGCTTTCTCAGACCAAGATCAAGGTCACATTTATCATGATTCACTATGTGAAGTGTTGTTTCCATTCTGTAACTATCATACCATTTGAAGGAAATGGAAACTAATTTACAGAAATGTTGACCATGAGAGTGGAACTGTGCATCCTTCCGTCTGTCTGTCTGTTAGTCTGTTACCAATATTGTGTCCACTCTGTATCTCTTTAACTGATAGAAGGAAATTGAAATTTTGGGGATTTGTTAATTGTATTGAGATGATACGCTTACCCCAAGTTCCTGCTTGCTTTAATCACTTCCAGGGTCACACTTTGTCATTACAGTTTATAATATCTGCATTTTTTGTGTCCAGTATTTATTACTTGAACTGAGACGCGGAAATAATAAGCGTTATATTTCTAAAGGGACAAATAATGTGATGCCTCTCTTTGAACTCTGGAGAGTAGAACACAGTCAAGGCTGGGGCAACATAATTTACTTTTCGGCATGTACACACACAGCTATTTACATTCCACAGGTGTCATTTCTCTTAACTGAGACAAATTTATATTGATAAACAATTAACAAGGAATAGTGCAAGTTTTACTGAAATATTAACAAGGAATTGTGTAACTGTGTACACCAAGTTGATAAAATATTTATTCATTTCAGTCTCAACAGCATGATTTATAAGCGTACAAACATGTGCTTACATATATATCAAAAAACATAAAATATTATGTATGCTGCCACTCCAAAATTTAGTAACAGAAGACTAGATATATAATCAGAAAAAGTGTACATTTAAACACTTCAATTCTCTAGTCATTAATACTATATCTATATCACAGAACAAATACATTTTTTTTTTAACTGTTAAGGTAAAACATATTGAAATAAAAAAAAAACATGATCAAGTATAGATAAATCTTTTGAAAAAAATTTTTGAGAAAAAAAAAAATTTCAAGAGTTTTTTTATGAAAATAATTTCTAAAATATCACCATTCTCTTGTATTCATTTTAAGAAGTCTCAAAAAGGTTCCTTTTTTGTATTTAAATCTATGAAAGATGAAACATTAGTCTAATTGCATAAAAAAAAAATGAATAAAGACAAGAATAAAGAAAAAATAAAGACTTACAGAATAAAAACTGAATAAAAACTAGCATTTATCACTGAAAAAAAGTACAAAACACGTATGAAATACTTGTGTACAATTAAGGTACAATAATATACATTGTATTGCATTAATCTATTTTTTTATTAACTTTAAAATCCACCTAGAACTTTCATTTCTGTTTTATTGTAATTTTTGCATGTATTTTGTTTGTATTTTTGTATGTATTATATGAACATTTTATATATTCTCTAAAATTTTCAAAGGATGGTGTAATTTTTTTCATTTTGGACATATAAACTTTTTATACTCAAGAAGTAAAATATCTAACTTGTAGTTTCTGTTTTCAGATCCCAATAAGATTGTCTTTGCCTCTAAGCAATGTTGTGATTTATGCTCATTAAGTAATCTTTTAATACTTAGAATGATTGGTTTTACTTTCGAACACTCACCAAAAAAGATGCATTAATGTTTCTCCTATTTCAATACAAAGAGTACATAAAGGATTATCAAGAATTTTTATTTTAAATAATAAAGATCTTGTACCTATTATCCTGTGAATAATTCTTGTTTGAAACCACTGACCATATGTGTCCCTTGTATATTTGAAAACACAATCATGTGAATATTCCCAATCAATTTTCGATTCTCCCTATATATTTCTCCATTTTATCCTACTAGCTGGGACAGCATCATTTTCTAATAAAATGTTGTAGACATATTTATTCATATCTGGACTGATTAAAATTTTCTCAAAATAAATATTAATACAAGGATTTATAATGCAGTTGTTTGAATGATGATTGATGCTTATATTCATTTGTTTAGCATTCTTTTTCACAGCATCAATTATACTTATAGTGGGCCTCCGTGGCTTAGAGGGTAAAGTCGTCGCTGACTTTAACACTCTCTCAGCCCCTCACCGCGTGGGTTCGAATCCCAGCAGGGTCATTTGGATTTTCATATGAGGAAGCTTTTCAGCTGGCTTGTGGAAGGTCGGTGGTTTACCTGGATGCCTCTGTGCTTAGTTTGATTATAGTCAAAATCGGACTATTATGTCAGGGGTTATGCCCCTTTCAATGCTAAAAAAGGCTATATGTTTGTCTTCTAGCCTTTTTATTTCTGAACCAATCATCTCTTAAAATTGTGACAATGTTAAGTGTCATAAAATTTTGAATTTTAGCTTATATTTGCCCATCAGGACAGGAGTTAAGCCCCTTTTGAAATGATAGAAATTGCTTATTTTGCTTTGTTTGCACTCTAAGAAATTTCTGAAAACCTCAAATTTCACTGTTTATGCCTCAGCATCTTTATTTCTAAAGCAGTATGTTTAGCATGTTCGGCATAGAAGGCTATTTAGGGCCATCATGGCCCTCTTGTTTCCTGTTAGGATATTTACTGGGGTAAGTCTCAAGTGCCCTTCTTTGGGTTTCCTATTACACCATGGTGGTTGTTTTGATTGTTGAGTCTTTAATACTCAAGTTTGGAATATCATGGTTGACCATTGTCAACCATGGTCAATTGTTTGATATTACTTTCTTTAACAATTGACATAGCCATCTGCTTTTGTCAGATCATGGTCAACCATGGCCTAACTTACAGACCATGTTTTTTGACCATGATTTTATCATTTGACCATGGTCAAATAGGTTGATCATGGTCAAACATGGTTGACCTTGGCTAATCATGGTTGACCATAACCAGAGTTTGACTTTTTCAAGTTCAAACCTGGTTTGACCATGATTGATCTATGGTTAACCATGATTGACCATGTTTGACCATGATCAATCATGGTCACATTTCGCAGGGGTATGGCCAATTGATGAAGAAATAAAATACAGGTGTAATACAGCAAATCAAGCTTGTGATAGCTTAAAATGATGTAACTTTCTACGTGGTATGGCCACCTAGTTCATATATCACTCCGCAAACAGAATTGTACAGATATATATATTTTAAAGAAAACAACCGACTGGAACCCGATGTTTTAAAAAGTACATTGTACTCACAGTCCTTAATGACTTCCGTGCCTGATATGGTTCCATTAAATTTACTGCCATTGAGACTGACTGACACGTTTGGAGACAGTGTTTTCAATTCTGCAGATCCACTGAATTGAATATTAAACACGCATACGATACTGCCCTTTCTGGAAAAAAGAAATAGACATAAGACAACGTGTTAAACTATTATTTTGACGTAAATCCAATAAGTGTAATGTTCATTTCTTTGCATAGTCTGATAAATGGATGAGGTCATCTAAATAGATAATAGAAAAGAAATGCAGTTTTCCTTAAACATTTAGAATGGACACAGCGTCGGGCTCATAATGTCATTTTTGTATCTGTAAAACCTATGCTCAATTTCATTTTTTAATTATCTGTTCAAACAATGCTAAAAAATCACTGTACTTCCCGGGAAGGAGGGAGACAAAAGATTCTAATGCGTAGTTCTTTTTTCCAGTGATTTTACTATACTACGATTAACTGAAAATATACATAAAATGCATTTCAGTTCTAGAAATATACCAGAGACCAGAGACAGATCAATATATTCATGTACAATGAACTATACCAGAAATTTTCCCAACAAATTAATAAAAATAGAAAAGCATCAATCTTATTTTAACCAACAGTAACATGCCCTGAACCAAGGGAAGTAACTGCTGTAAGAACAATACCCTTAGAAAGCCAAATCATGATAATCAGACATATGAACTACCAAAGACTGATTTGACAATATTTCAATGACATTGCAAGTTATCAAGCAAAATACTGACTAGAATAGATAAATTCAAGTGTACATACAATATAATTATATAAATGCCAAAATTAAAAAAATCTCAATTCTACAGTAGCTACCCACAATGCAAGGGAGATAATTTCTCACAATCAAAGGGAAATAATCCAACATTCTTCAACAGCATTGTTTGGCTAATTTAAGATATAATAACTGATTTGCTATAAAACAGAGACTTTGATCGTTTGCAACAAACATCTTATAAAGTGAATATTACACTTATACCTATGCAAACTCACGATATCACAATGAATACATCATGGTTCGTATTCCCAATCATGCAAATATACACGAGGCATGATCCCAATAATGCGAGGCACATGAATACCGATTTATCACATATAAAGGCTTGACAGCACCTGAACACTCTGCAATATTAAAAGTGAACATATAACGCATTGAATACTAACCAAATTCAAATATCATCCCTCCGATTAGTACAGAAAATCTTGTGTTTTTCGTCTCGTTTTGTTTTTCCAAACACAAACATGTGCAAAAAAACCGGAAGTCACAGTCCTACTGGTGCCTAATCCAATCATATCGCTAGATTTTGCGGCGGTAAATACAAATAAATTCATCCCCAGAACTTTCGCCCTAAACCATTCGCCCCAATAAATTTGGAATTTACATTATCATTATTTTGGCGCTTACATACCAGCCCCCTAATTGCAAGATATCGAAAGCTATATTGCAATTACTATACTAGAAAGTTTACAAACAATTACATCCAAAGAAAACAAATGCTATCTTAATCAAAAAAGCAATAAAAAATTTATCAGATATCCTAATTTTTTACATTATCAAAAGCAAAATGAAATTATATACATTCTTCATAACTGTATACATCAGTCTTGTCCTCCAATCTCTTCAGCTCCTTGAATGAATCCGCGAAAACATTTATTACAGCTCTAAGCATATACTGGCGCAGTAAGTAGCCAAAAATTGCTAGTGGCCACCTTTAAAAACAACCTAAATCACAGTAAAATTAATATATGCAGTGTGACTTATCTAAATTAAATGCAAATAATTTAAACGTGCGCCAACACAAGCTTCAAGCTGACACTGGATAATAAATTTCAACACATTTATTTCACACTGCTTCGCGCATTTAAACCACGGACTCCTGAATATTGGATCAAGTCAATATTACTCTGCTTCCAAAATAGCACACAATTTGTCTATTGGTCGAGTAAGAATGTTTGAAGCCGTTTTCACTCTCACTTGGCGTACGAATCCAGATCTATCTGGCAAGATTTCAACGATAAGTCCCATTGGCCACGAACCCCTTGGCGCAGATTGATCAACGATCAGCACAACGTCCCCAACTTGAAGATTTCTTTTGGTCTCGTGCCATTTCTGCCGTTCCTGTAACAGCGGTAGGTATTCTTTGATCCAGCGTTGCCAGAACAGGTTCGCCATATACTGAATCTGCTTCCAACGTCTTCTGACATAATTGTCTCTTTTGCAAAATAGACCAGGAGGTAGATTTGGGTTTTTGTTTAGCAACAAGAGGTGATTTGGCGTTAGAGCTTCCAAATCACTGTGATCGTCTGAATTCTTTGTAAGCGGCCTACTATTCAAAACTGCTTCAGCCTCACATAAAAGTGTCTGCAATCCTTCATCATCTAAAACCTGTTCCCTTAAGGTACTGTTAATTGCACTTCGCACAGATCTAATGAGTCTTTCCCACACACCTCCATGGTGCGATCCCAATGGAGGATTAAATTTCCAGTCAATATTTTTCTGAAGCATTGCATCACTGATCCGTTCAAGATTCCATTCATTGATTGACTGCCGAAGCTCTCGTTCGCCCCCTATAAAATTTGTCCCATTATCAGAACGCATGACTTTAACTTGACCTCGGCGCGCAACGAAACGTCTGAGTGCATTTATGTACGAGTCTGCATCTAATGAAAATGCAACTTCAAGATGCACTGCTCTACTCACTAAACATGTAAATATAACGCCGTATCGTTTCACCCTACTTCGTTTGAGTTTTACCTCGAAAGGTCCAAAGTAGTCAATGCCAACCCGTGTGAATGGAGGCTCATCTGGAACCACACGATCTTTAGGTAAATTCGCCATCTTCTGCTGGCCTACAGGCGCTTTGAATCTGCGACATATGACACATTTTGCAATTACATTTCTGATAATTGTAGGAGCTCTTATTACCCAGAATCTTTCCCTCAAAATAGTTAACATATGGTTTCTCCCAGCATGTTTGAGGTTCTCATGAATTTGCCTAATAATGAGCATAGTCACATGGTGTTTCTGCGGAAGTATAGCTGGATGCTTCATATCTGAAGGCATGCATGCCTTGTCCAAACGACCACCTACGCGTAATGTTCCATTTTCCAATATTGGATCAAGTTTTTTGATACTACTACTCTTTTTAATGGGAGTCTTACCATTTTCTAAGGCAGTTATCTCGTCTTTAAATGTTTGTCTTTGCACATATGCAATAACCGCACTCTCTGCTCTGGACATATCACTTACAGTTAGCTTCAACTTTTCCTGCACATGAGCTGTTTTTAATTTACAACCCTTTCGAAGCTGCACTCTTCTGAGAAGCTCATCTCGTATTCTCAGAATCCACCCAACACTTCTCTTCAACTTGTACCATGAAGAATGCTGATTAATTAACTGATCAATCAAGTCAAATCTTTCCATACTTTGAGGCTGTTTTGTTACGATGTTTCTCACTACAACCTTTTTTACTTCTGGGTCATTTTCAATGGACTCACAAACTTCACTAGGGCTTTCTGGCCAATCGTCTTCTGACAACATCAAGAATGCCGGAGCTTCAATCCAATGTTTCTTCCACAGAGCTAGATCAACTGGCAGCCCCCTTGAAGCTATGTCTGCCGGATTCAACTTTGTGTTTACATAGTGCCATTGTTCTATTTCTGAACCTTCATGAATGACCGATAAGCGGTTGGCTACAAACGTGTGAAATCTTGATGTTGAGTTTCTAATATATCTCAAAACTGACATGCTATCTGTCCAGAAAAACGTTTTGTCGATTTCCATATCCAATTCCTGTTTCAACATTTTATCTACCCTCACAGCAACTGTTGCTGCAGTCAATTCTAATCGCGGAATTGTTACTTTTTTCAACGGCGCGACTCGCGATTTCCCCATAATAAATGAACAATGCACCTTTTCTTCCGAATTTATCAAACGTAAGTACGACACAGTTCCATAGCCCCTTTCACTCGCGTCCGCAAAGTGGTGTAGCTCTGAAGACTCTACTACTCCAAAATCTACAGGCTTAAAACACCTATCAACGTCAAAGTTGCGCACATCACTAATGTCATTTAACCATTTGCACCACTTCTTGTCATACATTTCTGGAATTGGGTCGTCCCAAGAGATTTGCAGATGACATAATTCTTGCAACAACGACTTTGCACTAACAATCATTGGAGCTATGAAACCCAAGGGATCATAAATGCTGCTAATTGTGGAGAGAATTCCCCTACGCGTATGCTCATGGTTTTTTACATCTACATTGAAGCTGAAAGCATCAGACTCCACGCACCAGTTCACACCGAGAGTTCTTTCGACAGGCAACATGTCCGCATCTAAATCTAAGTCTTTGACTTCTGCTGCTCTCTCAGAAGCAGGCACAGACGTAATCACCATTCGGCTATTGCTAACCCACTTAGTTATGTGAAAACCACCACCTTTCAAGATAGCTTGCAAATCTTCAACCAAAGATACTGCGGTTCGCTCAGTCTCAACTGACTTCAAACAGTCGTCTACATAAAAGTTTCGCAGAACCGTATCAATCACTTTGTCATTGAAATAACCTTTCATGTCTTTCGCGGTTTGCTGTAACGCAAAACTTGCACAGCTCGGAGAAGATGTCGCTCCGAACAAGTGTACAATCATCTGGAACTCAACCGGCTCTGTACTTGTGTCACCATCTGTCCACCATAGAAATCTCTGAAAGTTCCTATCTTTGGGAGATACGTGCACCTGACAAAACATACTCTCTATATCACCCATTATCGCGACTGACTCTTGTCTGAACCTAGTCAAAGTGCCTACCAGTGAACTCGTAAGGTTTGGCCCTTGAAGCAATTGATCATTTAAACAAGTTCCACCATATCGCGCAGCGCAATCAAACACTACCCTAATTTTATTCTTTTTAGGATGAAATACACCGTGATGCGGCAGATACCAAAGCTTTCCAACTTCAGGAATGTCACTCGGCGACACTCTTTGCGCGTACCCTTTGTCAATGACCTTTGTCATAAACTCTGTGTATGCCTCACGAAACTTTACGTCTTTATCAAAGCGCTTGGACAGCAGTGTTAATCTTTGCTTCGCTTGATTTCTATTGTTCGGCATGTTCACATTTTTTGACTTGAATGGCAAGTCCACAGTGTAATGACCTTCGCGTTTTGAAATCGATCGCGTCACTGACTCCATGAATTGTTTGTCTTCTCTAGAATGTTCAAGTTTATCATTAATTGTCAACTCTGAAAAGTCTCTATTGAAATGTTCCCTAAGCTGATCGTCCAGAGATGTCTTGACATAATTTGATCTAATGGTTTGACTACAGCCATCTCCCTCTAATGGACCATTGACTACCCATCCAAACATTGTCTTGATGGCAAAGGGACCATTGCCTTCACTTGGAATTATTTCCCACGGTTCTAATGCCTTAGGCACATTAACACCTATAAGAAGATCTACTTCACTGTCAATTCTCTCAAGCTGGACACATCTCAAATGTGGCCAACCTTTGATATCTTCTTCACTAAGTACATCGGACCTAGAAATTGGCAAAGTTGGTTGAGTGAATATTGGTGGCAATTCCACAGTATTGTCACCATGTAAAGAGCTTATTTCCAGCCCCCTTACCTCCCGCAAATCATGTGTCTTATCTTCACCTAATGTCACCATATTAACTTTGGTCATTCTACCTTCCACACCTAAGAAGTCAAGAATTCTTTCTGAACAAAACGTCGCGGTGCTACCCGTATCCAGTAGGGCATATGTTTCAATGAACTTATCACTAGATTTCGCCTTAAGTCTAACTGGCACGATAGGCATTGCAGCCCCAGCCCCCATATGCGCGACAAATGACTTGGGATTGGATGATGAAACATTTTCATGAGAGTTGCCTGGAGCTTGAGCATCTCCACATCCACGTGGATCTACATGTAATATAGTAGGGTGTAACCTTTGACATTTTGCACATCGCAATTTCTTTCGACATTCTCCCTTTAAATGCCCAACCCTCAAACAGCCATAAACACAACCCATTAGTCTTTAGGAAATTGAATCTGTCTGTCAATGCATTTAATACTATGCTTGTACATTCACTAAGATAATGTTGTCCTTTACAGAAAGTACATGATTTAGTTTGCGCGGAAACAACGGAACTTTGTGCACTGTGACCCTTAGTATCTTTGACTACAGTCGCTAGAGTCTTACTTGTTTTGTTGCTTCGAATCGGCTTGCTTGAACTCGCAGACAAAGTCTTCGGTTGTTTGGTAATAAGTATCTCTTTGCCATAGATCGGGTCATTGGCTTTTCGAGCCTCTTTGCGAACAAATGAAACAAGAGTTTCAAACTTCACTGTAGTGCCCTTGCCCTTATGTTCATACACTACGTTCCTCCATTTGTCATGGAGGTAGTAAGGCAGTTTCTGTATAATGGACCGCAAGTTTTCAGAATACTCAAGTACTCTAGCCGCACCTACGTTTTCAACTGCGTACTGGCACTCTCTAAGGAATATAGCAAACTCGTCTAAAGCCTTTGGGTCGTCAGCCTTTATGGACGGCCAGTCAAGCACCTTTTTCACATATGTTTGAGTAATCAACTCTGAATCACCATATCGCTCTTCAAACTCCTCAAATGCAGCACGATATCCCAATTTCTGCTGGCAAGTTACAATACCCACTGACAATTTTATTAGCTTCCCCAGCAGTGAACTGTAAGAGGTAGTTCAGCCTTTCATCATACGAGTCCGTGTTTGCACAAATTCTAGAATTGAACTGCCTCTTAAAGCGTGTGTAATCTAATACCGTTCCATAAAATTGGATAATTTCTGCTTTAGGCTTATTCAGATCCTTTGACACTGTTGAAATATTTACACTTTCAAACTTATTACTAAAGTTTGGTACTTCAGTCATGTGAATTCCCTTCGAGAACGGTGGGTCGGTAAATACATGGTTGCTATCTTGCACCATGCTCCTTTCAAGATCTTCTAAGATCTTCGACTTGGCATCACTAACTTTAAGTTCAGTCTCTATTTCAAGCTCCTCCTCTTTTAACTTAAGCTTAAACTTCTCCTCATCAATCCGCTGCTTTTCCTTTAAAACACTTTGACGCGCTAACAGTTCTGCCTTCTTTTGTTCTTCCTTTACTCTTTCAATGGAAACATGACTCGTTACCGACACATTTGACCTCTTGCTAATACAAGAAATTGCATCATCTAAAGGCTGTTTAGACTGAAGGAACCATTTTTCGACTTCACCTTTGATTTTCAATATGTTTGAACAGTTCTTATCGAATAAATCCTGATCCTGTTTGGCAGTTTCATGATCTAAAAGTTTCTGAAATGCACTATGCGCGTCCAATAAGAGTTCATAATTGGCTAACAAGCTGAAATATTCGGTCCTAACGAATGAAGCATCATAGTCTCCTTGTATTATTTCAGAGAGATCATGAGATTTCTTATCTACAATCTTCAACAAACGCCCTCTTTCATGCTCTTTGGTTTCCAATTGGTACTGATGGCCCTTCTCGGTGAACTTCCTTTCCCGGACTGCCTCTGTATCATCCATGATGATTCTGCCAATTTGAATTTGTTAATGATGTACTTCCCGGGAAGGAGGGAGACAAAAGATTCTAATGCGTAGTTCTTTTTTCCAGTGATTTTACTATACTACGATTAACTGAAAATATACATAAAATGCATTTCAGTTCTAGAAATATACCAGAGACCAGAGACAGATCAATATATTCATGTACAATGAACTATACCAGAGAACACTTATCATGTTACCCGAGACATAATATCAAATTAATAAAAATAGAAAAGCATCAATCTTATTCTATTATCAATATATCATACCAACAGTAACATGCCCTGAACCAAGGGAAGTAACTGCTGTAAGAACAATACCCTTAGAAAGCCAAATCATGATAATCAGACATATGAACTACCAAAGACTGATTTGACAATATTTCAATGACATTGCAAGTTATCAAGCAAAATACTGACTAGAATAGATAAATTCAAAATTCTACAGTAATCCCATCAACCCGCGCGACATGCTATTTTTTGTATTGGGTGTCACGCCTCTGCGTCTCATGTCGTAACCACCTAAAACTGAGTGGAAACCAGAATCGGCGATTTGATATATTTTTCGTCAATTACACCTGATATGCATATCATCGTGTCGCAGACAGACTTATTTGAAGCTTACAACTGTTTAGTATCCAAAAAACATTCAATAATCACGTATTTTTAAAAGAAATCTAACCTTTCAAATAGTAAACAAAAACCGATTAAGCCACGCCTCCTGCTTGCTGTTAACCGCTTACGCATGCGCACTTCAAACGGTGTAGGTATAGAAGATTACCTGTGTGTCACCAGCGCTGGAGAAAGTGTACCAGCCCTGTGTTCAATAGGCGAAGCGCTACATTTAAGCGCTTCTGTATCGAAAATTGTTTTAAACGAACACTTGGTTTTTGACTACCGATCTTAACAACGGAGGCAAATTGAATTTTAGCAATTTTACGAAACTTTCGAAAGATTTTGTAGATGATTACATTACCAGAAAAATACTTTATAATTTAGAGTTCATGAAGCGACATCTAGCGAAAGTGCAGCTATCGAATTTAAAAACTTGAGCCATTTCGAAGGTTTTCCTCCAGATTAATACTTTATAATAATAAACTTGACATTCAAGTTTTTTTAATTAATCTTTTTGTAAGATAACCACTTTTTTTACATTCACCTATCAAGTAATATAGATCTATTCTTTCTTTTTTCATAAAAAGACATATTTTTCTATTTAAAAATAAATGAAATAAAATAAAAATTATAGTTTCTTATCTCTCTCTCTCTCTCTCTCTCTCTCTCTTTCTCTTCCTCCTTCTCTTTATATCTCCCCCCTCTCTCTCTAGCTCTTTCTGTCACCCCCACTTCTCTCTCTCTCTCTCTCTCTCTCTCTCTCTCATTCATTTGTTCTGGCCAGTCAGCGGATGAAGTAAAAAGGATCGATTAAATAAAGGTATGCATTTTTTTTTTATTATTTGATTTATAGAATGATACAAATGACAACATCTTTTTTTACACCTTTTTACGACTATCGTTTTAAAATGGCTTTTTATTTGCTTTCATTTTTGTACATATTTTGTTTCCCTAGTAGAACAAAGATCTCTCTCTCTCCCCTACCCTCTCTAAAAGTAAAAAACTCTGAAACAAGCCCGAAAATACCACCTTCCTTTAAAACCTACACTGCTGGATAGAGGGTCCGTCCCACCTATACATTTTTTATGCCTAGCAATTACGACCCCCCCCCCCCCCACACACACACAAAATGTTGTAGCATATATACTTATCAATCATTTATGAACAGTCACGTTACATGTGCAATGTAAATACACAGGAACATGAAAAACAAAGAGAAACAAACATTCTCCCTGTTTTCTCTCGCATGCAAAAGGTAAACAAAGTTCAACATTGCATTAATATTTATATACAGAAAGAAAGATTTCCGTCCAATAGAAAGTAGTTCTCATAGTAATAAGTGTAGACAGGGTTAGATAATATAGTTAATGTATTTATAAGTTTCTGTGTGTGATGTATTATTTGTTTACAGTGCACGTGAATCTTGTGTTCGTCATTAAGTCACGTGTTTTCTACTCGCCAGCCTCGTTTTGTATTCGTCTAACATGTGACCTGTTTATTATGAATATTTATAAAACCTTCTGGAGGTATTTTACCGTATTAGGAAATATCTGAATTTTGAGAGTGAGACAGAGTTCGTGCTGCACAAGCTTTTAATTTAAATTTCGCTGTCTTCCGCCTCCCTAAATTTCACGGGACTCTCTCTCTGGTCGCCGAACCGTATGGTTCTGGTTCTTCTACTTCAGTCAACTTCTTTCAACTTTGTCAATGTTGAATGGCATCATTTTCTTGTTGAGTAGAAAGATATTTCGACTGTTTCAACTTTTATATTACGTGAAACTATTATTTGGAACTTATTTCTTGATTTGGTAAAGACAAAGCAGAATCCACGTATTGTTTCTTATTGTAACCCCGGCTACATAAGTATAATCGTCTCGTTGATTAAAAAAAAAAAACACTTGTCACACAAACGTTTTGGATGACTTGTTAAACACATAAATTTCAGTCACTAACTTTTAACCACGGTGCGGGTGCGTTGGTCAAGCTTTTTTGAAAGGGTGGTCATTTTCTTAGTGAAAGAATTCATGGATTTCACAACTGGGATCCCCTTGAATTTCTTGTATGATTTATGAAATCGCCCGGGAATCTCATTAGTCAAGTTTTCAGGGCGCAAAATCCTGAGAAAAAGTTCCAAATCTTCTTGTCTGTTTTGTTGGGATCTTGAAGAAACTCTTCCCTCCTCCGACTGCACAATGGCCGGCAGATCTCGGCAACGGGCTTTAGCCATAATGTACACTACAAACGGTCTCTCATGAAAAGTCGGACTGACGAAGATCTACGAGTACTGTCCAAGACAAAGAATTGTATATGGGAGTTTGTACTCGAGAAATTGTTTATTACAGGAATGAAACGGGATTGTATTCCAAAGAACTATGTTAATCCACGTGTAAGGAAGGATTGTAGTTTGTGCCTGTGTGATTGCTGTACGTTTTGTACCGCTTGTGTTGAGAAATGTAGTTGTAAGGGAAATCGAGATCCTCTACAAGTATTTCCCGCGCTGTGCGTAGGGAGGAATGTGTTATCAATCGTTGTCGCATAGGACATACTCGTTTGACTCACTCCTATCTTTTAAATCGAGAAGAACAACCTGTATGCATTCCTTGCCAGGAACCGTATACTATCAAACATATTTTAGTCGACTGTATTGATTTAAATCTAATTAGAACTAATTATTTTAATGTGACATCTATGTTAGACCTTTTTAATACTGTTTCTGTTGATACTTTGATCGCATTAAAGACGTTGGTATATATAACAAGCTTTGATTTTACTTACGTGATATATTAAACGTGTTTACTCTCCTGCTGTGCGGGATTTACTCGTGTATAGTGTATAGTTTTGTGACTTATCGTAATTTTAAACGTTATTAGACACTGTATGACGTCTTTCGACTGTTGAGGTGTCTCTAATTCAATATTCTATTCTATTCTACAAGTATTCTTTCAATAATGCTGGGTAAACGTTCATATTCAAGCATTATTTAATTAGGTTGGGGTCACTACATTAGAGAATTTAGATTCTTCTTTTTTTTTGGGGGGGGGGGGGGGGGGGGGGGGGTGCGCTAAAGTATATCAACATACGTCGTTCAGATCTCGAATTTCCTATAAAATAGTCTCTTCCATTGGTTGTAATTTTGAAGGTATTAATTTTTTTTTTAATCAACATGTTTATGATTAAAACCATGTGTATGAAAAGATAGTAAAACATTGTTAAAATGTAAAATACATTGATTAAAAAATTAAAGTGTATAGAGACAGTGTATCGAATTAAGAAACCATATGAGAACATTTAAAAGTTCAAGCTGATCGTAAAATTACTATCGGTTTGGCCACAGAAATGAAGAGTATAAAAATATGTTTGCATGTGTATCTATACCATTATTTGATGATATAAGTAATCAAACTTCTGTTCAATCCAATATTTCTGTCTGACCCGTTATTAAAAGCATTTATAAGTCAAACGCACTTCTTCCGTTTGTGTGCCCCTATAGCAATGAGGTCTTATCTGAAGAGAGATATTTTACCTCTTCACCGTCGTAGCTCATTTGAATATGAGATCAGTAGGTCAAGTCGGTCAACTGCACATGTTGCAATAAAATGTTTAATAAAAACATTTTTATTCAATATGAGGATTAAAACCCAGTTGGAATGGATACATTATTGTTCAAGGATCAAGGCAATATAGGTATGTTGAGTTGTCATTCACTTTTTATACAGATATTTCAATGCCTAATTTTAAAATTAGGCTTTGGTTAGAGAAAGAAGGAAACTTTTCCGCACATAAAATGTCGTTCCGACTGTGTACCCGTAGGGGGATATCGCCAAATCGAAAGTAGAAAGATATCACAAATTACGGGTACACAAATGTGGACTAAATTCTACAGTAGCTACCCACAATGCAAGGGAGATAATTTCTCACAATCAAAGGGAAATAATCCAACATTCTTCAACAGCATTGTTTGGCTAATTTAAGATATAATAACTGATTTGCTATAAAACAGAGACTTTGATCGTTTGCAACAAACATCTTATAAAGTGAATATTACACTTATACCTATGCAAACTCACGATATCACAATGAATACATCATGGTTCGTATTCCCAATCATGCAAATATACACGAGGCATGATCCCAATAATGCGAGGCACATGAATACCGATTTATCACATATAAAGGCTTGACAGCACCTGAACACTCTGCAATATTAAAAGTGAACATATAACGCATTGAATACTAACCAAATTCAAATATCATCCCTCCGATTAGTACAGAAAATCTTGTGTTTTTCGTCTCGTTTTGTTTTTCCAAACACAAACATGTGCAAAAAAAACCGGAAGTCACAGTCCTACTGGTGCCTAATCCAATCATATCGCTAGATTTTGCGGCGGTAAATACAAATAAATTCATCCCCAGAACTTTCGCCCTAAACCATTCGCCCCAATAAATTTGGAATTTACATTATCATTATTTTGGCGCTTACAATCACGCTTAAGCATTTTTACAAGACAAGATTACGGGAATTAAAAGAGACTGGTATGCATCCAAATAAAAGAGAATTTAACAAAAAGACTAATATTATGATGAGACGAACTGACAAAATAGCACATTAAACTGATGCATGGGCAGTACATTATGCTATACTCACTTTATAATTAAATTGTTCCTTATAACGAGCTATAAAGTGGACAGAACGAACCACTTTACGCGCGTGGTAAACTAATATGCAAAACAAAGTCTCAATGGACATAACGAAAAAAACGGGCAAAGCAAGTTACCAAATGCAATAAATAAATTAATAAAGTCACCGAATGAATCATAAAATACAAAAAAGAATCAAATTATAAAAAATGGATAATGGAGTAAGTGCACAAGGCAAACTGATATAAGCATATAGCGAACAACCAGCACATAACAGATAATCAAACTACATAACAAACGTTTTAATGGACAAAACAAAAAAGTTAACGCAAAAAGCAAACTAAAAGATGCAATGACAGACTAACTAACTATTCGACGACTAAGACAAACTATTAAATAGGGCGCCGTGGTCCAATGGTAACGTACCCGATTACGGATCCGAAGGTTGTGGGTTCGAACCCCGTTGGAGGAAAGAACTCTTCATGACCTTCCCGGGCGCAAAGTACTGGTCCAACCCAGGAACCGTCCAGAGGGATTAGTATAAGTTGTAAGAACTTGTTTCCCAATAGACGTAAAATAAATAAGTTTAAACTAAATTGCATGTAAAAATACATGGACAGACCGAACTGTAAACACAGAAGACTAAATCTTTACTCACATGGCTAACTCAGGGCTAGGAATCAAAACTGCGTCGAACCATTCATTTTGAAAACAAAAGCCGCCATTTTGAAAAGAAAAGGGACTATTTTTGTTCATAACTGTTTCTGTAGGAAATGCATGATAACGAGATACATATATGAACACTCTTCTAATTTTTTCGCTTCATATGGTGTATGCAACTTGAAAATCCATTTTGAAAAACAAGTCATAGCGAACTGTAAGTTATGCCCTAGTTTCAGATGGACTGTGTTGATACATTACAATAAGCGTAGGGGAGCTAGTTATTTTAATTTCAATTCAGTTCTAACTTAAACTATTGTGAATTTTCACAATACAGAACTGCTTATTCCATTATTCACTTTTCAAATAATTGTGTATTATTAAAAAATGAATCATAGTAAATAAGTCTAACATTTGAAAGTTAAGTTCTGTTTTAGAAACAAATTATGCAAAACTATTCAATGCTAGCTTTATCTATTGTACATGGTTTCGGATATGCCGTATCTCGGATAAGTATGCTTTGTTAGGTGAATATTTGATAAACTTGGGTTAAAAGGGGTGAATAAGATCACATAAATGTTGGAAGACTAAAAAGTCAATGGTTCGCGAATCTGGCGATTCAAGGGCCGACAAATATTCGTGTCCGAATTTCAACATGATATTGCAATCTCTCAAGAGTTCGGATGTTTGTAACAGCTCTTATTATACTTCGAAAAACATGCTGACTGGAACTTTATGTATCATGGAAATTTTTAAAGTGTACTATTTGGTATTAACTTAGCAGAATTTAAAGACAGTCAGATAATAAAATAAAATGTATACGTATGAATTTGTATTTATAAAAGAAGTATTTCCTTTTTACGTGTGAGAAAAGTTGCGCTTGATTATAGAGCCTGGTTTCGTATAATTCCAAAATAATAATTTAAAACAGGTAGCGATAATTCTACCATAATGTAGTATAACTGCTAAATGTCAAATTTTTTACGTTCGTTTTCACATTTTGAAATAAATGAGACTACCACAAAAAAGATACTTTATACGGTACATAAAAAGTGTTGTCTTAAATTTAAACGACACAATGTATTCATGGCAAAACAAGGAATATTTATGGCATATTTGCAATACTGCATGTGACAATAAAACAGTTAATGGAAGTTAAAGAACTTTTCATGAAATAAAATATGCTCAAATTTAGGGTAGTTACCAGGATGTTTGAAAAGTATTGAATTAAAAAATAAACTTGAACGTTTTTTTTTGTTGTTGTTGTTTTCTCTCGAGATTAACAGTATATGAATATTTATTATTATTATCAAACATAAGCAATGATTTTTTTTTTGGGAAAAAAATTCACAGATTTTATGTCTCAAATCAATCGAAATGGTGCGATTTATGAGAACTATCATTACAGCCAATCAGTACAGCTAGAGTATATACGATTACGTTTATGTAAAACAGAAGATATATGTCTAAAAAAAGAACAATGTACATTGCGTGCACCCTAATTATCATCGAAGACAAAAAATCGTTCGAAAAGGCTGGTAAAATATGCACATATTATCGAAACGAAACACTTTGAAAAGGCTCATGACGTGAAAATGTATTTGGTAACTTAAATTGAGCAAAAACACGAGTATAAATACATTTTACAACTGCGTCGTATATCTCGTTATCATGCAAGAAGCAGTTATGAACAAAAATAGTCCTTTTTTTCTTTTCAAAATGGCGGCTTTTGATTACAAAATGAATGTTACGAAGCAGTTTTGATTCCTAGCCCTGTAACTATAAAATGAAAAACGAACTGTAATCGCACAGGACCAACAACTCAACTCACATGACTTACTATAAAATGGACAGAACGAAATGTAAGCTCACAGGACCAACAAGTAAACTCACATGGCTAACTATAAAATGGACAAAAGGAACTGTAAACACACAGGACAAAGAACTAAACTCACATGGCTAACAATAAAGTGTTAAATTACAACAATAAATATGTTTAAACAGGACAGAGTGCAGAACAAACAGAACAAACTATTAACTACATATAAAATATTTGTCAGTGTACAAGAAACATATAATTACCATGTTTAGACATATTAAGTGTTCTATAGAGCACACTTTTAGTTGATTAACATTGTTATAAATGACAATTACAATAAAAAAAAAAAGAATGAAAAATGATTCTAAGGTAATATAATAATGCGCTAACGAACTTACATAAAACCCAAAACTTCAATATACAGAAATCCTTCTACCTTCTTAAAGTGGTCTGTCAACTGAAAACGAAGGAAAAGGAAAATATTCACATTTTACAAAACCGGCATCGATAAAATAAAAAATGATCCAATAAGAAAAGTTGATTTATTAACTATAAATACCTTTTTTGTCTTTTTCTTTATTCACTATACTTTACTCTTTGTATTTTTTGACGCATTTTCGAAGACATTCAGTGTTCCTAATTTGATCGCGATCGTCTTCGATATATAGAGAAAGGCTTCCTTCACTATCTTTTGTTTTACTTTTAAAAACTATTCTAATGATAAACAATTATTTATTAAATCCAATTTCACTTTACATCATATACATAATCTTTGATTTAATGCTTTCATCTCATCTGAACAGCAAACGATTTTTTTAACCGTGTTAGATTGTATACCAATTCTTAATAACTGTGCCCTGTAAGAAGTCAATATTTATTTTTAAGAGATGAATACCTATACAGACACTTTTGGAATTGTTGATAGGTAAGAAAATGCATGTAGAGTACTGGCCTTACGATATTTACAATGTTGATACCAAATATAAACATCAGCACCTACTGTGCCAATAGTTCTACTTAATGTATGTAGGCTCAGTAACACAAAAAAATCATCCAACATGTCTCCCAATTAAAGATGCAAATATTGTTAGTTAGTATCGACCTTTTCATCAGTGGTTCAGCAATACTCGGTATTCGAGGATGGTTCAATAAGTGTTGCAATTTTTGCTACGAAATTCACCATTTCCACCATTTTCCCTTGTTATTCATTTCACATTGTTGTGCAATTTAATAGGTATACCTGTTGGTATAACACACTTTGAAATATCTCTGCTGGTTTTATTTTACTTTCATTCAGAGTGTGTACACTCGTAGGCAGTGTGTATGTAAGGGCAAAAAATTAATAAAGAAATGAGAGGTTATATATATATATATATATATATATATATATACATATATATATCGTTTTAAACTAGGGAAACCTGCAAAAACAATATTTGACGAATTATGTGTTGCATATGGACATCGCATTGTGTAATATATAGCAGTCACGAGATGATAAAAACACTTTAAACGTGCAATTGAGTCAGTTGAAAGTGCACCAAGGCCAAGAAGGCAAGCCAGCGCAATTGTCCCACAAATTATCCAAATAATACAAAATATCCTGAAAAAGGAAGCACGTTGGACTACGCTTCAGATAGCTAAGCGGTCGGCATTTCGACTGGATCAGCTTTTAAGATCCCGAAGCGCGATTTGAAAGTACGGCGTATCGTTGCCAGATGGATACCCCGTTTGTTTACTGAGGACCAAAAAACCCTGTGGTCGGTGACGAGACATCGGTGCATTATATCCAGCCAACCAGAAAGTACTGTAACAAGATATGGGCCACCAAACGGACAAGCAAACCCTCTGTAGCTAAAAGGATTTTAAGTGTGAAGAAGGTCATGTACGCTGTTTTCTGCAATAGTCGTTTAGAAACCATTTAGGTGGCTATTCACGTGGTAGGATAGTTACTGGCAAAGTATGTGATATTAAAAAAGCTTGCGAAAAGGTATGACCTTACTGCATGACAATGCTCCAGATCGATCACAAGTCATCTAAAACAGAAACTGTTGTTGAAACACAAGTGTATATCTGTTCTACCACACACTCCTTAATCACCCGACCTCGCCTCTTGTGACATCTTTTTATTTCCAAAACTCAAAAACTTTCTTGAAGGTCGCAGATATCACAGTAGAAATGCTATAGGGTCAGCCATTTTCCAGTACCTCAAGACTATACCCAAACAATACTATGAAGGCGCTTTTCATAATTAGATCAAAAGCTTAAAACTTTGCATAAATATAAAGGGTGAATACTTCGAAGGTATGAAATAAAAAAAAAAACCATCTCCTGTGCTTGTGTTATTTTGTGTTTTACAAAGTTGCAATACTCATTGAACAATCCCCGTAGTTCGCTGATTTAAACTGAGCCTTCAGTGACTGGTATAAAATAACAAATGTATGTTTATTTCCCATTGAGCAATGTGTTGAATTTTACACCAGCATATTGCTTATGTGTTTGTGGACGGCTCTTTTATCTACGTAGGTTTACGTCTCATTTCGAAGTGAAATGGTCTATAATGTCTTTTCATGTCAACCTAGCCATTTAGTTAAAGTAAAAAAAATGCAACATGTTTTTTTTTTTTTTTATTATAACGTAGCGCTTTTTTATTTGGTAGAATTCTTGGTTGTTTTACCTGGTCAGTAAAATTTTGTTGATACTCTTTGAACAGGGACGTGCTTTTGTTAAGGAGACTTTCGTCGAATGAAGAACTGATAGTGAGGTTCATTTTGAAGGATAGAGTCACTTCATCTACAAAAATAATTGGTAATTGACAAAATACATTTCATTATATAAATTGGAGGCTAACATCGTAAAACATTGCTTAAATTACAGAATATATGTTTCTGCATAGCAAGGGCTGACAGCGAAAGTTTTCATAAAGAAATAGATGAAGAAACAGTTTCGCGGTCAGCCCTTGAAATTACATCGTCGAATACCCATGCCCGAATGATATCATCTATAGGACTTGGGATTTTACGCCTGTATTTTGTCGTTTAAGGTGTGTCAAATTACGTCGTTCCATTGGTGCCATTATGTTTTCTTAACCATTCAATAGAGTTCGTTTCATACAGATGTTCACAGCATGTTTAATTAGTTTATACGATTTTCAATCCACGCCGAAGAGTATTTCATACACAAGGCGCATTTGCATTGCTTGATATTTTAGTCAACGACTTCTGTTATACGACAATTTGCTTTCTCCACTGTGTGATGTCATGTAGTGAAATGGAATAAATCAGCCGGGGATTTCCGACGATGTCGAAATAAGGAATTATGTTTAAATATACATTTTGTAGATTGAAAGGATAAGGAAAACAAATCATTTACTTTCGAATGGACTGATTGAAAAAAGAAAACTATTACATACATAATAAGAAGGAATTAATAGTTTTAAAAACTTAAAAATGAATACCTACTTAAATTCTTGGCTATAAAAGTATCTTTCGAGTCCCGTGTACTAACTGCTGGTTTGCTTCCTGGGCTGCTGGATATTGTTAAAGTATTCTTTGGGGATGTGCTACTTGTATGGTTGCCGCTCGTTGTTGGTTTTGTCCCCGTTGTGGCTGTACTAGTTGTTTGGCTGGTGGGTGTTATCTTCGTTGTGGCTGTACTAGTTGTTTGGCTGGTGGGTGTTGTCTTCGTTGTGGCTGTACTAGTTGTTTGGCTGGTGGGTGTTGTCTTCGTTGTGGCTGTACTAGTTGTTTGGCTGGTGGGTG